>OZ026619.1:74314454-74554948 GCA_964020975.1 Hermodice carunculata
TCCAATCTTCTATAATTTTTATTAACAGACTTTGGTAGTTGTATCCTTTGCGAAAAGCACATAACAAAGATTTCAATATATCGTTGCAAAAATCTGTCATTTGATCATTTAAGATACCTTCAAAAATTTTAGAGAGGCTAGACAAAATACTTATAGGGCGAGTTAGATTTGTTAAGAGAGTCTGACTTTTTATAGACTGGAAGCACATTTGCTTTTTTCAGATCCGATGGAAATTTATTGGTTTTGATAGACATATTTACTATCTCTGTCAAGGAAGGAGACAGTACCCCAGCACCAAGTTTAAGAAGTTTTGGTGGGGTGTTATCAGGACCCGTAGCCTTTTTCTGATTTAGTTTTGAGAGACATTTGGACACTTGTTCTTCATTAACGGATTTAAATTCAAATTTAAGTTGACTGTCTTTCATCTTCTCATGTAGGACATTTACACTTGAATGAGAAGTGTTACCGTCGCTAGTAGGTGGGCTAGGAGAAGTGTCGATCGCATTTTGCTCGGACATAGACTTCAAATTTTGATTCAGGCTCAGCCCCGGAAACAAAGAAGTTGTTAAATATATCACATATATCTTTTGGATCATGGAGCAAATCTCCATTTCCATTAGAATAATTGAATCGAAAAAATCAGAAAGACTGCTGTGTGTTTGAGGGGCCACATCGGTCCCTGAAGTAACGTTTAATTGATTTTTTACGCAGGGAGGTTACTTTGTTTCTTTGAATGTGGTAAGCCTGCCAATTCCCCTTGCATTCCCTACATCGTTTCCGCAAGGTGTGTTTGAGGTTTATGGCCCGTCTCAGTTCGCCATTCATGAATGGGGCATTGTTCTCCCTCGCGCGCTTTCTTTTCATAGGAGCGTGCCGGTCAATAACCTCCGTGACACTGGAATCATAGAACCATATAGCATCATCAACATCATCAAAAAATAGCAGCAAGGTGGGGGGGGGGGGGCTGTATCAAGATCAACAATAAATTTTTCTTCATCCAAAAAATTATAGCTCCGATATGTAAAGTTTGATCTATGAATTTTCGGACATTGAATCTTTGTGCTTGCTAATACCATGTGATGAAAATCACTAATGCCAGTGTCAATATTTGTTGCTCCACCTACTCTGTTTGGACTGTTTGTAAGAATGACATCTAGAAGTGTTGGTTCACTCCCTTTATAGCAGGTGGGGGTATGGATAACATTACTTAAGCCATACATATCGAGAAGACTTTGAAGATCTTGCATGTCCTTGCTTTGGCTGCAGAAATTAGCATTCAAGTCTCCCATGATGAAAAAAGTTTTGCTTCCCTGCTCACAATTATTTGTAAGGGACGTTAAAGTATCTAGTAAGTTTGTTACTTTTACAGAGGGTGGACGGTAAATCAATACAACCATCCATTTTTCTTTTTTTACATGAAATTCGAGAACCATTGTCTCCACACCGTTATCTTTACACTCTAAATCAGTCCTGAGTCTGTGAGGTATATCTGACCTTACATGTAGTAGTAAACCACCTCCATGTCAATTTCTATATTTTCTATATAGTTTGAAATTTGCGACATTGAATTGAACCGATGTAAAATTGTTATCCAACTTGGATTCACTTATACCACATATATCAATGTAGCCCTTTTGCAGTAGTTCTGCCACTTCCATACACTTGTGTCTGTAACTATTAATATTTAAATGTCCCAGAATTAAGTTCTTTGCATGTTTACCGAGAAACAGTTTAAAATCATGATGGTCAACATGGGTATGTATACCATCGAAAAATTTACTCGTAACATTTGAGCAGCTGGTGAGATAAGAACTATCATCCGTTGCTTCAGAAATTACTGTTGATTGACTAACATTTGAAAGAACACTACATTTACCATGATATAGTTCAAGTTCCTGTTCGCTTATCCCAGACACATCTAGGATTTCTGCATGAGAAGTATATAACTGGTTGGTTTCAACTTGTCTTGAAAAGGTAACCGTATCTGCCCTCCCTTCTTTGCCGGCTGCCTATTTTACTAGAAATTGTCCACATAGTTTTGATTTGTGATCCATTCGGTTTCAAGATACGCAGCGCAGCCGCTGTGTATGCCTGCAGGTGTCAGTCAGGTGCCCGCTTTCGCCGCATTTCCAACATCGGGGTTGCCAGCTTCTACTAGCCTGGGACGTTTGCCTCCCTGGGGGATTATGTGCCGACCGTGTGTGTGGGGGGGGGGTGGGGGTGGGGGTGGGGGTGGGATTTGCGGTTTTCTCACTTGTCGGTAATTGTAGGCTTTCGACCATGGTTGCCGTGCCTGCCCACGACAAGTGTAGTCCGTCAGCATGCAGCATAGCATTGTTGATTGTGTTGTCCATGCACTTGAATTTTGGTGATAGGTCAACAAAAGTGCATGATAGGTCATCACCCAAGCCTTTCAAGTGAACATTCAGCATCTCAAGCTTATCATTTGCTTTGGCATTATTTTTTGCTAGCTACACTTATGTGTCCGCCGTCAGTCAGTTTTGATTTTGCCTGGATAATTAACTCTTTGAAATCCGTGACAATTTGCTGGGGTGTCGATGTTGTGATGCTGCACTCATTGGCGCCTGCAACTACAGAAATAGTCTGATGTTTTTTTAGGGGGGGGATTTCAGTCAGAATATCCTTAATTTCAGATATTGTCTTTCCATTGCAAGTTTTGACACTAGTGTTCAGCAAACTTATTGTTTTGACATTTCTCATAAGAGAGTCCCCGATCAGTAGGTGTTTGGGCTTTGTAACGTCAGCATACTTATGAGACATTTGTGCACTTTCATTTTTGTAGACTAACGAGAGTTTTTGTTTCAAGTCTTTGATTTCCATATCTTTAGCGAGAGACAGGTCTTGCAAGCAGGCTATTTTACTTGTCAAGGAGGCACATTCACTCTCTTTAGATTCGAGGTGTATAATCAGGTCTTGATTTTTCGGAAATCAGGAAATTCATCTTGTTGCTCAGATCGGCAAGGATCGTTGATATTTTCCTGCATGAAGTGCATGTCCATGTCGCCCCTGAGTAATCCTCACCGTCTGTACAAGTTTCCCATGACATGCAAATACAGCATCTGATTTGCTCAGTTGAGTTACCAGTAACAGATTTCTTGGATTTCGCTGTTTTATCACCCATCTTAAGTCACAGCATAAGCGTTGTCCGTTTGAGAGAAGACAGACAGCTCAGATCGTACCTCCTTGCACAAAGAAATTCACACAGGTGACTGGGTGCAAAGTTCAAATTGGCCGCTGATGTCAAAAATACTACTACTTTCGTTTAAAAAAGATGGTTTCCATTAAGGCTTGAGTCTTTGACTTCACTGGGTAAAGCGACAGAAGAGGTATCAACATCACAATGTTTAACAAAATACTCGTTAAAAACATTAGCTTTGGTTTAACTGTGAGATATCACAGAGTCATTTGACAGAACAGTGGGTACATAGGTGTTAGCATTACAGGACATAAACTATCTAACCATTTGAAATTTTGAGGTGTACCACGGAGAATAGCTTTGTCTTATTGTGATATTTTTTTATATATTATGCATACTCGAGCAACTTTCCAAAATGTAGTTAATTAATTCAGACTGACAGTATCGAGGTAAAGGAAATCAAAGCAGGCGTCCCTAACAACTTTATTATATTTTTCTTGAAAGTAGTCCAAATGAGCCTTTTGCATGTACAGTACACTTTAACCCAACATGTGAAGAAATTCCGAGCTGCTTCTATGGTGAGATGATGAGACAACATGTTTTTAAACTTACTCATTTTTGATTTACGGACCCATGGATTCTTCTTCAATTTTGCTGAATCTGAATAAATTCCTTTCCCGTATCCCCTTTTTGTTGGTTAATCATATTTTTTATGCTTCAATCAACAGTAATATGTTTCCTCATAGCATATTGGATATTAACAGTTCTCGGAACAAATTGTTCACAAACTTGGTGCAAACTACACTTTTGTAACAGTTTACTGCAAATATGTTAAAGACGTCAAAAAATAAAAGGTTAACAAACTTATTATTACTTGACAATCTTAATAAACGGAGTGTATTCAACCGAAATAATCATTTGCTTTGTGTAAAGTTAAGTTTCCCCACAGAGTAGCGATATAGGCAGCCGTTCAGTGTGCGTCGCTCTGAGTCATTTGATACATTATGTTAACAACAGTAACGCAGGACTTCATTTTTAAAGTTGGTGACTCCAATTATTTTTGTCAAAGTCGATCTGATTTTACACAAACACGATTACGGTGGGACAACAGCTTCTCTTTCTTTCTTTCTTTCTTTCTTTCTTTCTTTCTTTCTTTCTTTCTTTCTTTCTTTCTTTCTTTCTTTCTTAGTTACTTTCTTACTTTCTTTCTTCCTTTCTTTACTTTCTTTCTTCCTTTCTTTCTTTTCTATCTTCATTCCTTTCTTTCTTGTTTTCCTTCTTTCTTTCTTTCTTAGTTACTTTCTTACTTTCTTTCTTCCTTTCTTTACTTTCTTTCTTTCTTTCTTTTCTATCTTCATTCCTTTCTTTCTTGTTTTCCTTCCTTCTTTCTTTCTTTCTCTCTTTCTCACTTTCTTCTTTCTTTGCCGTTCTAGTTGGCAACTATGGTCAATAACATCTTTAAAACACAGCAATGAAGATATAAAAATTAAAAGAAAACTTTAAAAAACAAAAACATTTCGTGTACTTAAGAAACTGCACCCTTATGGTTTCTGTTTCAGCCATCTGTCACGGGAAAATAGACTTCGGGGCATGCAAGCACGGCGGCCGGTGTATCCAACCTAACTGGTGTGACAGTTGTTGGCCAGGTTATTACCATGGAGAGTGTAAATGTAAGTAAACCCCTTACTGTTTAACATGACACAGCAAGTCTTGCTCAGCTAAATTGAAATTACTAATCGACGTTGAGATATTTCACGGAAAGACGAGTGTGTGTGTTTCTCTAGCGGAAAATTGTCGACATCGACAGCATTCCTGGCCACTTTGCACGCAAAGCTTGTCAGGGAAAGAAGTTAATTCGAACAAAACCTAGCAAGATAACAATTACATACACCGAAATTGATAAATGACCTGATTTGTCGAGTCACTCACGTACTCACCTTTTTTTTTTTTTTAACAAAGCAAATTGGGACCAATTAAAAGCGGGATGACAGAAACTGTTCCCTGTCACGTCAACGCAAGACACATAAAGAAGACAAGCAATATAATCGTTAACATAGTTCCTGAATATTTTTTCCAAAGGTTTATTTGCAAAACAATTCACTCTTACGTGAAAGCAAGCGTCGCACAGCTCAAACAATCAAAAGAGCACAAGTACTTGTTGCTGTCAAGTTGATGTTTACGCAGTCTTTGTTGTCAAGGATCAGTGGGATCAAAACTCGTAGCTTAAGAGCTTAAAAAAATAAATCATGCGTCGTCTTGGTGCATTGTGTCATTCTTGGAATTACAGTTTTTCATGGTTTTGAACCGTCGTGAAAGCACTTGCGAAGAGCGTAAATAAAAAAAGCAAAAATTGGCACACTTTATTCCATTGAAAAACGAGTTAACCTAACTTTTGCAAATCAGTGGTTAACATGAATATCAATAATCACTGCATAATATTTGCAGAAGTTCCGTCGTTGTTATATGCATTCTTGCCCTCCTTTATCCAATTATTTATTATTATCATCATCATTACTACTACTACTACTACTACTACTATTATTATCATCTTTATCATTATCATTATTATAATTGTAATTTCAACTTCCGCTACTTATACAATAATTCAAATAGACGCACAAGGGGATAGATTTTTATGACATCTATGGTTAACACCTTTTATTTATGAAAACATATGTACATACATCATCCTTATCATTTACATGACATGTTTCTTATTTCGAGTGTATCTTATTCTGTACTTTGTCGTTGTTCTTAATGTTTATCCACGATTTAATGATAATGCTGGCATTACTAAAAATTATACGTATATGTTACGTAAAGTTACCTCTCGACCACCACTGCCAATATACAAACACATTGGGGGAGGGTGCCACACTACACGCACACTTACCCAGTACCACAGGCACTGACTTTCGGGGGGGGGGGGGCGGGGGCTGGGGGGAGGGGGCGAACTATCGGTCTGAGTGAGGAGGCGACGGATGAAGGAAAATCCTCAGAGTTACATCGACTTAAGGCTACCAACAACAGAATCCTGGTTGAAGCCCAGAAACCCTCCTTACCGACCTGCATAAGACCACACTGGCCGCCCCAGAGAATCATCTGCCAACCTGATTACAGTTTTACGCATAGGGTGACCTGTCTTTTTCCATTCTTCTGGTCCTGGAGATCAAGCAAGACCAGTGAATCATGGAAAGCTGGTGAGCGCTGGGTGGATGGTTCTACAAGGCAGTTTCTAAAAACTGGTCCACCATCTCTTGGCCTAGCAGACACTAGAGACATCCACCCGATACGAGTCTGAGACAAGTTGTAGACTTACACTTAGTAAGTCGACCTATGGACTGCATCGAGGTCTTCATCCGGAGGGCGACATAAGCTGGAATATAGTGACACCCTGAAGGGACAAGCAAAGTCCAAAGGAGAGTATCAGAAACCTATGCAAAGGAGCCTTCTACGGCGCAGTGATGTAAATGCCGTCCTCCAGCACTATCAAGTTGCGCAAGTAGGACATGCCAAAAGCCGTAGACGATTGTCAGTTGGAAGCCCATGGGGATATCAACAACAGCAACGTTCCTTTGGACACACAAGGAAGCATTATAAGCATGCACTTTGTGAGCTCCAGCCAAGACCAGTTGCACGGCCAAAAAGGCATATCCAAAGCATTCTTGTAGGCCTGCAGGAGATCGTGTTTGGGCAGACCTGTTCCTTTCGGGAGTTTCCCAGGGGCAAAAAGAGGACTGATCTCAGACCCGTGGCACCATACCTGCATTAGAAATAGCAGCTCAGCACTCACACGGTGCACATGGCTCTTTCTATAGCCTGCATGGTGAAGCCCCTATAGGCTGTAGATGGATCTCTAGCCACTTGGTTCTTTGCAAGGAAGCCCAAGTGAGGCCTCAGGGTCACCTGGGAGTGGTTAGGTCGCCATTGGGTTCAATAATGCACCAGATTGTGCATCTGGCTTCTTCTAGCCTCCAAAGCTAGTGTTCATAGAAAACAATGTTTGTGATGTCCAGTACTTAAGGTCCACCTCACATGGGTCCTCTAGGCACTTAAATGGCCACCTGTTCAACATGGCTAAGACCAGTGGGTGATCCCACCATGGTAAGACCCGGCTATCAGCTGGTCTGTCCATGTAGAAGGACACTACTAGAGCCATCAGGTGAGGATTGCTGTCTGTCTTGGACATTTGCCAGGGTTGAGAAGATGGTGGACCAACCCCTCCATGGTTCTCAAGCTCTAACTCAGGCCCTACCACTGGTACAGCAGAAAGTCCAAGATATCTTCGATGCATGGAGACCATGGATGTGTTTTCTGACCAATTACAATGCATCAAACCAAAAACACTTTCCATTGAGCCAAATAAGCTGCTAGAGAAGAGTCTCGAAGCCCCCCTATGGCAACTATGTCTGCAACCAATTCCAAGAAACCTCTGTTGCAGATGTGGTCAGTGACAACTACCAAGAATGGAGCTTGAGGACTTAGGGTTCCTTTGAAACACACTCATCCATGGTTGCACAAATGCTTTTGGCCATGCCAGTAAATGCAGCAGTAGCTCAAAGCTCAATTTTAGAAGGTCCAGGCACCAATCTGTCCTCAGTCGCTAGAGGGTGATGAAGATCAGGTTGCAGTCATAAGACAGAACCTTTTGCAGGACCCTTGAGAGGATCTGCAGAGGCTGACAGGTGTAAGCCCAAAGGTTGCTCTTGTCCATGGCTAGAGCATCCACCACTAGGGCCTGGGGATCTGGTACAGGCAACACATAAACCAGACGTTTTGCATTTGTGCTTGCTGTGAACAGATCCACGTTTGGTGTACCCTATGTAGGTCACATGGCCAAAATGACCCGTGGGTGTAGCAACCACTCCATCCCGACTGGCTGATTCTTCTGGAGAGTTGGTCAGGCTGCACATTCAATAGTCTTAGGACGTGTCTCCACTGTGTGCAGACATCCTTTTTGGAGGACCATTTCTGGAATGTGACATGTTCTGCTGGTTGAGGTAGGTGATCATGGTCCAGTTGTCACACATAACCAGGATGTGCTTGTGCTCCACTGGGTCTTGGAATTAGAGGAGCGGTAAGCATATTAGCTCCACTTCCTGGCACTTTATGTGATGGAACATGGACTGCACAGGCCAAAGGCTGAACACCCTCCCACCCTTCACATGGGCTTCCCACGCAGACCAAGATGAGTGCTTGTACATGGTCAGTTGCACCTGAAAATGCATCAATGTCTGTCCCAAATGGTCCAGCAAAGGAGGTGCTAGCAGTCCTCCAGGAGCACCTGCACTTGGTAGCCCTGATCCCTTGACCATCATTCTCCAGAACGTGCTTTTAGATGACAAACTCCAACACCTCAGTAGTACTTGCAAGGTTGGATGAAGGGAAAGGCTCCATCCGCAGCTGATGCTCTTTGTGGAACGCAAGTTCAGCTTGCCTCTCAAAGGAGGGAGACAGGATGCCAGGCTCAAAGGTCAGATGCAGCTGAATTGCCAGCCATACTGTCCTGCCCAGGTCCCGAGAGGGAGCAGCTGGTGCTGCTGACACAAGGGTAGGAGGTGCCTGAGATGGGGCTTGGGTTGTGGAAGCAGCCGCCACTGTAGGAGCTAAAGGCTAGCTGCAGGTGGAAGATGCCACCACAGACTTGGGTACTTCTTCAATGCTCCAAGATGCCTAGACATTTGGCCCGAGCTCTCAGACCCAGGAGCTCAGGGAAACTAATGGGGTTTCAGTGGGGTGCCCAGCCTTTCAATCCAAGCACTTGGACCCTGGCTCATTGGGAATTAGCTGCAGTTCTGGAATGCCCAGGCGGGATCCTAGAGGTTTCCATCCTGGCTTTACTGGCTTGGCCACCTTGGTCTTCTAGTGCTCAGACCATGGCGTTCAAGCCTTGGGGAGATCCAGGTGGCACCTAGCCTGCCTCTTTGGATGGGCAGCTAAAGTGGTGGGCTGAAACTGAGAGAACAGTAACTGGAGCAGATCCACTGCATGTGCTGATTCCTGACCATAGACACCATGGCTGTCGAGAGCCTCAGATTAGTGGCCAGTTAACATCTTAACATCACATTAGGTAGTGATGACCACTCGGTACCCCCACAAGGTGATCTCTTACTGCATGACTTGTGAATATGTTGCCTCCTCTCCCTATTCCCCTGGGAGTTGCACTGTCACTTAGCCCTCTCACTCTTCCTCATAGCGCAGCCATCTGCTTAAGCCCACCTAGCACAAAACCAGCATATGTTATCTCATGTGCTCATGCCACCAAGTTGTTGACGACAACTGAAATAGGGTACATGATCATCCCATGCAGCCACGCATTAGTTCCACAAATCCACCTCCTGACCTTTTCCGAACAAGGGAGAAGGAGAAGTGGTCACTGGATCAACACTCGCAGCATGCTGCCAAACAATGATTGCCTGGCTGTTTTTCTCTCTTTGTCTGCAATTCTTGGAAAACGATTGGTTTCAAGCCAACACAGCCACCTCTGCTTCCACTTTTCTCCTGGGTATCTATAGATCAAATGTAGGTAATCCTAATCTCCGATGAGTTTAGGAAGGCTTGGAAAGCAGATTGTCCAGAAGAGATAATGCGTGCAGCACTAGAACAGTATGGTTGAACAGAAATTCATGGAGCTTCCCAACTCTTAGTCCACGCCAGTAATGGCACCCGAGGAGGAAGAAAGAATACGGGAGCATGGGCATGGGAAGCCATTCCCAGATTCAGAGGAACCAAATGGGGGCGTCATCGGGACCTTCAGGTTTTGGGGAACATTGAGTGAGTACCCAACTCAAATGTGCCGGGTAATATGGCCAGACACGGATGTTTTTGCAATGGTGTTCGAGAGGTAACGTTATGTAACTAATTGATAATGTATCATGGGACAGCCATATATATATATGTATATATATATATATGTATATATATATATATATATATATATATATATATATATATATATATATATATATATATATATATATATATATTCATAATATGGCAGCTTCTTGTCTGGGTCACATCAGATTCTGCAAGGATATTGTGCCTTTGTAATGCATCAGTATATATATATATATATATATATATATATATCCTATTCTGTAGTGAGCAACACCCGAATTTGACGGCTGTCCAGTACAATCTAAAGTTGGGAGTACAGTAATCCATATGAATATGTATCAATATCCGCATGAAGATACGCATACGTTTTTACGTGTCCTTGATAAATGCTTGACGTGTACAGCGACCTTGCCTCCTTGGACGAATGGTCCAAAGAGTGGGTTGTGTCCTTTAATGCTCTTAAAACTCAACAGAAACACCCGGGATCACCCACCGTTAATTTTTCAAGGACATCAGATCAAGGATGTTCCTGAACATTAACACTTAGGTTTAACGTTAAGATCGGATTTAAAATGGAAATCTCACATTAAGGAAATTGTGACAAAAAGCTCCCAAACAGCTCAACATTATAAAAACTTTGCAGTATCGTCTTGACCGGGAGACTTTAGACGGCATTTATATGTCATTTATTAGACCAATTTTAAAATATGGCAGTGTGATCTGGGATTGCTGTCCACAGGCTGATCAGAAACTTTTAGAAGATTTACAATAGGCTGCGGCCAGTACTGTAACGGGTACAATGAAAACTATCCCTTGTGAGAAATTGTACGAAGAAACTGGGTGGGAGACATTGTATACACGGAGAGAAAGGTCTAAACGGATTATGGCGTACAAAATTGTTCACAAATTAACCCCGACCTATTTATTTACTGCTCATCCTAACGTCCCAATTCCCGAGAACAACCTTCGTCGTAACACTAGAGGAAGTTCTTATCAACGCTCTCGTGCTGATTTACCTTCCTTTCATTCTAGAACAGCCTTTTTCAGTAAATCCTTTTTTTCTTCCGCTGTAACTCTACGGAATCTTCTGCCTCTAGAAACTCGAAATTTACCTACGCCTTCGTTGTTTAAGAGAAAAATATCTTCTCCTACATCATGTCCCGTTAAATACCCAGAATTAGTTAACTTAGGTAAGAGATATTTATCTATTTTGCATTCGCGTTTGCGTATGGGTCGCAGCCAATTGAATGAACATCTTTTTAAAATAGGTGTAAAGGAGTCTCCTGTTTGCTCATGTGGAGCAGCTTCTGAAAGTGTTTGGCATTATTTTCTGACTTGTCCTTGACATGCTACTGCTCGACATATCCTCCATACTTCCATTAGCTCTTTGGCACCTTTCAGTATAAACACAATTTTGTTTGGTAGCGATCTTTCTAATCTTGAAGACAATCTTACAATTTTTTTGGCAGTACAAGAATTTATTGATAAAAGCAAACGGTTTCAAACTGGAGCAGTAACATGATAACTCTTACATGTATTTCATTAATGTCATAGGTATGTTGTCAGGTATGCGCCCCTCTATCTGTGCTTGTACAAGTCTTTCTTTTTCATGTTTTATCCACGTCGTCGCTCGTGGAGTCCCTCACTCTCGGTACTCGACTGGCGGCGACTCACTGGAGTTTGTCTTGTATCGTTCGTCCTGTCTTTGTCTTCTTCAAGCCAGAGGGATTAACATAGGGCTATGCCCTTCTTCCCAATTGCAATACTTTTGAAATAAATAAAATATGTTTAAATCAAATCAATTGCGTCATGTCGATTACCACACACTTGTTTTTTTTTTCTTATGCTGGAGTTGCCAACGCATCTGCATTATCTTCAGCTCCTGCATGGAATACTTGCACGTTAAATTTAAAATATCAGACAGTCTCCCTTTTTAATTTCGATAAAACGCTTGCTTTCCGTTCCAAGTTTGACTGCTTGTGGCTAAGACCCGTCAATTAAATTATTTTTAAACCACCGTGGGTAGATTTCAGTGCTATGAACACACACTTGTTTTTTCGGCGTTTCAAAGATTCTGCAGCTTATATGCGTGATTGTCTCTCGGAAACCGAAATTCCGTTCTTGCTGCGCTGTCACTTAGTCGATGTCTAAAAACATGCGTTCCTTAATTAACCATATATAATGTTAATTTTGACGTCTGATACAATGTTGACAACGTTCATCTTCTGCTGTGTTGCTACTCGTCTTCCTCACAGAGCGGCAGTTCGTTTATCATGGATGGAACTTTTGATAAGAGGCCTCACATTTGTTTCCAAATTTTATAAGAGATAGAATGCTTCACGATGATTGTGGGTTAGTACAAAGACAAAAAATCAATATATAATTCAAACATGAAAGATAATCACTGAAAAAGGCAAGTATATACATGGAAAGAATTGGTCTTATCTGTCTATCTTAAATATCATTCTATTAATGACACTATATAAAATTACAGTATACTTTCTTTTAAGAAAAATATGCTTCTGTGGGAATACGTTGTTTGTATTTTCGTTTAAATATGTGTATGCTGGACAAGCATGCTAACTTTTGGGGTACATTTATCCAGATTAAGGTACAGGGTATTTTTCCCGAATTTTCCTTTATTGTTTTTAATTGTTCTGATATAGTATTTATATGTTTGCCTTTGTTTGTGTGACTGTGTATTTAAATTCAGACGGAAAAACTAACTATAGAAATAGAAAAGAATGAAAAAAAATATTTTCAGGTATAGATAGTATTTATGCGTCATTCTTTCTTTCTTTCTTTCTTTCTTTCTTTCTTTCTTTCTTTCTTTCTTTCTTTCTTTCTTTCTTTCTTTCATTCACCCATTTTTTTATTTATTCATTCAGGTGCAATATTTTCATTGTTTTCCTATTGTTATTTGTAAATTGTAAATTTCTTTGTATTAGAATAATGAAGTTTACATATGCTTCTGGCTATCTATTCCAATATTGATAAGGGAAATGAAGTATATTATTATAGCGTTGATATTTCTTTCATTGGTGGAGACTAATAAGGGTGCTTGAAAATATCATTGTTTTCAATAGTTTTATAGAAGGACAAAACTTGAGTGATTATAAAATTTCTGTTTTAGTGTGTCCTCAAGTTGTGAATTACTGTAAGAACCTGACGTGTCACCACTCGCACCCGGTAAACACGGCCTTCTGTCAAATCTGTTATTCTGACCACGGAGCCGCCGGTCAAGGCTTTGAGCGAACCAAAGACGGAAAAAACTGCCATAGTAAGTGATTATTTGTTTTTCCATTACGCCGGCATGTTTCTGCCAGAAATGAGTCTATGTTGAAAATATTTAATATTATTCATATAATTTGTTGAAAATCAAAAGAGGACAGCAGAACCTTCCAGTAAAAAAAGATGGTGGATATCAAGCCCAGGTACACTCTCACAAATTTTGGAGAGAACCCAACTTGTAGTTCGGAAGAAAAAGTCCGACAACTTAAGACTTAATAAATTAAACAAAATAATAAAAACAGAAAAGCCCCCCCCCCCCCAAGAATGATAGAACCACCTTTAAAAAACCGAAAGTCGGGGGGGGGGGGGGTGTCCCCAGAAGCGTTCCTTGCAGATTTGAAGCAATTGACTCGGCAGATTTTGGTCAACATTTTTAACCAAAAAATGAGCAACGGAATTCGTTAAAAATAACTTGAGCCTGACACGTTTAAAAAAAATTAGTACAGAATCACCCAAGGTGAGTGCTCACCAAATTTTGAAGTGAATCTAGCTCATGGTTTTTCAAGTGGAAAATGTGAAGTATCTTTGCAATCCCCACTTGCTTTAGCAGTAATCAATGTGTGCCTCACCGACAAGTACCCGAATAGAAAGATACGTTAACGATCAGGGATCCAGGGCATAATCACCTGCTAAACAGTTTGTTTGACCCTTCCACAAGGTATGTCAATGTTTCAGAGCAACCTGAGTGATGCTTTTGGTGAAAAGGGGTCGAAATAAGCAAAAAAACAAACAAACAAACAAACAAACAAACAAAAACAAAAAAACAAAGAAAAGAACCAAACAAATAAAAAAACAAAACAAAAACAAAAAGAAAAAAAACAGAAAAACAAAAAACAAAACAAAAACAAAAACAAAAAACACGCACACACACAAAAATTCCTAAAAATAGAAATAAAAAATACACACCACATGCTAAAGCAATTGTGGTCTGGAGGTCGCAAGACGTGTCATTACGCAACTCCAAAGTAATTGTCCCAGCGTTTTCAGAGCGGATTTTTTAAAAGATTTTGCCAAAAAATGAACAACAACAACAACAAAATCGTGACAAACCATTTTTTGGAACGCGAACACTTGAAGAAATTCGGCAGAGACCTACTTCAATTAATTCCCTACCGAGTTTGAAGAGAATGTGGCCATCGATCTTGGAGAAGAAGTCCGAAATGCCAGTCGTGAACGACAGACTAAGGGATGGACGACAGACGACGACCTGTCTTAAAAATGCCGCTGACTGACAAGTCAAGTGAGCTAATAAAAACACTCACAACCAGGTCTGGCCATCTATAGATATTTGAAATGAGGACGTCGCGTTTTTCTAGGCTCATAGTTAAGCAATCCACGATATGTGTCGTTTTTATGTATAGACATACTTTTTTCAATTGCGAGAAAGGACTATATTACGTTTAATTCTTTTTCGACCAAGAGAGATAGAATGCCTACGGTAACAAAGTAGAGGCCAAAAGTAGGAAAAGGCTAAACACTTAACGCGTTCACATAGGGATAGATAGTGCAGTGAGACATAAGATATGAAAATGTATTATCCAATAGTCCTAGTAGTGACCGCAAAGTGGCTACATTGTATGCAATAAAGTATCAATTCTTTCTGCAAACTTTGGTTTTAGTTTAATTTTATCTTCGGTGCAGCTTCTCCAAAATTGTTGAAAATTGTTGTCCTCTTCGGTTTTTCATGAACTCTTTGTCAATATGACATCTTATCCTCTTTAGATATTCAATGAATAATGTATTGCTTAATGGCTATTCAAGTCTTGCTCTTGTGTTTGGTGGTGTCCATGTGGATAGATGTTTCAACATTTGGACGTTTTTAGACTTAGACTGATTTTCGACTACGATATTGACACATAATGGTCTCACTACTATTGTATAACTGACACGGTAAGTTTGACATTTATTGCATTCACACAATTACCAGATATCTCCGATCCCAAAGTGACCACTAAAATGAGCACCTCCGCGTGTGTTCCCTTGCCAGAAATTCCTGCTCATTAAATGTCAAATAAGATCATTATCCTCATATGTCTTTTTGTTAATGATCAAGAAAAGAGCCAAAAGAGTAGTGCCTTGTTATTTTTTTCCACGAGACATTTACATTCTTTCGGATTATTGTTACGATGCCCACCTTCTGAATATTCCAGATCGCAGCTGAACTCAACAAAAAATGACAACAATGATATAACTTTAACGATCAAAAATCAAGGCAACTAAGGTAAATGTTAGCTAGATTTTCTAATAGCAAAGCAATCTGTAGGTATATCCGAATATCTGGTGAGAGAGTATCCACAGGTACTGTCCCATAGTTCCAAGTCCTATGGCAGGTGCGAAATGGTCGGGTACAAATCCCACAGAGGTACAGTTTGTTCCTATGTGGTACTCAAATGCGAGGTGCTGATCCAAGTCCCACAAAGGTGCAGTTTGGTTCCAATGTGGTATAATTAACACCAAATATACCAGTCCACTCAAAGACACTGACCACACTCCGCGGGTACAATGTATAAATGAGTATCTCATGGGCAATAACAGTGGCTGACAGTCCTACTTGCTTGAAGTCATACAGCTCCTGCCAGATCTCAGAATTCTCCTCTCTCCAGTCAGGAAATGATCTGGTTAATATATCTATACTGAGGATTCTCACCGGTAATCCACAATTTTCCAATTAGTCACACATCCCAATTCACCTGAGTGGACCATACATGAATGTAGACCCCTATTCTAGCTGATTCTATTTACAAAAATCATGAGTCACCCCAACAAAGCAGGCCAACTCAATGACTCTGCACACACTCAATGAGAACAGTGACCCCTCCAAAGCAAAATAAACATCCCATCCATAACAATTATGTATAAATTAGGAAGATTTTCCTTTGATAACTGTTAAAATTATGTGCACATTGTGCTAAATGAGTAGCTCATGCTGAGTGAAACGTGCGTCTTTGGTTCAATATATTGTGTATCGCTTCATTGTGTGTACATTATGCTGGTGTCATAATATCTTGGAATGTTTGGCTATTGCTTGGATTCTGCATCCTTAAAATTAGCCCACATGACGCTGCAGTCACAAAAGAACACCACTTTCACCCAAATGGTCACATGTTCTTGACCTTCCAATTTTCCGGAGCTGTGCTAAAAGGTAAATTTGCCTCTTTAATGAAGCTATCTGTAGAGATCAACATCGCATAAATTATATTTATTGAATGCTTCACGATATACAAAGAATCAAGTTCCTCGGAGCGGCTACGCAATATATAGACAAACCATAGTGAGAACGGGTATCTGGGCCCACAGAACAGATGACTGTGTTCTTTGGTGCGGCACATCGTAGAACACACCTGGTCCAGTGTTCTGTAGAACCCGAGACCCAAAGGAGGTATTGTTTATAATTATCTCATGTTTTAAGCGAAACAAATACACCGTAATTAATTTCAAACCGTCATGTTTACAAACAAGCTGCCCCGCAATACGTTGTAGGAAAGTATTGATGGGGCAACATTAGAGTATCACTACGCTCTACAATGGGACTCGTCCAGACTGTATTTTTAGCAATAAAGTAGTCCTTCTGAAATTAGGAGAAGACCCATTGTTGCTAAAAACACGTGGCAACTTTGCGTATGTTGAGTGAAAGCAGATCACAATTATCAAAAGAAGTAACATTGTGCTTGACTGCAATTAGGAGTCATTTTCGTAAATACTGTAATGTAATTTCTAGAAGCTGTGAAATAAATTGTTTTTGGAGTATTAGCAATTCTTCCGAATTTGTATCTGAAATGAAAGATGTAAAAGCAAAAAATATCAAATGTTTTGATTTTTCTACACTGTACACAAATCTACCCATAGATGAAGTCAAAAGTTCTCTTTCAGAATTAATAAGCAAAATGTTTAAACATAATGGTACACCATACATTAATATCAATTCATATACAAAGAAAGCATATTTGGTCACACAATGAATATTCAAAAAGTAACGTTTAATCTTACACTGTTGAAACTTTGATAGATGCTGTAAAATTTCTTTTGGCTGATACTTTTGTTCATTGCGGACCATTGGTTTTTCAACAAATAAAAGGCATTCCAATGGGTAGCAACTGCTCCCCTTTACTGGCAGATTTGTATGTAACCTGGCTTGAATTTAAGTATATGGATAAATTGATGAAAAGGGACTTTCAAATGGCTACAAAATTATCAAACAACGCAAGATGTATTGATGACATTGCTTGTGTAAATGTACAAAATTTCAGTGAAATTGCTAAAGAAATTTACCCAAAAGATATCCCTTTGGAGGGTAACGATTCAGATGGTTTCAGAGATGAGTTTTTTGGACTTGGATATTCAGGTCACTAATGACAGGTTTTGTATTAAAGTCTATCACAAAATAGATGAGTTTAACTTTGAAGTAGTTAATTATCCTTTCCTGCACAGTAATATTTCGGATACTATTGGATATAATACAATTTTGGTCACAGATTTTGAGATTTGGTCGTATTTGCTCTAAATTTCAGGACTTTGCATCTAGAACCAAATTTATTTACAATAAACTTAAGTCAAGAGGATTCAAAGGTGTACTTTTGATCAAATATTTCTACACATTTTGCTGTAAATATCCGAGATGGTTAGAACGTTTGGCTTCAATAATTTTAGAGATTTTAGACTTGCCTGTTTGCTACTTAATTTTATCTTTTGACATCATTATCTTTAAATGTTCATCCTTTCAGACATGTTAGACTAGCTTGTTTTCTGTTAGGTAAACCCCCAGGGGCTACAGGTAGCAAGAAGTAGCCTACGACGGTTACCAGCTTGCCTAATTGTACTTGATATCTGGTTAATATTTTCATTGCATTCTCTTGACATAAATACAAAAGACTCTCATTCTTTTCTGACTTGCCCTATAATTCTACTTTTTTTGGATTATAAGAAAGTTTGGCCACAATAATTTACAGTTTTTAGATTTGTCTGTTTTGCTACTTAACTTTATCTTTTGGCATCTTTCTGTTTTAATATTCACTATCAGACATTTTAGGCTTACATGTTTTCTGTTAGGTAAACCCCAGGGGCTACAGGTAGCAAGAAGCGGCCTACGACAGTTACATGGTTGCCTAATTGTACTTAAAATCCTGTTAAGAAAAATTGTTTTGATAGCATCTTTTTGGCATAAATGCTAATGACTTTCATTCTTTTCTGATATGCCTAAATGCATATTTACTCAATATTAACAAATTACTCAAAATTGACAGTATTTTCTCAAATGTCACAAACCTGACACATTAAGTTGACACATTGACTCGGGGTTGGCAGTTAAATAGAGATTAATTGTTTGAGGAGTAGGTGTCATCATAGAGTTTGTTTTACATCTCTGGTGCAGGATGTACATTGCTGCAGTCCTTGTTACGATTTCCCTTGGTTTATACAGGTGGTCTACCTGCAACTGTTTATTTTACAATTACTGGGACTGAATATAATGCCCCAGCTTGTTTCCACTTCAGTTAAACATTGGCGGATGGTTTAACTAGGATAACCTGTCCAGCTAGAAAGGGTACATATTGGTTCAGGGGAAAATCAAATTGTTCTTATCTGAACCTGTACTATGCAAATTTGGTAATTATGATTTGTTTGACAGGTATTCTTCTTTGATATGAAGCTCTGCATTTATAAGCAAAACTTCACGTATTTAGCTAATTCATCAATTGCCACGTTCATATTTATTCATTATTATGTGGGTTGTCTTTGCTGAATATTTAGCTTAGACAAGGAGCCGCAACTCAGAGAGACATATACAGGTAAAAGGCTCCGAAACATGTTGAGCAGTTACCCGCTGTAGACCCTTTAATTTATTTGGGTAATACAGCGTATGTCAAAATTTTACAGAGGAACGTGTGCAATGTGGACAATAGTACTTCTATGTGTATAAGTTAGACAGGGGCAGGTTATCTTATGGAGAGTAAAGAGTTCGGACTGTGGAATAGGGTAATGACTACTAGGAAGTGGTTTTGGACAAAAAGACACAAATACAATTGGTGTTTGTAAGGGCTGCAGGCACAAACATGAGATAAAACAAAAACACCGTGCATAGCATGACACATCTTTGAAAAACTGCCTACGACAAAACGCCACACTTTATAATATCTTTACTAATGATCTCCAAAAAATTATAATCCCGAATACCAATGTCTTTTGTCGATATACAAAGAACATTAGTTGTGTTATTTACGCTGTTGCCTGAATCATTTTATTAGAATATTCATTTGTGCAACAAAATGCCTTGATATATCATATGAATATTGTACCCCACTGGAACATGACAATTACATTAGGGTCATATTTCAAAAAAAATCAAAACTAATGATCTTTAATGAAACCGGCAATACCGAAAGGTAACTCTAGTATTGGTAATTAGGCACTAAATAGGTCAAGAGCAAATTGCACTGAATAGGTCAAAAGCAAATTTATCTGAGCATAGATATGAAAGCACGTGTTTCCGTCTCAAAACTTTATAATGTTCTCAGTAATAAACAATGAAAGCTCTTACCAGATTGACAAGATTATTTTTCACCCGTCGATGGGCTAACCTATGTTATTACAATTGTTTCATTCATCAGTATCGAATTTTTTATGTGCTCATTTTTAGTGCATAAAATTCCCTTTCGAGGCGCTTCAGACCAATTTGAGAGGTTATCTGTCGCCTTGGTAAACTATTGTTTTTTTTTTGTTTTTTTTGGGGGGGTGTTTTTTTTTTTTTTTTCTTTTCAAATTAATATCATCATCATGGCTATCTACTGACAGGTGTATAATGTTGCAGACATTTATGTGTCATTCACTGTTCTGGGTTTGGGTATTAGTGCATTGACTTAGGGGGAAAAGTAGGGTCCCGGGACCCGTAAACTATGTTTAATACCCGAGACCCGTAACGGGCACCCGGCCCCGAGTACCCGGTTACCCGGGGAAAAACCGTTACTGGAACGAAACACAGAAAGATATTTTAACTTGATTTTATTCACGTTCAGAATAAGAATTTTATCATTCGACACGTTGCCTATTCCTGAGGAAAAAAAACATAAATAACTTTACATGTACGTACATGTATGTGTCCCTTGTAGCTGGTCGAACACTATAAAAGTTCATGCAGCATTAACATTCTTATTTGCACAAAACACCCGTCGGTAGGGATAACCTAATTTTTAGCTGTACTTCTAGCTCTTTACTTTTTTATTGTTAGATTCTGGGAAAACTAGCATTTCTGCTGTTTCTGCACACAGAGAACTATGCTTTTTTTATTTTTGTTATTGTGTTCGCACATGCTGAGAGCATGCGCTCGAAGGGCACTCTGGTTGCAGGCACTCCCAATTTGCAGGTCGCGTGTCCGTCTTTTTTTCAAAATGTTTCCACACAATGCTTAGTGGACAATTTCGGCTTGCAGCCATGCTGACATATGAAGGATAAACAAGAGTTATCCACGATCCAGTATTTGAGGCAGCGACACAAAAACGTGGAAAACAAATTTTAATCAATCAATTAAAATAAACTCGTATTGGAATCGGCAACATAACAAACTGAGGCGCGCTAAAAGTAGAAACGAAGGTCGGCAGTTATTAATGCAGAAATACACATAGATCTAGATCTATAATTTTCTTTTTATTTATATCGAAAGTATCCGGGTACTAAAATTGGATTCGGGACCCGACTTTTTGGTATTTTGACTGGCGGGTCCCGAGTCAATGCACTATTGGGTATGTCTGATCGTAAAGCTATATGAAAATAGACGCCAGATGAAAACGTTCCCATGTTTTGTTTCACGAATGCATGCTACAAAATGCCTAACATAATGATTTAGTCAATTGAAATTGAGCAAAGTTTTCTCATTTCTTTGCAGTGCTGTGCTCTTGGAGACCAGACAGTAATACATGTTATCCTGGCAAATGTCATCGAGTTGAGTCCTGCAAGTGTCACCCAGACTTCAGCGGCAATAAGCAGTGTACTGCAAGTAAGCGCAAACTTAATCTTTGCAGGGAATAATTGTAAAGTTGACATTGAGAGAAAATGGATGGTAGCTGTGTAAAGATTTCATAAAATATGCCGCGACAAAACGATCCCCACCAAAATGGCTGCACTTGAACGCTTATCAAAAGTAGCTCGTAATGTTTTATATTTATATATATATATATATATATATATATATATATATATATATATATATATATATATGTGTGTGTGTGTGTGTGTGTGTGTGTGTATGTGTGTGTGTAGATAGATAGATACAGTGGAACCTCCCTATTAAAACCACCTAAGGGACCGAAAAATGTGGTCTTAATACGGAAAAGGTCTATTTATGGGGTGACCTTAATAATTCTAATATATATGTATAATATATATGTATAATATATACACACATATATATATATATATATATATATATAACATACTGATGCTTCGATAATTAGTATTTTATATGTATTGTCCTCGTTGCAATACGAATTGATGCACCACTATGACCAAGTTTATTAGAAATACTACAAAAGTTAGGAGAGACAGGTTCCTGTTAGTGTGTGATAAACTGCACCCTTTGAGCAATTGAAAATGGGGTTTTTGATCAGTTGAGCTTGTTGATCTGGAAAAATTGTTAAAGAATATGTTAACTGAAACAGGTGTTCAGTTTAGCAGCTTTGGTGAGTTGGAATTTTTTAGCTTGAATATGTATAATTGTATGTCAGCATGCATACCAAATAATGATTATTACACACAAGGAAAACAGGAAATTTAAGGTAATTTCACAATACATGAACAAAAGTCAAGCCTGCAGGTAATCAGTAATATATCTTGCTTCGCAGGAGAGTAATATTAGAACCCACATATCTCAAGCATTCGCCGCAGCTTGTACTGCCCGCTTGATATAAGGAGATCCTTGACAATTCCACACCCCCTCCCCCAAAACATTGACTTTTCACCACATTTGCATTTTTTTTTAGTTTAAAATATGTTCAAGAATTTATATCTGAAACATATCAACGGGTTTTAATTTAATTTATTTAAATGATAAGCATGCGATTATCCAGAAAGGTGAAAAAATGCACCAAGAAGCAAAGTGAGACCTTTTTAAAGATTCTAAACGTTATGTAGTTTTCTATTATGGCATAAGGTATATTATTGCCGTATAGGTTTAGATAAAGCTGGCGTTTCATCATCAGTAGCCTCCAATTCATTTGCTTGTATTAGATACCGGTATATCTAAACAAATGCAATTTTGTTCTTATTATTCAGCGTATACTATATATATATATATATATATATATATATATATATATATATATATATATATATATATATATATATATATATATATATATATATATATATATATATATATATATATATATATATATACAGTGAAACCTGTCTATTGTGGACACCTCTGGGACTGGCAAAAAGTGTCCACAGTTGGCAGTGTCCACAATAGACAGGTGTTTTTAACAAGAAAATTGACCTTTCGGTCCTAGCCCTTTCTGTCCACATTAAACAGGTGTCCGCATTATAGAGGTGTCCACAAGGACAGGTTTTATTAGAGAGAGAGGGAGACATATAGATAGATCGATAGATAGATAGATAGATAGATATACAATAATCGCTCTTTTGAAGGAACACCTACTTTATGCGACCTCTTTTCAACATAGCACGGGGTGGTCTCTTTGAAGAGGGACTACTGTATGTATGTATGTATGTATGTATGTATGTATGTGTGTGTGTGTGTACGTATGTACATGTGCCTGTGTGCGTATCTGTATGTTGATGTATGTAGCATTTGTGACTTTTGATATTCATACCTGAAGCATCTGAATTTCTGCTACTGCCAAGTATGGCTATGCGTAGCCTATTGCTTGTTACACTGCGAAAATATGCAGAGGTGCTGGCGTCAAGAAAATGCTATAATAATCTTTACAGTTATTTATAGCTTGTGTTGGAGTAGCCCTTGATCCGTATTGGTCGGAGATTTTATCTCGAGCTTTAGTGGGAAAAGGAAGCAGAAATTCTGCAAATTTAATCGCCAACTAAACAAAGTACAACTTGTGCGGACCTGACTTTCTGCCACTGCCATACATGGCTATTCGTAGCCTATTACTAGTTACACTGCGCAAATATGCTGTAGTGCTGACGTCACGAACACGCCATAGAAGTGACAGTTATCCATAGCTTACGTTGGAGTAGCCCTTGATTCTTATCGATATGAAATTTTATCTCAAACTTTAGTGGGAAAAGGAAGCAGCAGTTCTACAAATTCAATCGTAAACAAAACAAAGTACAACTTGTGCGGACAGATCAGTCTCCCGGTGACATTGCCGATCGATGTCCCTGTCGCGAAACACCATTCACACAAGGTCAATGTTTACAGATAATGCCCTTTACCATGTCATGAAGCTCGGTTCTCCCGTGTATAGAAAGGGCTAGTGGTGGGGTGAGGATGAGGGCAGGAGTCCCAATACGCTGCTGCATGGGATAATTTATCCCAGTACAATGTACAGAAACTAGTAAAAAATATGAAAGATAAAAGTTGGTACAAATTACAGAAAATAACAGAACTTCCAATACGTAAGGGTGGAAAGCAAAAAGCTCAGTAGGCCAATATTAAAATCCCTATGATATTTACAGGTTAGTATTAATGGATGCACACACAAATATATATATATATATATATATTATATATTAGCGTAACTGCACTACGTACTGCAAATGAAGATAATCCAGAAGTGTACGCACGTACATACAGTAATATATATATATCTTTATTCGTACATAATAGTACAGTGTATTGTATATATCATAAAGATACAAAGAAAGAGGTGAAAGAGTAGAAAAAAACACTGGTCATTCAACATCGAAATAATGTACACCTTCCAATAACACATATAATAATACATACACACTTCCGATTAACTATTACAATATTTGTCATGGAGATGTATTGGTTTGCCTAGAATAAACGCACAAGCATATTTTGAACTTTGCTGGCGATGTCACTTTACCTGATAGTTTGCAATAGCAACAAAATAAAAGGGCAGATTAAAGAACTGTAGGGCTATTTACAGTTCTCAGAAATGAATGACCAAAGCAATCTTTTTCTCGTGTCTTCTACAAACCAAAATATTATCTGTGGTTTAACGGCATTCTGAAACGTGCTCTGGTCACCGTCAGCATTTTTCAAACAATCTGTGAAGGGATATTAAGAATTAATTAGCGCGTGCACCGTGGTGCATGTTCAGATGTGCTGCAGTGCTATGTTATATTGTATAATTATAGTTCCCAATGAAAAAAAAGGGTTTGATATTGGCATCAATACCAGTGAGATT
Source organism: Hermodice carunculata (assembly GCA_964020975.1). Lineage (NCBI taxonomy): Eukaryota > Metazoa > Annelida > Polychaeta > Eunicida > Amphinomidae > Hermodice > Hermodice carunculata. The sequence continues at coordinate 74,339,079 of OZ026619.1, forward strand.
GTAAACGGCTCTCCCGAAAACGTGTGTGCTGTTCATTGCAGGAGCAGCATGGCGCAAACGCCCGGGATGATTCAGCATTAAAAATTGTCTTTATTCAACTGAAGAATCCCAGTTTATGTGTGCAGCATTCTCTCCGCACCTGAAAAATTAACTCTTTCAGTGCCAACTGCGACCAAAGTCGAACTACATGGAAGGAACTGCTATGAATTATGATAAGGGTGCAACACTCATGTTTCCTTGTGAAAATGCCTTTCATTCAAGCACTAACATGCCTGAAGTCACATATGATGTAAATGTCCGGTTCAACAGCTTTCCAGCCAAAGGTGCTGGGAGGAACGCTGTTGAATCAGTCTAAAATGTAGCATTAAACGAATAATTCAGTAGCTTTTGGCGACAGTATTAAAAAATGAAAGAAATTAGGCAAGTCTGTCACTATAATTCATTGGCGATCTATTGAATCTATCTTTCTGGCCGGGTGTGACGCTTTCCTTATCGGAAAAAAAGAACTTATCTGAAATAGTTCACAACCTGGACCAACACTTATCCATCTTGTGGTCTGCGAAGAATTCACATGGCGACGAGCATATCGCTTTGATCAATTTGATTGGTAAATGATTTGATTGGTAAATGTACCTTGTGTATCGTGCTGACCTGTCTTCTAATAGATTTGATTTTTCTTAAGCTAAAGAGTGATATAAATTGACGACGAATTGCCATACTGGGTCTTCTTATCATTTGCTCTACCATTTGTGGAAAGTTAATTTTTCAGGCGTTTTTGTTTCTTCCGTGCATTTGTGAAATGAAATGAAATGAAATGAACTTTATTAGCTACATCACAATTACATTTGCAATATTTTGCTATAGATACAGAGACACAATACAAGCACAAATAAACAAAACATCAAACACAAATACTCAATACCACAGTGAAAACTTGCATCTTGACAAGGAACGTTAGGCGTTAAGAATTGCCAATCTACAAACAAACAAACAAACAAACAAACAAAAAAAACAAACAAACAAAAAACCATTAAAATGCTCCCCTTTTGTCATCAACGGCCGAGAAAAAAGTCATCACAGAAACAATTTTATTACTATCGTCTAAATTCATTATAAATTCAAATTTATCTGTGTCATTTAAATCAGAGAAGGAAGGGAAAATATCATCTAAGGTGCTATATAAATTTTGACGTTCAGGATCGTAATTTTTGCAGGTTGTTATTAAGTGTATCTCATCTTCTATTTCATTGCAGTTGTCACACAGTCTTTCTTCTAACGGGATCTTGTGGGGGGGGGGGGTTTGTGTATCACCGGCTGTCTGTTTACTTACCAAGCCTTCCTTGCATGCCACTGTCATTCTGTTCGACTAAAAAACGTGGCACGTCTGCTCGTTCGCTTCACTAAATCGTGTGTCGTAACGTGTTCTCTTTTCATCAAAGGATGAATAATTTTAAACTCGCGTTAAAATATATATGCTTAACTAACACAAGTGTGGTTTCAATGACCAGTCCTTTTTTGCAAACAACTTTCCTTTTTGATGTAAAAATGCTGAGGTCTTGACAGACCATTTCTACATAAAGTAATGAAACGGGTGTCCTCATTATGGGGGTCACATTATCAACCCCTTCTTGTGAAAATGGCTCATAACCATAAAAGTTATAGCCTCTCAGTATTGATACTGCTCTTTATTGATGCCTAAGTTAACAAGTAGTTTTATTGTATGGGTTATTTTCCAAAAACGGGATCCAAGAACATCACAACCCTTTACTGCGGTCAAAACTATCGACGTTTCTCTTGCTGCTGGCTCTTTTTTTTCGAAATGGCTAATAAAAAGTTATTAAATATTTGCTCAACTTTACACCCATAAGTCCACTAACGTACACTTCAGGATTGTGGGCGGCTATTTTTGTGTGGTATCAGTCGGGGAAAACATACTGTTTAAGTTGATGTTTGAAAAGATGAACAGGCGGCAGTTGTTGTATATCTAGATGAAAGTAATTCTATACTATAATAATAAAACAAACACACACATCGGAAATTAGATGTGTGTAAATTATGCTTCTGTCTGGTATTATAGACATAAATAGTTCAGTTATCTGTAAACATGTCTTAAATAAAAATTTGGTGTTATGCTATTTTAAGTTTTAAATATATACTTCCGTAACAAATTATTTGATGGATGCACATCTCACAATACGAGAATTGCGAAGAATACGCGCAGTGTGGTCATAATGATGAAAGTTAGTACGCATACGACACATTTTTTCCTAGAGTTGACAAGCTTTCTGAAAGCTGCGTACTTTACTACATTTGATGTGTGAAGTTTGTGTGATACGTGTCATACGTGCCATTCATTAAAGAATTACCACTTTTCTTGTATATATCCATAACAATTTCAATAGATAAATTAGACGAGAAGATTTGCCTCAAAGTAAATCTGTCTATGTGACTAGAAAGGAAAGTTGTTGCCTTGTACATTCAAATTGAAATTGGGAAAGATTTTGAGAGAAAAAATGTAAATTCTGATAAAAAATGTAGCACTATTAAGCTCTTGACAAGAAAAGAACCAGCTGGTAAAACGAAAATGTTGGAATGAATGAATGAATGAATGAATGAATGAATGAATGAATGGATGAATGAACGAAGGAATGATGATGAGTGAATGGAATGAATTTTGAATAAAACAGAATGTCATGTACGTGTCATTCAACAAACAAGAATTGAAGTCATGAGAAACTCTTGCTCATTCTGGCATTGTACACATCAAATGAAGGGCTTCAAGGGTTATTTGCGTGAAACGTTATCATCTATATTTATTTATCGTGAACTGTGCAATCAAAGATTATTTTAGCCTAAATTCGTGATAATCTGATTATAAGTATTTGCGTGATTCCTTATTCTATATTTACTTCTCATGCACTAACTGTGAAATCAAAGATTATTGAACATGATTTGTGATTATAAGTATATATTTACGTAATTGTATTTTTTATGATTTGCATTTAGCCGTGAAAGTACATTTAAATTTTCTCTGAATCGTGATCACACCCCCCCCCACCCCCTTGGGGGCCCTCTTTAATGCATTTATGGATCACTGTTGACATAACAGCGTGGACTGATGACAAAATGGTCACCATATGATAGCACATAAATGCAATGTCTGACATGAGTGTAACCAACAAAACCTTGTGATGTACATGTAGATGACAAATCATAGTCTGTTTTATGGATGGTCTATCACAAATATGTAAAAGTCTGGAATTGTTTCTCCTAATTTGCATTATTTCAATTTCACTCATAGCTCCACTCACTGATTAGAGATTCCAACTTCATTGGTGTCTGAGTTCTTAACTCTGGAAAAATTGATACAGGACAAAACTTGGGATGTGAAGTCGGAATGGTACATGTTTAAAAGTTTTGAAAACAGATATTCAACATTTAATATTATCAAGTGCCCCTGATTGACATCAATCAAAATTCTACAACTTTTGCTAGTGGTCATTTAATGCGTCAAGAGCACAAATCAATGAAACGAAGTTTGAATGGTATTTCTATCTATAATAGCTGTGAAGATATTCAACATTCAAACTCTTCAAGTGCCCCTAATTAACATAAATTGAAATTGTATTTTTGTTTGTGGTTCATTGGCTGCCCCTACAGCACAAACCGATAAATTGAGGTTGGGATGGCGCCTCTACTTATAATAGTTTTGAAGCTATTAAAAATTTAAATTTTCAAATGGCCATAGTTTCCATTATTTCCAAAGCTGCCACCCCTATTTATTTAAAGACCAGAGTTTATGTATATAGGTATACTCATTTCGCGTATGAAGTTTCTGCATAAAATAGTCTTCAAAATGTCTGACAAATCTGCTGGCAAAGAAAGAAAGAAAGAAAGAAGAAAGAAAGAAAGAAAGAAAGAAAGAAAGAAAGAAAGAAAGAAAGAAAGAAAGAAAGAAAGAAAGAAAGAAAGAAAGAAAGAAAGAAAGACTAAACTCAGAAGGTGTACATTGGTTGGTATTTTCAGTTACGAAAGAGCCGTCGGTGACAGGAACCCTAATTACGATACGACAACACGCCTCAGGTAAGACGTGACAGCCTCGTTGCACCCTGTTTCAAACCTTATTGGGCAAACGTGGTCGTTAGTTTTTTTTTAATTTTTTGTGGGGGGTTTTTTTGTTTTTTGGTTTTTTTTGTTTTTGTTTTTGTTTTGTTTTTGGTTTTTTGTTTTTTTTGTTTTTTTTGTTTTTTGTTTTTGTTTTGTTTTAAGAGTGCCAAGATGGAAAATTATATTGTTGAATAATGGTTGTGGGCCGAGACAGGATTTCTCGTTTTTATGATATATCGTCATGGCGGAAGACATGATTTAGCATCATTGATTGTCTAAAATCGTTTGGACACAGAAAATCTACATTATTGAACATGGCAATCCCAGGAACATTAGAGTCGTAGAAAAATGAGGAATGCCAAATGTTTAAGAAGAAAAACTGCAACAAATTTAACACTGTGTATAGCAAATATGCCACTATTGAGTGAATCTTTTCAAAACGCCCCCCCCCCTCCCCAAAAAATCCGAAATTGCTACATTAACGATCGAGAAAGGGTATTTATTTGATATAAATGGAAATTTGCAGAGTCGAATGTCAGTTTGTTTATTTGTCGTCGTAAATAGATTATTCTTTTACAAGCTTATAAGATTACATATAGTATTCGTTTATCAAAGAAAACTCCCGTTTTCTATTTTTGTGCGAGTACTATTATCAAACAGGGAAGAGAACCAGATGACATCTTTTGATATCAAGACTGACATGCAAGCAATTTGAGGAGATTCAGTCTAAGTAACGTTTACAATATTAGCCAATCTGAAAACTTAAATATGTCAAAGGTAGAAAAGGCATTTCTCCTGGAACAGATTGAATGAACCACGTATCTCATGCAAAGATGCAATCAATGCGCACATGATTTTCTTACATTAGCGAAAGGCAATAAACTCAAATAAGAAAATACTGATGGGTGTTTTCACTTATTCAAGCATTAAAAAGCTACACACATAACTGACTCAACTCTAAATAAAATAAACACCTCTGAACTATGTACATTTCTTAAGGATTATATACAGCCGTGTATTCTTATTACTTTCGCTTTTTCAAATTTGCCAGTATCGAGATCAGATTGTTATTGGGAACAATTTTATTATGCAAATGAACAACGGTAAATTACTCGGTTACAGTGTGAGAGATAAATATATTAACGCTACATTGCTGTAGAAAGAAGAGAGATTGCCACATTGACAATTATTATATCTTGCAGGAAGAAATGCAGAAATAACGACTGATTATGAAGCAAAGGACACAAAAGCTAATCCGCCACCAATTTTCACTAATATAAAAAACCGTAAGTATTATTTTTTCATGTATCGTTATATTGAGTCATTTAAACCACGTTATTCTACTTATCGGCAAAAGTGAAACAGATAACAGTCTAAGATCACTGATTTCGAAGGATATAGATTTTACAGTAATCTATGTGTCTGACAGAAACGCGAGGTTTGGAGTTTTCTTACGGACGCAAAAAAAACCCCACTAACATAAATGTATGTATTTCGTTTTACTCATTCGAGCCCATGTGGTCCAAAGCCTTATCTCACTAAATTGACAGTGCTAAGTTGTTGAAATCATGTTCTACGCGGGACCTTACCCACTTTTTTTTTACTAATTTCGTTGTTGTTCATTGACTTTTTGTCATATTATGTACTTTAGGCATAAGCAATACCAGTGACTTATTACCTACATAATCGATTGGTTCTATTTAGATATTGTTAAAGTTTACCTAACGTGAATGCACGATAATGACAGCTTTTCAAAAGAAAAGAAACACAGATACTCTGTACTTGAAAACTTATTGTGTCAGGTACTGCCACATGTGCAGATGTTCTGTTAAAAAAAAAGGATCAAATAAGACGAATTTTGAAGCCGCTCGGCTACATTGGGTCCATATCAGGAAACTCAATGAGTAACCGTTACATGGCTATTAAACTGAACTTAATAATAATATACAGGTCGTATCAGGCACAGTTAATGTGCCTCGCACGACCACCCAAAAGGATGGGGTAAAAGCAGAGCTTTAATAGAAGTGATCGCGATAAGTTGTTAATTATCAAAGTTGTGTATTTCATACGGAAATATTTGAGTAACATGACAGCGGTTGTGGTTTGAAAGGACAGCTTTGACTGAACGTATCATTAAACGAGGACATTTTGAAAAATTAACAGAATCTTTATATTCGTTTCATAACAGCCCAGGAATACGAGCTTGAATTGAAAACCCTATACACTCCAATCATATTACCTGCATATCCTAAGCCAAAATATATCAATGATGTCCATGTGGGCACCACGCTCCTGAGTACCAAAGTGACCTACCAGAGAGGTGTGTATTTCGCTGATACAACGAAAACCTGTTTTACTGCTACTCCCGTGATGAAAATTGAAGTACATATATTTTTAAGTTATAAAGACCATGAACAGTTTGTCCAAATGTGTGTGATTTGATTACCTGATATGAACATGGAACCCACATGTTTTTTTCAAGGCTGCTTGATATGAGCCTAGATGCAAACACTTTTCCTTGGTTCAGAGGGCAATAAGCTAGTGAGCAACTTATATTGCTCCGATTTTATTTTTTACATTCGTGGGTATTGCCTAGTGGAGTACAAGCGTAATAATCATCATAATTGTAATCGCATCATTTTACAGATCCTGGCAAAATTATAACTTGATTTGCATGTACTTTATGCGTGGCTTATTAACATGGTGTACTTTCACATTTAACACCCTATTTGTTTGTTTTTTTAGTATGTTAAAGAATATGCCTTTTTGAGATTGCACGGCTGTTTTATGCGTATAGGTCCCGCTAAGAAAGTTACCATTGACCAAAAAGATAACAGGAATACCAACGACAATCCGAGCAAGGCACAGAAAACATGGAACCCAAAACTTAATTTTCCGAAACCTTATGGGGATCCAAAAAGTGCGGACAGGCAAGAATTTACTCACTTATAATTTACCCAGTGGTATTGGAAAGGTTATAAGCGGTGAAGCACAAATCAGGAGGGACATATCGGTCCCTGCACACACACGTTTGTGTGTGTATGTATGTATGTATGTATGTATGTATGTATGTATGTATGTATATATGTATGTATGTATGTATGTATGTATGTATGATGTATGTATGTATGTATGTATGTATGTATGCATGCATGCATGCATGCATGTATGTATGTATGTATGTACGTATGTATGTATGTACGTGTGTATGTTTGTACGCATGTATGCATGTATGTATGTATGTATGTATGTATACATGCATGTATGTATGTATGTATCCCTCTATTAAGATCTCTCCATACCTTCTTAACAGCGCCTTTCGACAGTTCCCATTGGTGGTCCTCAAGTAGATTTCACTGTTTTAGCTTCAAATTTTTGTTTATCATGTAAATTTCTGTAATCATCTTAGACAGTTGAGATACCAAAAAATAGTTTAGCATAAAGGTTTATCCGATGTCGTCAATGGAGCCTTTGCATCAACATGCGATTTAATATTGCTGTCTGTGCGCTATTTTTCAGTGTGGACATTGAAGTGTATGTTACCAATGGAGGCTACTTAAATGTCAAGGACTTAGACAATGGTCATCGCTTGGTTCGGAAAGATTTTACAGGAAAACCTACCACACGATTGGGTTTGATGGTCTTTGATTATGATAAACCTTATCATACCAGCAGACGTGGTTCTGATCCAACCGACGACATGTTGTCGTTCGGGGGAGTTCACATTACTAACGAGGTAAGTTTCGCGTCTTTGGTGTGGTAGCCTGGAGCATGAAAATATGATGCATGCGTCTCATAACATACAAACAGCACAATATTTCATATCGTGTACTGTTTCATGGAGACAATATAATTTCTTCTTGTCTGTAAGTCACGTGGTTACTGAACAACCTATCGGCACGCGTTGGTTTAAGGTAGTTCCTTGTTTTCTATATGATTCGGAGCCATACACTCTAAATAAGAAAAGCAGAATTATAATATGTTACTGTCATCGTAGTAAAGCAGTGGTTTATAATTATAAACTTAGTGTATTTTAGCAACAATTACACTAATACTCACTTAGGAAGTTTTTTCGCCTCCAAAGTGCAGTAATATACTGATAGATTACTGCAAATGCGACCACGGTAAAACAGTCGAATAATTAAATACATTTTCTGTCTTTGAAAGTGAAAAGGTAGATCATGACATTCTCTCCAAAAAAGACATCAGCAAAAAAATAAAATGACAATCCTCCACGTTGTTTGTAAATTTGAAAGTTTATGTTGACTCGTTTGAGGAGAATACCTTGGTACCTTATCTTTCCCATCATAACCTCGAACCAAATCTGATTTACAAATTTCCAAGCAAAAAGAGTTTTCAGGGAACTCAACATACATCGAACAATGCAATAGCTGGAAATTATGTACGTACAACGGGTAATAAAATCACTATGACGACACGGTATTTCATTTTCGACAATATCATTCTACTTTGGTCATGAGCAAGGTTGTCGGAGCAAACCATTATACATATATTTGATTGTACACGAAAGAGCTAAACTTCAATTTAGCATGTGGTTTTAAATTGTTTTATTTTAGAACTTAAATAGATTATGGCTGGCTTGATACATTTTATTTGGGTAAAGTGCTTTGTGATGACACCTTCATATTACAGGTATAGACTGCTAGCATGTGTTCAACACAAGACTTATTCTTTTTGTTTGTTTGTTTGTTTGTTTTTTCTGTACATGTACAGCAACTGAACGTAAAATGTATTCTATACATACTCACTAAATATTCCACATTTTTGGGGTTATCAAGAAAAGCAAGGACACGTTTTGAATAACAAAACGTGACAGCAAATGAAAATTTAAGCACCAATTTCAATAATAATAATAATAATAATAATAATAATAATAATAATAATAATAATAATGATGATGATGATGATGATGATGATGATGATGATAACAACAACAAAAACACCAAGAAATTAATATCTCCTAATGATTTGATTAAAATCCAACATAAAAAGTACAGATCTCGTTTGAACTTCTATATAATGTTATGATGATAATAGTTCATGTAAGCCTTTTAGCAAAATTACAATCTCCAGTGTCGTTACTGTTGTAGCAGACAGACTTGGTATTATTGAACCTCTGCCTGCAGTTTTACACATTTCAAAGCATGTGTCATTCATTTTTTTAATGTTTTCAATCCAAGAGCTCTTTCATGATGACATGGAAAGGCTGGAGAGATGACCATGCTGGAATCAAAGAGTTTCATATCGAAGTTTTTGAAATGAAGAAGGGTGGTCCAGGAGAGCTGATAGTTGGCCAAATGATAAGCGACGCAAAACTGGACAAAAACGCCAGCCAAAGGACCGTAAGTCAGCGTATCTCACACACTGTCAATACCATTACTCTCCCACTTTGCCCAGGACTATCAAAGCCTGGCCATCCCTGAGTCCACCCGAACAAAGAGACCAGTTTAAAGATGCCTATTTCATATGTAGTTTAACACCCCTCCCCATGACAGCGTTTTTATCACTCACAATTCAATATTAGGGAAGTTACGGAGGACTAAGCTTGAAAACAAAAAAACTATGGAATGGCAGCTATGCAGGTAACCAGATTTCTTGTGGTTACTTTTGTGCTCGATAGATCTGACAGGAAAAGTTATGGTCTTGTTAAGTGTCTCATTAACCCTCTATATGCACATGATGTACTCAATGTGCGTTTATTGTACACTCCATCCCCTATTTTCATGCCATCCGTCAACACGGCCCTGGTGCTGTTTTTATAGTTCGACGATGAATTAAGATCATCATTATCAAGCAGCACTTATGCGGGTTAGGCTCTGTAAATCGGCTAAAAAATTTGTTTGTACTCAGCTGGGTTGCTGGTGTAGTTACCGACAGTGCAATCAACCAGTCAAGCCCTAAAAATATGTTAGGCAGGTAATATATTCGAAACACCGACACCTCAATGTGTAGCTGATGTAGCAACCCATGATTAAGGTACCTGACCCAAGTGTCAGATCGCGCATGTCATACTTAATATATGTATGCTTTTACAACGGTTTCCTATTTTTTTCTTTTTTCCTTTTTTGTTTTTTGTCCTTTAACAGCTTAAACTCCCAGCAGAGGAAACCAAAGTTTTCCAAATTGTGATATCAGCTTGTGACAATGTCAAAACGAATACACTAAACTGTCAGGACGCTCGGCGCTTCGTCCTGTATGATTCAGGAACACAGATTGACCTTCAACCCGACAAGAAACTGGACGTCACCAGTGCATCACGTGCTACAAGTGAGTAACACTATAGCATATAAAATTTGCAAGTAAGTATACGAACAAAAGAGGTTTTCTAGTGCTTAGGAAATACCGCTACTTCGCCAGGATGGAAATTTGCAATGGTTTGTTTGAAAACAAAGACGCTTTTTTCAAGATTGGTGCCATTGACTACATAAGGTATAACATATCACAAACCTAAGTTCCGCCGTTTATGTTTTTTTTTTTTTTTTTAAGCTGGCTTGTGTGGTTTTTGCAATTTCATAAATCTTGTCAATAAATATATTGTTGTGTTCTACTTAATATCATTTGTCCTGATAACCATTTCAGAGAACAAATGGCAAGTTGACATCACCAAACCAGTAGTGGTGGAATGGAAAGACTTGTTCATCAATCGCATCCATCACAATCGTCATTTGCTGGGAGGAATCCGACCTTGGACTGGGGAGGACAGACATTATGACCATACAACAGGTATTTTGCATCTTGTACATATCTAGCCTTCCCTCCCCAACCATTTTCTCGGCCCACATGATGGTTTTACATCATAACGTATGGACGGTGTCAAATGAAAATTAGATTTATGACAACGCCATATTTATATTTAATTTTTATTTATAGGCTTGCGATTTACATTATTTCTGTTCGTTCTTAAGAGCCCGGTTTAATTCATGCCATTTTTATGAGAAAACAGAATCCCTGAGGTAAACTTGAGGATTAGATCGACGCATTTGCAAAGGAATGGCTAGGCTTAATCTTACTGGTATGGTACATGTGTAATAGACAATGTAAAAACAAAAAGGGGACCATTTACTTCTTCTTCTTCTTCTTCTTCTTCTTCTTCTTCTTCTTCTTCTTCTTCTTCTTCTTCTTCTTCTTCTTCTTCTTCCATCCATGAATACTACAGAGTCACAATCAGGAATCAGAACAAATAATAAGGTCTTTATCCCTTAAACGGACGTCGTGATGTCAGAAATTGCTGATGTTGGGGAGACAATTAAGAGAATAATTTATATTGAGAAATATAAGTCAGATTAATAGGTGTTAGACTCTGAAAAATATTTACGAGGAAAAGTCGGTCAGGATATCAGATGATTCCCAGCGGCCATATTCACAAAGAATTTGATATGATGCTGATTTTAATCCTAACATTGAATTGGTGAACTTTTGATCCTGAACTGCTTAATCCCTGGCGTAATATATGAATCAAAATTTTTAGGAATAAACAATCTGTGTCCTGGGCTGCAATACGAACTCTGTTTTCAGCAATTTCATTTTATTAAATTAATCTTAGTTTAGACCAGTACTTTACCTTAATATTTATCATATTCTCTCTACGATAGCCATACAACAGAACGGTTCACACCAAAACTGTTCATGCGACACAGGATTACAAAATTTGGGATCAAAACAAATTTATTTTAATTTTGGTTGTAAATTTGTTATCAGATAAAAATTCTTTGTATAAACATTCGACAGGTTAGGGAGGGTAGAATGGGGGCTCTCCTAGAACTAAGGGACATTTGCTATGGCTCAGGTCAAACAAACTCAACACCAGCGCTTAATTTATTCGAGGGAGACGCAATTAATCCAAACAAGAAAGCCAGCGATTAGTTAAGCATAATAGAAACCATATGGTGCCTTCTGTTCCTTGCACAATGGTTTTATAACCTTCTTTCAAGCAACTTTAATTCAGTGACTCAAGGGCTTATATATAGAGCGAGACGAAATGTCGCAGATAGGCTGGCATTGTATGTTTAAAAAGTAGAAATCTAGCTGGTATTTATTTTTACAGGTGAACGAAATATTAGCAGAATCAACAATGTCCAAGCAATTGTGCAGTTTCAAACAACCTACATAGTGGACAAAGAGGCCGGGGAAAGTACAAAAGGCAAACCACCAAACTCCTGGGCAGTTGTTTCTGATGTGCAAGCACAACGCAGACAGTTGCCAATCCAAATTGAAGACGGTCAGTCTGTCCGTGTCTGGGTCAAAGCTAAAGACGTCATCCATCATGAACGTACGGAAAACGTCATCGTGCATATCGACTCCACTCCGCCTTCCATAGAGGACTTAGGCTTAACGAGGGACGGACGTTCAGGGGTAGCTGTACATAACTCAAGGGAACTATATAAAATGCAGTAAGTTGTCCTCTGTCCTCAGCTGGTAGAATTTCACGTCCACCTGATTCTTTCATTGCGTTAGAAAGGTTTCCAATTTGTCCTTTATAATATGAGGCATGCATAGTGATTTACCGCCACAACTGCATAACTGGTTGTCTTAGTAAACATAGTCTGGCCTAGCGAGATACGGGCCGCTGCCTGAGTGGGGAAGCGAGAGATTCCTAATATTTTTTGAAATAAAGACTACTTAGTGGAGTCAGATGGAAATTTATTCTTGTAACCGATTTAGGAAGCACTAAATGAATCTGACTTTGGCATTTTTTAGAGTAAATGTCCCTAAAAGGCAGTTTGCGAGTAAGGGGTATCTGACCCTGTCTGTGACAGTGACATGCCCGTGTCCTCCGTGATTGAAAGGCATGAGCCCCCCATGCTAATATGCATGTCTCCTATAAAATGCACGTGTTATTATCCAATTTGCACAAGGGCTTAAATTGATGACACTTGGCGGCCATTGTTTTGCCAGTGATATTCCCTTAGATGACAAAAACTAGAAAATCTGTAGACTTGCCCTTGAAATTCGTTGTGAGAATGACACCGACATTTTTGTAATCTTGTTGGGAGCTTGTAGAAAAATGATTAGAAGTGGAATAAGATTTTGGAAGAATTCAGGATAAAGCTTCATAACTCTCGTTCGAACTATTTAGTTTGCGATACTCATTATTACAGTACTATCATGGGAACAGCAATAAATTAGAGCTATATTATACTTATAGTAACCACCCTGCAGACGTTACGTCAGTCTAGAGGGTTAGATTGTGCTGATCCCCTCTCCCCTTTCCATTATGATTTGCAATTTATTTAATTAAAAAGCTCTTAATACTGAAGGGCGAATTTCTGACTGCAAATCTTAGTAAGGGGCTAAAATATTTCTAAATATTCCATAAATTCACCTGCACAATAATGAGTTTATTAAGTTTTTTCACGTTCAATTCAGTAAGAGTACAGGCCTTTATTTTGAAAGAATTTTGTGTGTTTGGTTTGTCTTGGTTTGTATGGTCAGGTCACCACACATGGAATTGCTATTTGTTGCCTCGCCTGTTGAATGCACACTCTATTACTTTTAACGAAAAACGGTTCTTCTGTGGAATTTTCAGAGTAGAGTGGCGTACATATGATATCCACAGTGGCCTACATACGGTGCAGTGGTGGCTGTTTGACAACTACACCGGAAAGCAAATCCCGGTTGGAAACCACAACGAGGGCTCGCAGCATTATGACAACCTTAAGGTTTATAACAAATAGTTTCAGCGTGCATGATTCCTTAATATCACTACAACTTGTTACTTTATGTATTGGCGTTTCACAAACGCATATCTGTCATGTACGTATCTGCAAAAATGTGAGAATGTAAGGAAAAATTAAAACTTTATGGACAGAGCAGTTCTTTCTTCTCTGTGGCGACGTTTATGGATACAAGAAACGTGCATGATGATGTAATGAAATTGTATAATTTCTGGATATCAAGATATTGAGCTGTGTTGTCTTAGAGATGGAGCTTTTTGTATACATTTTAAATCATACGGCCAGCCATGGGTGCAAGGCTTATGCGAATTAGATAAAACGTGCATTTTATGAAAAAAAGATTGACCATTCGACTTGTGTTAAATCTTTAGTAGGGAATCTATTATAACGAATTCAGACGTTTCATTTCAGATATATTTTTTGTTTGTGTGTACAGGCTTGCGAACAACACGGTGTCAACAACGAGTGCTACTGTACCAGCATGAGTGGTTGCTTCAATCGCTTCTACAAAATATCACCTGGTTAGTTTTGGATTCTTGATTCAGCCTAATAACAAATTGAAATCATTATTATTGCTATCAATTATTGATTTAAGATATGCATAATCCTGTTGTAGAGCCATGTTCTTTGCTGCCATTGTTGATATCGTAGAGCAGACTGAAATGACATTATAATAATTTAATTTAAATCATATACTCAAACCATTCCGATGAATCAGTTCGGCCGAGAAAGGGAAAGGACATTTTTTTCGAGACGACAATCTCTAGAAAATGACATATGATGTTTAACGAAAGCCTCTTTTTCTATCAGGTGCAGGTCTTATTCAGCATAACGGTACACATGACCATGACTACTTCTTCAAGGTGGAAGTGACCAATGTGGCTCTCTTGAAGGATTCCAAGACATTCAAAGTAAGTAGCTCTGCCTGAGGTGCATCATATGGACAATACCACATCTCTGTATTGGTGCAATATCCTACAAAGTACCAGAAATAAATCGATACGATGTACCTGAACAAGAGAAAAATGTTCATATTCCATATGGTATGTTCTATAGCACTTATAAGCAAAATGTGTTCATTCTTGTACGTACAAGCAAAGCTATATTTACTTCTTGAATGTTTGTATGTATACGCTATACCGCTAATATGTGTTGCAAAATGAACCAAATATGATAGGCGTCATATATCAAACTACATGGTGCTTTCAATAGTTTAGATGCATACCTTTGTGGACATAACAGTTTTGGAGCAAGTAGTGTGGTGGACCAACGTTTGCAAATTATTCATATTCTAGGAGCCTTTCATGCTGCATGTCAACCTTTAAAATTGCCATTTTTATGTCTTGGAATTGTCAACAAGATGCTTAGCTCCGGGAAGAACCAGCATTAGGAGTGCAAAGATTGAAACGGCGGGCTCATTATTCATATTCAGTGTTATCATGTGTAATTATAACTTAGCTTATGGCCAGGTAGACACCAAATATTGTGAAAAAGCACAAAAACTTGTATTAAATAATGGCCACATATAACTGCATGAACACCGCAAGTCAGCTTCTTACGTGGTGATATGAAACATATGTCCATTATTTCTGCACCAATATATGGTTTTAGTTTCAGACTTTATGGTGCTCAAGTATCCATATCCGGTGGCATTTCAGAAATATGCTGCATCATTCTGTTAAACTGTACACACATGGTGTCCTGAGAATTTTGTTGGGAACGAGAAGTATATTTAGTGTGCGTGTGTGTATGTGTGTGTGTGTGTGTGTGTGTGTGTGTGTGTGTGTGTGTGTGTGTGTGTGTCTATAAGCGTGTATGTGTGTGTGTTAAATTTGATAATGAAAGGAAAACGTCGCAAATTTTAGTACGGACTCGTGCATGTTGCGCCGTATTTGCTGCCCATACTTTTTCACCAAACGTATCACATTTCAGTTTGTTATTGATAGAATTATTTCATGGGTCGTTCTTCTGCAGATAACAATAGATACGTCACCCCCTCACGCGGGAATCGTGCATGACGGACCAGAAGGCGGCGCTGATGTAGACTTCCAGTCTAGCAACACCCTGTATGCACATTGGGAAGGTTTCTTTGACCGGGAGAGTGGAGTAGCCTTTTATCACTACAGATTTGGTACAAGGTGTTACAGAAAAGAAGAGTTCTCGCTCAAAGATAACAGCACGGTACGTCATCAATATAATAGGTAAAATCAGAATACATTGTCAGACAACGCCAGTTGTTACTGCAAACGGTACACGGTACTCAAAATGCTAAGTACATGTTCACAGGAATGACTGGTGACACAGGTATAGGTTCCACAACATGCCAGCATCAGCACTGAAAGCACAATCAAAGCAAGAAGGAAACTAATGCATTCAAAACATATTGCATAAATAATTACTGCGGCTGTGGCACTGTGGATAAGGTTGCAAATGACATGCACAGGGGTATAACGCGAATTAAAGGGATATCTTGTGAGTCGATGATATGTATACTTGGACACCTGACACGATTTTTCTGTTACTCTCATTGCCTTCTCTTGACTTAAATCCTCGTGACTTTCATTCTTTTCTGACTTGCACCACAAATTTTGCTGTTAATATCTAAAGATTATTAGAAAGTTTGGCATCAATAATTTTCCATTTTTTAGACTTGCCTGTTTTGTTACTTAATTTTATCTTTTGGCATCATTCTGTTTTAATATTCACTTTCAGGCTTACATGTTTACTGTCAGGTTAAACCCTTCAGAGGCTATCGGTATTAAGCAGAGGCCGACAACAGTTACAAGTTTGCCTAATGTACTTAAAATCGTGTTAGGAAAAATTATGTTTTTATAACATGTTTTTGACATAAATGCTAATGACTTTCATTCTTTTCTGACATGCCTATGCACATTCACTCAATTACTCAAAATTGCCAGTATATTTTCAAATGTCACACACCTGACACATTACGTTGAAACATTGACTCAGGGCTGGCATTGAAATAGAGCTTAATTGTTTGGAGACTTTCAAAGTGAGGAGTAGGTGTCATCATGGGGTTTGTTTTTCATATCTGGTGCAGGATGTCCACTGCTGCAGTACTTGCTAGAATTTCCGTTGGTTTGCCCGGCTGGTCTAGCTACAACTGTTTATTTTACAATCCCTAGGACAATGCCCCAGTTTTTTCCACTTCAGTTATACACTGGCAGGTGGTTTAACTAGGATAAGCTATCCAACTGGAAAGGGTATATACTGGTTCAGGGGTAAGTCAAATTGTTCTTATCTGAACCTGTACTATACAAATTTAGTAGGTATGTTTTGTTTTGGCAGGTTATCTTCTTTCATAATGCAGTTCTGCATTTATAAGCAAAACTTCAGGTATTTAGCTGATCCATCATTTGCCACGTTCATATTTATTAATTATTATGCGGGTTGTCTTTGCTGAATATTTAGCTTAGACAAGGAGCCGCAACTCAGAGAGTCATGTACGGGTATTGGCTCCGAAAAATGTTCTGAGTGGTTACCCGCTGAAGAACGTTTAATTAATTTGGGCTAATACAGTTTATGTCAAAATTCTACAGAAGAACGTGTGCAATATGGAAAATAGTACTTCCATATGTATATAGGTTAGACGGTGGCAGGTTAGCTTACGGACAGTAAAAAGTTCGGACTGCGGAATAGGGTAATGATTACTAGGAAGTGGTTCTGGACAAAAACAACTACAATGTGATGAAAACACATTGGTAGATAGGAGGCTGACGTATAGTCGTTCACAACAATTCTTAAAAGGGAGATACAGGCTAAATCTCCTTTCCACAGGAAATATCTACTACCTCTGCTACTTGGACAGCACCCGGAGTGGGCAAGTATTACGTGACGGTTGTTGCCTTCAATCCAGCATTAGACAGGTCGGAAGCAGTCTGTTCAAACGGCGTCACCATTGACGTCACCCCGCCTGAAATATGGGACGTGTTTATCGATCACACCAACATTCACGGCGGACTTTGCAAAGAGAAGGATGGGAAGCTTTGGTTGCTGAATGGAACAAGATTCCGCTCACCCGTTGATGGACCACAAGCTTGCAGGTAAAGTTCTAAATAAATAAATAAATAAATAAATAAATGAATGAATGAATGAATGAATGAATGAATGAATGAATGAATGAATGAATGAATGAATGAATGAATGAATGAACGAACGAAAGAAAGAAAGAAAGTAAGCAAGTAAATATCCACGGCAAAATTGGCAAAGAGAAGGATGGGAGGCTATGGTTGCTGAATGGAACAAGATTCTGCTCGCCCGTTGATAGACCACCAGCTTCCAGGTTTATTTTTATGGAAAATTTAACTAACTAACTAACTAACTAACTAAACTAACTAACTAACTAACTAACTAACTAACTAACTAACTAACTAACTAACTAACTAACTAACTAACTAACTAACTAACTAACTAACTAACTAACTAACTAACTAACTAACTAACTAACTAACTAACTAACTAACTAACTAACTAACTAACTAACTAACTAACTAACTAACTAACTAACTAACTAACTAACTAACTAACTAACTAACTAACTAACTAACTAACTAACTAACTAACTAACTAACTAACTAACTAACTAACTAACTAACTAACTAACTAACTAACTAACTAACTAACTAGCTAACTAACTAACTAACTAGCTAACTAGCTAACTAACTAGCTAACTAGCTAACTAACTAACTAACTCTAACTAACTAAATAACTAACTAACTCTAACTAGCTAACTAACTAACTAACTAACTAACTAACAAATAAAATCGGATGAAATAAAATATTCACGGCAGACTTGGCAAAGAGAAGGATGGGAAACTATGGTTGCTGAATGGGACGAGATTCCGCTCACCCGTTGATGGACTATTGTGATTTTAGGGAAGTGAATATATTTTTAGTCAGCAAAGGAGTATTCAGTTTTTGCTTAAAAACCACTTGACGTTTTGTGCAGATTAACAAGACCACAAGGGGCCTAATGACAAAACCATAAAGTTTACATACACACAGTGACACTTTTGATAAAAGTTTAAGGTACATGTAACTTGTTTTGAGGTACAGTTGATGGGTGTGCAAAGCACAATATCAGCGACGTGCACTGACAAAGTTAACTGCCACAAACAGATCAGCCAATGTAACTTGGGTCCATTGTTTCGATACTCATAAGCCCGCCAAACTGAAAAATATAATCCCACGACTAGGAACCATCACTGTTCATCAGAGAAAGGAGGTTTTTTTAATTACATTACTTGTTATACTGCGTTATGGACCAACGGGACTTTGTAGATGCCGTCAAAGTTGAACACTTCAAGATGATTAAATTAAAGTTGTGCAATTTTGGTTTAAAAGAAAACATTTTAAAGAAAACTGCTAGCATGATGGCCTGCTGGGTACTCGAAATCAAGGAAACAGTCATGAATACTAAAAAAAGGATAAAATTAACTCAACCACGGCTGCGGAAGATCAACTGAGAAACGTAAAATATTTTCCTCCTTTTATAAACAATTTTTGGGGATGAAGCGTGATAAAAAGAAATAAATACTTTCATCGAGAGAGAGAGAGAGAGAGAGAGAGAGAGAGAGAGAGAGAGAGAGAGAGAGAGAGAGAGAGAGAGAGAGAGAGAGAGAGAGAGAGAGAGAGTGTGTAGTAGGTCTGCGCTAATATTTGTTTTATTATAAATTTTTCTGCCGAGGAGACACGCTGAAGTGTGACCCACCTTATTTGTTGCCGAGCTAAACCGCTCAGATCAGATTGACTCTATATTTGGGGCTAAGTTGTTACTGGTAAATGTTATATTTGTTGCAGGGACATAGCTGTCCTGGTCGAAGATATCACCCTGTACCCCATGGACGAACTGAAGAATGAGACCACCTTGGATGTTCAGACGTGCAAAAAAGTTGGAGCCGCCTCTTTGAATGCCTATCTAACGAAAGACGAACACGTACGCTTATGCTATGGTTCTAAATGATAAGGACATAATACGTTGATAATTTATACAAGTCTCGTTGAAATGTCGTGGGCCATCTTCATCATTAGTTTCTAGATAACACAAGAAAGGACAGCATCATTGTTTCTCTGCTGTGAACCTCGTTAATTATGGTTTTGAAATAATACTTTATACATGATTCTGTTTCCCTTTTTATCCTGGATATGGAAAATGTAATATCATAAGACTCGTACCCTGTCACAATGTTGAATCCTTTATGGAGTTAAATTGTATGTTTTGGGCTTATTCTAGCTCATTCACAGTACCACGTAAGTTGGTGGAAGCATGAATGACACCAAGAGAGATGATTTTGACGATAATGGGCTTTATCTCTTTTACAGAAATGTCTGGCTCAAGCTTTATTAAAATAATGTCTGGCTCTGTCACTTATCTAGTGTAAGGAGGTTCGGCAGATTACCTTCCGGCTTGATGGATAACTTAACCCCGACAGATCTGACGCCAAGCATGCACAGTTTTTTTTCCCATTAGCAACTACTAGTACACGTACTTATCCTGTGTTATAAATGTCGTCTGCTTCTGTCATCAAGAACAATTTAAACTAGTAGTCAACATCTTTCCTCGACGCACTTTTGGGCGCAATACTGCCAAGAACAGACTTGTCGATTCAGTACGGAGGAGAATCATGAAGAGTGTCCTTCCTGCCTGAAAAATAAGTATTTATGGTTTTGTTTTTAACATGCTATTTGATGTAGTGTACGTTTTCTTTTGCAGCTTTATGCATACTGGTCTGGGAAAGATATAGAAAGTGGTATAGGCACATATTCGGTTGGCCTGTCGACTGCTAAAGACACGTTAGTGCCGGACCTTGTCCCATATACCCCATCGCACTCAGGAAAGCCCTTTGTATCTCTCCACCACCCGAACATCAAAGAAGGCAGCAAGTTTTTCTTCCTTCTTAGGGCGAAAAACAAGGCTCACTTACAGAATGTAAAGGTAGGATACAGGGTTAAACGAATTGTCTTATTGTGCCCAAAATATAAAGTGTATCAATTTATTTAAGACACCAATCTTGTAGGAAAACATGTACATACAACATGCTAACTAAGAGTTTGATGTCACAAGTGGTCACAAAAATCTTGCATTTAAACCGAATGAAAACTAGAAAAAAAATGATTTGCTCATCAGCAAGTCAATCTGTGTGCTTAAAACACTTTTAAAGATTGCATATTTAGTATTTATTTAACTCCTTCATCAATATTTTTTCATGCGGCTATGTCCAAAACCTAGAAGTTGAAGTTGAAAATGCACTTCAATCTAGTTTTGAAGCTATTCAAGATGTCAATTTTGTGTATTTGCCTAATTTGCCTAATTCAATCTGCTACAACTTTGATTCATGGTTCATTGGATGCAGCTATCCCACAAATCTATCAATTGAAGTTTGAATGACACCTGAGTCTATAATAGTTCTGATGTTATTCAAGATTAAAAATGTATGTATTCACCTAATTTGTATAAATTAAAATGCCATAGAATTGGTTGATGTTTCAATGGATGATACTATGTCACAAACCTATCATTTGCACTTCTACCTGTAATAGCTTTGAGGTTATCCCAGATTAAAGTTGTGCATATTTGCCTATATTTCATAAATACAAGTGGTACAACTTTGATTTATAGTTCATTGGATGTGGCTATGTCACAAACCTACATACTGAAGTTGGACTGGCACCTGTATTTATAATAGTTTCGGAGATATTCAATGTTTCAAGTGCTCCTAATTAGCATAATTCAAAATGCTACAGTTTTGTTTACTGTCCATTAGATTGTCAAGTGTCGCAAACTTGTATGCACTACTTTAAATTTTGTATCTCTGTAATAGGTTGGAAGATTTGGAGCTTTTAAAATTTCAATTACCTCTAATTTGCAATATATGGAACATCATGACTGTTCCAAACAATAGGCACAACTTCAGTGCCAGGTCTATCACCATAGCAAGTTTGATACTTTTCGGGGGAAAATTGTGTCTGAGAAAAGTTGACCACAAAATTCATATGGGATGAACAACTAACTAACTAACTAACTAACCGACCGACCGACCGACCGACCGACCGACCGACCAATTAACTAAATAAATAAATTTGATTTGCTTGTCAGCAATCAGTCTGTGTGCCTAGTATTTTTTATATAGATTGCCTATTCAATATTTTTCCTGCACAATATTTTTGTCATGCAGCTATATAGTGAGTCATGTGTACACGTGTTTGTCAGTACATTTGAGTTTCACTTTTTGCAGGAACATAAAAACATTTAGGTGGCAATCTCTACAAATATCAACTATTAGGCTAAACTAATCCGCTGTCATACATAACAATCATCATCACATAGCTCTTACAGAAATCTTGCTGTTTAACGCTTGAGTATCACCAGCCTGAATGTGATAGCCAACTTAAGTTGTAAGTTTGGACAGGCAACATCCAGCTTCACAGAGCCGCTATACCATGGCACATGTTCATGTTTGACTGTCAAGGTTCAACGACCTATTAAAGGTGTGGACAAACTTAAGTATCAAGTTTGCACAAGCTGAACAGGGATGAAATACATACAATGAATCTTTCTTGGAAGTGTGTAGAGTTTACAAAAGTTATGAAACAATAAATATTTACCTGATGAGCAAACGTCGCAGCTGGGTCCAGAAATACAACAGCTATGCCTATGCTAGAGGAGCTCTGCCTGCCCTAATTTACCCAATACCCTGAGCAAAATCCTTCCACATTACAGTTGGTTATTACAGGGAGTGTGGATCTGTGTTTGAGTGATTCGTGGTAGTTGATCTGGATCTCCGGATCCTGTTACAAAGGCATGCTTAACTTTGGTTCATATTTCATTGGATGCTGCAATGTCATTAATCTATCAATTGTAGTTGAAATGGCACCCCTTGATGATGATGATGATGATGATGATGATGATGATGATGATGATGATGATGATGATGATGATGATGATGATGATGATGATGATGATGATGATATCTCCTGCATGGCACCTCTCAGTCAGCACAAGCTTTTCGTGATGGGGTATTAAACACAGTGTATGCTGCAGACTGTGCAGCCTGCTTGGGGGAGGGGTAAAGGGGGTACCTGGTACGCTGGTACAAGTGGTCACTTTGCTATAGTACAATGTATGGAAAATAAGAAAATGTACGAATAATGCTTGGTACTAACCACGGAAATTAAAAAGGCTTCAAGTACGTAAGTACAGCAAATAAAAATATCCAGTATGCCATTATGGAAAACCCCTTACCGTCCCTGCTTAGCAACACAGTGCAGACAAGTTTACTCTACCCACAGAGCCAGCCTCCCTAAGGATTGAAGGATAGGCCCACAGCACTGGGCTCTGACACCACAGTCTGTGTACTGATAGGTATGCAGGCCAGCCTTTCACACTTCAATTATCTCTGGTTGGATAGCACCCTGGCAAAGGAAACAGTCACCAGCTTGTGATGGGGAGGAAGTAGGTTTAATTTAAAGAAATTCAGTGTATTTAACATAAATTAAACTTTTCAACTTTGTTTGCATGCTATAGGGTTTTGCTTTAGCAAGAGACCTACATGTCAAGCTTTGAATGGCAAATTTGTCTACAAAAGTTTTGAAGATATATAAGATTTAAATTTCCACAAATATGCCTCTTATTTGCATAATTTTAACATCCTGACTGCTCCAAACAATATGCACAATTTCACTACTAGGTTTATGACCATTCCATGTTCTGGGAACAATAATGTCTGAAAAAAACTGACCACAAAACTGGCACATGAAAATAAATAAATAAATAAATAAATAAATAAATAAATAAATAAATAAATAAATAAATAAATAAATAAATAAATAAATAAATAAATAAATAAATAAATAAATAAATAAATAAATAAATAAATAAATAAATAAATAAATAAATAAATAAATAAATAAATAAATAAATAAATAAATAAATAAATAAATAAATAAATAAATAAATAAATAAATAAATAAATAAATAAATAAATAAATAAATAAATAAATAAATAAACAAATAAATAAATAAACAAATAAACAAGGAAGGAAGGACGAAAGAAAGAAAGAAAGAAAGAAAGAAGAAGGAAGGAAGGAAGGAAGAGAAGAAAGAAAGAAAGAAAGAAAGAAAGAAAGAAAGAAAGAAAGAAAGAAAGAAAGAAAGAAAGAAAGAAAGAAAGAAAGAAAGAAAGAAAGAAAGAAAGAAAGAAAGAAAGAAAGAAAGAAAGAAAGAAAGAAAGAAAGAAAGAAAGAAAAAAGTGTTTGAGGAAAAGCAAGAAGTCTTTGGTCACACACAGACTTAATGATGTGCATGTCACATTTTGCTCCCAATCTCGGATGGTACCTTCACAGTCTCACTCCAAATTTTGAAGAAGTCGGTCTTTCAACGTCAGTGAAAGCACATATTCGTACCAAAAACCAAAAAAAAAAAAACAACAAAAAGCAACAAAAAACAACCACAACAACAACAACAAACCCAAAAAACACCCCCCCCCCCACAAGTTTCATCAACTTTTTAGGTTTACATTGATTTATGTACCAAGTTTTATAAGTTAAGCTATGTACATACGTGTTTTCTTCAAACCTGTAACGTAAAATTGTATGCTGTTTATCAAGTGTTTATGTTTGTATTTCAAAAACAGGTTCTTGGGCCTATATATGTAGACCTAACTCCCCCACTATTCGATGGGAAAATAGAAGTTACACCAGAAGGAGAATTTTTGGTGGCACGGTGGGATGCTCATGACTTTTATGATAAAGAAGACCAGGAACCACTGTCATTTCAGGCGACTATAGGTAAAAATCTATTGACAATTTATTTTACAAAACAGAGCAGCTCACGTCAAAAAAGTCAACACGGATATCAGTTTGTCGGCCGAATCCAAATATGTCTCATGAAACAATGGTATTTAGACCACGGTTGGCTGTACTTTCCAGCGGACATATTGCGAGAGTTGTATATGGAGAGATACTTACTCTGCCTTCAATCGCTTTAGTGGCAGATGTATGACCCACCTGAAGGGGCTCGGGGCGCAGTGTTGAGTATGGCACCCAATGAATATGAGACATGCATATTGACTTCCCACCACAAAGCAAGGAGTCTGCGCCTGTCAATCACGGAAGACACACAGGCATATCACTGTCACAGATAGGGCTGGACCTTTTTTTTTTCTCACAGAATTAGTTTCTTTTGTAGAAATTTAATTTTACAAATGCCAAAGTCCTATTCTTTTGCTGATTCCTATGTTAATTATAGGAATACATTTTTATCTGCCTGCACTTTTTATTTCCAAGATATCAGTAATATCCTGCTTCCCCGCACAGGCAACCACTCGTATCTCGTCAGGCGAGACTATGCATGGTGACTAAAACAACCGGGTATGCAGTTGCGGCGAAATTAATATGCGTGCTTCATATTAGTCGGCGAAGGGATACACTTCTGAAAATCATTATACTGTGATAATGGCACCCATGTTTGTATTGTAAGGAAAGGTACCTCAGTCCCCGAAAGCTGACATATTCAGTTATCTGACACATTTCTAAGGGAACAGATGGTGTCATTATAACAGGTTTTCACTGTTTTTTGCATGGCTTTCCTGTATCGGCAAAGAGCTGTAATGAGTTTGCCGCAGCTGGCTTTAGTTAAAACTGGATATTAACTGACCTCAAATAGTATTCATAAAGGATGTATACACTCTGTATCATTCGCCAAGTCTTTCCTGGCCAAAGCGAATCACAAATAGTCTGTAACGGTAC
Organism: Hermodice carunculata; assembly: GCA_964020975.1. NCBI lineage: Eukaryota > Metazoa > Annelida > Polychaeta > Eunicida > Amphinomidae > Hermodice > Hermodice carunculata. The sequence continues at coordinate 74,364,647 of OZ026619.1, forward strand.
GAAAGCCCCCATTGGTGAATTGGCAGTTCCTTGATGCATTGTCTTCACAGGAAGAAAGAGAGAGAGAGAGAGAGAGAGAGAGAGAGAGAGAGAGAGGAGAGAGAGAGAGAGAGAGAGAGAGAGAGAGAGAGAGAGAGAGAGAGAGAGAGCCTATATGGTGGTCCCTCTGTGTAGGGACGAAAACAAGAAGTCCCCAAAAGTTCAAATATAGTGGAGGACATAGAACTTCACTCCACCGAGAGATGAGCAGGATATCATAATGCGAGGTGGCTGTATTGGACGAAAAAATTCTGAAGGTGGTAATAAACGTACCAAAACCACAAATTATATGAAAATTCCCAGTCCCGCTTACACTGCAAAGAAGTATTTCTATCGTTAAGGAAACATCAGGGTCAACAAATTTATGGCATACCTCCTCTGGTCCGACTTTTAGGAGGTACAAAAAGCCCCATATCGTGCGAAAAAAATAATAGGCCCATAACTAGTCATCTGATATTGCGCCCAACCCACGTGAATATAATCTGTTGACTAAGTGTTATTCTGACCAGGGTTCCCATTCAGCAGGAGTACATTTTAATATCTGGTTGAGCAAACCTTTATGACCCCCACAATAGTAATATAACGTCGTTTTGGGGAAGTATATATATATATATATATATATATATATATATATATATATATATATATATATATATATATATATATATATATATATATATATAATTTATAACTATGCCACTCTTTTTATCTTGTATAACACGTGCAGCAAATGGTAATTTTGACAGGGAACTCTAAAGGAGGCGACGAGATCCATCCATATGGACCGTTATCTGCCAGTCCAAAATGTACACTTCAGTCGCCACCATCATGTACGGCTTTTCCGCTGAAGGAAATCAAGTGGTACCTTCACGGAAACCACGCCTATTACGTGTCAATCAAGGCCACAAATGCAGCTGGTTTGCATGTCCTGGCAACTTCTGACGTTTACACGCACAACGTAGAACCACCATCCGCAGGCGTGGTGATTGATGTTGCGCCACCAGGAGAAGGGGAGGATATTATATTTGGGGTGTGTACACACGGAATAAAGTCTGAAGCTGGTAATAAGCGACGCTGGCTTTCAGATTCTGCCAAAAATAAAACACATCAACAAACAAACAAAAAAAACTGTTGTTTATCCAATATCATGCAACAAAGGTCATTTAATGTGGTCGCAAATTGTAAAACACAAGCGAAGAAAGCTGCAGTAGGTGTGCATATGTATATGAATGGGCCTACCTTAAAAATAATAGATGCGTTAATCATGTGGATAAACAGAGACAGTGCTGGAAATCGTTCTTTTTTTTTTTTTAGTTTTTAGTTTTTTTTCGGTTTGTTCGATTATTCACTGCATATCGTGCGCATGTATGTTGTTATTAGAAAGAGAAAGTCAAATATATCTTAAATTGTGCCTTGTAGTTCTGGGTCTAGCTGTGTTTGAACTCTGAATGGGATTTGCGCAAAGCTAACCTTATATACTGTAGATCTCTAACAGCAATAGCTGTATTTCTTTGATTTTTCGTCCTTGGTAAAAGAGTGGCAAAGACATGGATCTAATGTCAAAATGTTTCCTTTACCTTGTTTTTCTAAGACTGCGGAAGATGTTGATCACCAAATGGATAGTACTCAGCTGAAAGTTCGATGGTTCGGTTTTAACCACAATCACTTGCCAATCACATATTTTGTGGCATTTGGATCTTCACCTGGAACCGATGACGTCATGCGCTGGAGGAAGGTTGATGAAGGAACGGAGCTGGTTAAGACGGGACTGAACCTCCAGTTATTTGAGGTATAAGCGACTGTGTGGAGGGTTTCGTTCTGGGTTTGACTGGCGGCTCATCACAGATACTGCGACCCTTGTCACTCTCCTCCCTCTTATCCCTGGGGCAGGGAGGTTTAGCTACAGAAGGCTTCTTTGGTCCAGCTTCAATGCTTTAAATCTGCTTACTTTCACTCGTTTTATGGGCCTTATTATCAGTAACAAAGACACCTCAAAATTGATTCAAAGTTGTCAATCTGTGTCATGACATACTTCACGCGACAAACCACTATATCTATCAAAAACAGCAATGGTAAAACTATTGTCCATAATGAGCAGTTTACCCTCGTAAGACAAATCTATCTATCTATCTATCTATCTATCTATCTATCTATCTATCTATCTATCTATCTATCTATCTATCTATCTATCTATCTATCTATCTATCTATCTATCTATCTGTCTATCTGTCAGTCTGTCTGTCTGTCTGTTTGTCTCTCTATCTACCTGTCTGTCTGTTTGTCTATGTATCTATCTGTGTGTCTGGATGTCCGCCCGTTTATCCGTGCATGTAACTATCTTTATGCCTGTCAGTCCGTCTGACTGTGTGTATAACCATCAGTGTACCTACCCCCACCATCTACCCATCAATCTATATTTACTTTGCGAGTATTTTTTGTAAATGTTGTTATGTGTCAGTCACCAACAGAATGAACCAGTTTATTCTCTTTGTATCCATGAACCACTACGTTAGTATCAACCAACTCTCTTACAACCTTTTGCAATGGTTTTACTACTTGAATAGATGACAGTCAAAAAAACTGTGTTGCAAAAGCCGGCTCCATTATAATGTTCCAACCTGTCGCATGATACCCTGCATCCATACCCTACTCTTTATCTCAAACGTTTCCCAATTTTTGCACGCATCCCCATCCATATATTTCGAAAATGAAATCGTACAATTTTTTTCTGGTTGGCCAATGACGCATATTACACTGGACAAGTACAATTCTTTGCTGATTAGGGTTACTTTTATCACGCAATGGGAGTCTAAAACAGTTTGGAACGCTTTATTACGACCATTTTTCAAAATTGTTCCATGTTGTATATTTGCTTAAATTGGTGAGTCCAAAACAAGTCAATTGCATCTTTTCTCATATCCATGTGCTTCTTATAGCAACAGTTCTGTGACAAAAGTTTTTATTTGCAGACTTACTATGCAACCGTAAATGCTTCTAATGAAGTAGGATCAACTGTGGTATCATCTGATGGAGTAACTGTACTGGCTCAGAATCATACGTTACATGGTCTAGTAGTCAGAGATGGTTTGGGCTGCTCCCGTGAGTATAACATACGTATAGCGGCTGTAGAAATTTAAGCATATCCTATACCCTACAAGTGTGCGCACATTGTTTAACATACTTCTGGTGTTTATCAAGATTTGTCCATGTCAGCATACAGTCCAACATTTTGATCTGTGTAAAGTTTATTTTTCTTCATTTGGTTCATTTGTGGTATGTTTTAAGCATGATACATGCAGTCGTACACAGAACAACGTTGCATTGTACTTTAAACGAAAAATTTAAAAATAAGACTTTGTCGTCGGACACTGTTTTACTTTTTTTTTTATTCTTTTATAGGCCCACGCCAAACGTCAACAACTCCAACTCCGTCAGGGAATGATGGACACAGCAAACAGGTAATTGCTAACAGATAACCTTTATCATCTTGCTTGTACTAAGCCGTTGGTATGGAATATATTCGAATTCATAGACGATGTTCCAGCTATTTTGTTCCGTATCCTGTATATATATACAGACATACAGACAGACAGACGAAGAGAGACACAGAGAGACACAGGCAGAAATAGAGAGCAGAACGTGTCATAAGCGATCAGAAACATATGACTGACAAGTGGTAAATCTTCCATGCCAACCTGTCTGCATTAAGTATTGCTGTTATTCTTCTTGTAATCTGCCCTAATTGTGTCGCGTGGCAATTCATTCCAAGGGTAAGTGCAGTGTCAGCATAATGGCGACCGCCCCACAGCTGTAAAATTGAAGGCACCGACAGGTCGCCTTACACTTTTGCCATTGCCGGTACTTTAATGGTCCGTCTTTGGACATGTCAACCCTTGAGACAGATAAGTAACAATGAAATTTTGTTTGCACTATCTGGGCCTGGCCATATATATATATATATATATATATATATATATATATATATATATATATATATATATATATATATATATATATATATATATATATATATATATATATATATATATATGTATGTATGTATGTATATTAGATATATGTGTGTGTCCAATAGAATGTCCCACTAAGATTACCTCCAAAAAGATATCAGTTCTATAGTAAAACCATCAATTTGCAGTCACATATTGATGTTGGTTTAACCTCGATTTAATTATAATTATATCCCCTATTGAGACTTCTTTTCTGGACTCCTAGATGGGTTCTTGGGGACACACACACACACACACACGCACACACACACACACACGCACACACACACACACACATACACACACATATATATATGTACTATGTATATATATATATATATATATATATATATATATATATATATATATATATATATATATATATATATATATATATATATATAGTGTGTGTATGTTAGCCAATATTTGTCTTGTACTTTCTGTGGTCCATAAATTGTATGGTGCCTTAAGCTTTCAATTGTCTTATCATATATATCATTGCCTGCTTTTATGTTTCGTTGAATTACCAAATAGTGCTGATGGAAACATTTACAATTGTATAAAGCAACAAATAAAATATAAGTATCTAATTCTCGTGTGTTGCCATTTACATGTCTATAGGACCCCAATCCACCATGCTACCCTGATATAGAGTATCAAGCATCTACGTCTGTAGTAAGTGCACATTGGGTCATCCCGTCCAACTATACATGTCACATGACTCACGTCTTCTGGTCACTAGAACATGAACGATACACAGGTGAGATAATATAATAATTGTCCTACATTTCTGTATAGGGGCTGTGACAAATATGTAAAACTGTGTTTATAATGATGGATTGAAACCTAAAGCTTTCTTATTATGGTTTGTAAATTTCACCGGAGATGGAAACGTCAGCGGATTTGTATCACTTCCTGTGGTGTTGATTCGCACCGGTATATCAACGAAGGTGAAATGCATTAAGTTGCATGCAGGAATCGCCACAAACTTTTTAACATACATGTATGTTGTTGGAAAGGCAAAGGAGTGTATATAATTTTATTGAAAGAATATTGTTGAAAAACTCAAAAAGCACACATACACGTTGGGAGAAAGTAAGAATGGATAATATCTGTCATTATAAGCAAGGTCAAACAAATATTTGGTTATATTTATCACATTGCCGTGCGTCATGGGTATACCAGAAAGCAGTAGAAATGTTTTGCTAGTTCATCACTGAAATTGAAAATAAATTAAGGGTCGGTAAGATAAATTCAACAATCAATTCTCAGAAATGGTTGATTATCGGCTTCCCAACTTTACCACCAGATCGAATAACATACATACCTATATACAGGAAAACTGTATTACCAGATAATAACAATGCGAGAATACTAGTTTAAAAATGATATGATTCATGGAATAAAATACTGCGAATTTTTTTACGAAAAGGAACACATGTACATTTCTTTCTTGTGTTCATATATATATATATATATATATATATATATATATATATATATATATATATATATATATATATATATATATATATATATATATATGTGTGTGTGTCTTAGTGATCGTGTTTTGCAACCGGGTATGTCTGATTTACTTTAATATTATTGGTGAATACCAGGTGAATGGGTGACGTATATTGACTACGTTGATCTTGGAATGACGCACGAGGTACACATGACGAATGAGGGTCTTCTGCCAGGCGGCCATTACCGGTCACGTGTCAAGTTTTGCTACCACACTGTCTGCTATAATTCTGTGACTACTACTGGGTTCTGGGTCACATCCAATCCTCCCTTGATCGGGAAACTTGACGTATATTATGATTCGACCAAGGAGGTATTTATTTTGTGTTACTGTATCACAGCTTGAAGAAAAGACAAAAGATATCCAATTAAAACGGACCAATAAGTTTGATAAAGAGAAACACCTATTTATTAATCGATTGTCCTTTGCCACCAATGAAGAATTATATAATTACAGGTGTCTGCGGTGAAGGAACTGTGACATGACACATTAAGTAAACGTTTTTTACTACCAATGTACCAGCACTCACTAAGTATACTTATGACGTGAGAAAATCATGCGGGGAGGTGTATGGAGAACATACTTTAATAACTCCGTCATAAAGATATGGAATGTTGATGTCATGTTCATTTAATGCAGACCGTGTTTGTGGTTCTTGTTGTGAGTTTTTGAGATCAGTACTCGATAATATGAAGATACCTTGTTTATAAAGGAGTTAAAGTAGAGCATCATCTTGTCTTTTCTCCAACCAAAGTAAACAGCGTGGTTGTGGTTAGCAAAGCGTTAGTTGAAGTGTAAAGATTGTGTAAAAAATTAAGTTCATATTTCTTTGAAGGTCGTTTTCTGGAAATTATTAAAGAGGATATAAACATGTTGAAGTTATTAATCCCTTCAGTTTGGTTCCTAAAGATTTAGAATGTAAGCAAACTAGTTATCATAGTGCCAGATGTACATCTCTGATGGTACCAATGAAAAAAAAACGGATCTCAGATTTTGAGAGTATGGCTTAGTTTTTTCTGGAGATTAATTCAAACATGATAACTTGTGGTTTTGACTTTACGGTCCAATAGTTCAGTAATGAACAGTTGTAGCTCGTGAGCACCAGCACATATCGACATTACATACTCGTTTTAGATACACGTATACATAATTTCTTCAAAACTTTTTTGTCAGATTGAATAAAAAAACAAAGGGAAAGGCTTGTGTGAAAAGTTGACTACAAAACTGTTTTTATTGTAAAGTAAACAGAAAACTCGTTTTAACGCTTATATTCTAAAATATGTGATCCCAAGTTTGTAAAGTACAGAAAATATGTGCATATGCCTTACACCACTTTTCTTGAGGATTATTTGCTTTGCTGGAGAATTTGTGAAATTTCTCCCAAGATGTCACACAGCTTCAAATGGGTAAATTCTCACGAGGAGATCTCATTGCATGACGGTTTAATCACTTTTAGATTTTTTTGGTCAAGTGGTGACGTTTTCATAAAATTATAAGTAGAATAAAACCTGTTCCTCTTAACACGTCTGTAATATGCAGAAGTTTGTCCGGAACCGACAATTTCTTTGTCATATTCATATTGCATCAGTGACATCTCCTGTAGAACTTGGGGAATTTTTGTTCGGCCAATTGTTGATCTGCCATATAAGTTGTAAACACTTTGTGAGTATTGTTAACGACCTAAAACTTGAAAAGTTGTTCCCATGCAATTTTTTTCTTTTCAAATTTTATCAAGACAAAACGTGAACGAGAAAGTTCTAAAATGTTGTATAATGCAATTGTTATACAACATTATGATACAGAAATTATCCTTGTGTAAAAGTGCATAGGCTATAACATAATGTTTTTGACAAAGGGATAATTGTAACGCGAGACATATGAGTATGTCGACAGTTGGATCTATAAAATGCAAATATCTTAGGTGTGAGCTCTGGACCTACCTACATGTATGAACTTCTATGGTTAATGATTGAGAGCCTTTATTCGTATTCCATGCCTGGACTCATATTTTAAGTGTTCTTGTAGATACGATTCATGTTCGACAAGTTTGAAGACAGCAAGAGGCCGAAGTTGGATATTATGGCGCATTACGATTGGACATTAACAGACGAATCACACAATGCTGCAATCCTGTTTCCATGGAAACGAATAGTCGGAGCAATTACAAATAAAACACATGTACGTGCGAAAAAAAAAAGAAATAAGACAAAACTAGAAGACAGATAAAAAACTGATAAAACATTTTATAAATGTACAATATCTTTATATAGAGAGACTATAAATCTGGAAATTAGTGATAAGGTTGGTTGTGTTCGCGTCGATTTGCCATTTTATGTTGCGATAGGCACTAAAATGGAGCGTATTCCTTGAGATAGGCAAAAAAATGAAGAGTTTGTCGATCCACAAATGTCACTTTGATAGTAGCAAGTTTCGAACTGGTATTACATATCCGATAAGTTGTATTAATATGTTATATTTATTTTTCTGAAAGTTTTCAGTCTTTATGATCATTTTCATTAGTCTGCTGAACGGCTTTGTTCGCTTTGCTGAACGTGTCGAATAGCATTTAGCCTTGTGGCAGGCAATATGTTAACACGTAATATCTACTTTATAATGTGGTTAATTAAGTTACTTTAACCATTGTTACATGAACAGGTAAAACGAATACTTGTTTTACAGGTGCTAGAACAAATGTATTGCTTCTCTTTGCTGCTAACGTCCCTTTCACGCTCAATACGTTTGAAGGCTTGGGGAAGTGTGTAGTTAATACAAACGTGCAAGTTATGTGATATAGTTTTTACTGTCCTTATCCTACGCAAATTTCTCTGTTGCTGGCTTTTATGGCGTCATCAGGTCACAGTGCAGACGTCCATGGAACAACCGCTGACACTGACCACGTGCGTGCGGATGGCTGTACGAGGAGTCAGCAAGGCGGGTCTGGTGTCAACAGTGAGTGCAGACGTCAAGGACTGTGATGCGTACCCTGACAGGAAAATCATACCTAACATCGTGATTGATGTCAAGCGTATGTAATTTAATTGAAAATAGCTTAGTTAAGCTGTTAAAAATACGAAATAAATGTGTCAAAGCATCTGATGATTCACACAAAAATTTTGTAAAATAATATTGTCAGCAGGTCTATAAAAAGCAGATTTCAGTTCGAATATGGCATGGTTTTAGCAAGGCGCACAGTTTCATGATATAAACAAAGAACCAGGCCTGCTGTTTCAGTTTTCATATGCTTACATTAAGTACACTATCGATTTATGAGTGAAGCTAACAGGATAAATTATGTTTTGTCATTCTTTTCGAAGCGATCGCCTTTTTGGAGAAAAATGCCCACTGGAAAGAAAAAGACATCGACTATACGCTCTCCAATAGCGTCATTTCTGCCGTATGGCCGACGTTACGTCATGGTCTATATGATTGGGCTGTGATAGAAGATCACGGAGACGGCAGCAGGGCTTTCTTTGAGGATCCAACGCAGAAAACTCTTCCTTTCCCATGTGATCATCCATATAGCCTCAAGTGCGGACGCACAAGTTGGTTCATTTTTATTCTGTGTGTGTGTGTGTGTGTGTGTGTGTGTGTGTGTGCGCGCGCGCGCGTGTCGGTCTGTCTGTATGTCTTTCAGTTTGCATACGTCTATGTTGTGTGACAGACACGCAATTTCCACACACACACACTCTCTCTCTCTCTCTCTATATATATATATATATATGTATGTATATATATATATATATATATATATATATATATATATATATATATATATATAGCTTGTCCGTTTCGCAACATTGCCTACATGCAGAATCTATCTATCTATCTATCTATCTATCTATCTATCTATCTATCTATCTATCTATCTATCTATCTATCTATCTATCTATCTATCTATCTGTGTGTGTGTGTCTGTCTGTCTGTCTGTATATACACATTTGCATTGTATTTTGAGATCTGAAGTAAAAGAATCTAATATAAAATGTGTTAATGTAAAAATCATTTGTATATTATAGTATTGGATACAGGTAAAAATGTTCCCATACTCTCTGTGCACGAGCTGATAAAAATCACAACACGAGCCACAATTAAAAGAAACTTCGCACAAACTAAAGGCAAGATTAATACAAATTCCTAACTGCTTACAAGATTGAAGCCATCTGAAGCTTACCCAAACTGGCTTCTGATGCAAGCATAAAAACCTAATATTAGGTGGTTTTTCACAGCAAATGTCCGACAACAGTAACAAGCTAATTATTTCATGTTCAGCGGAAGAGTACATAAATGTATACAACATCAGTCTTCACCATGGAAAGCGCTACTACGTATGTATCAGTGCAAATGAAACAAAACAACAGTTCGAGAAGTTCGAGCGAACTTTACCATTCACTGCCACCTGCAGTGACGGTGTCACAGCAGATTTTACTCCACCTGTGCCAGGAAAAGTATGGATCGGAGTATCAGGAAAACAATATCAGGTAAAATAAAATATTGTTTTTTGAGTGATTATTCTGTGCATGCTTATTAAGATCTATCTCAGTTTAAAATCGTGTTACTCAAGTTTAAAAAGGGGATAGAAGTGTTTTATTTTTTGTTTGTTTTGTTTTGTTTTGTTTGTTTGTTTGTTTGTTTGTTTGTTTTTTTTTTAGTTTTTTGTTTTTTGTTTTTTTTTTCTACTACTGCAATTATTAGGAAAGTTAAACTGGCGCTGTTTTTTTTAACATTTCGTTCAAGGAAAGGTTACCGTTTAAATTTTCCTCTGTTTGTGTGGGGAAACAAGTGCAAATAAGAATGTGTATGTGTGGTTTATTTTTTGTTTACCCTATAGTCGTATGTTACAAGCATTTTAACTGTCATTTAAGACATCAATGACCGAGCTCTTTGTAAGCTGGGACTCTTTTGTTGATGTCGAAGAACATAGAAAGGCACCCCATCACTCCGGCGTCCACCAGTATCAAGTCGCAATAGGTGTGTATTCACTGTTTCAGAACTTTTAAGTATTTGAAAATCAACTGCCAAATTGCTACCAAATCATCCATAGCGTAAACAGACCTTAAATTATTCTTAGTGCAGAGAACACGTAAAGAATATTGACCGCTTCATCACTCATAATGTCAAAGTAAATCATGTGTGCTTTTCTGGTACACATGATATAGGTAAATTTGACGGGAAGACACAATAGAAGCACCTTTACTGTATCTTGTATATTCTAGTACAGAACGAAAGAGGTGTACCAGACTCAACAGAAAATGTGTACACACATTTTACATGCATTATGAGTCAAGTATTTACTTATCTTTACCTCGACAATGGCAAACCTACATTTGAAAGTGGAGGACAAAAGATTAAAACAGACATTCTTACATTTTTTAAATTTTATTTGTCACCAGATGAGATTGTGCACAAAATATTGGATGATGGATAAAGTTGTTTATTTTAGGGGAAATACTAGAGAAAATTTGAGTGGTTTTCATTGAAAATCCAAACTTAAAGACAAAAAAATTATGGCTGAAATTGCCCTTTTATATACAAAAAACATTCCTACAAATACTGAATCAAACAGCTTGTAGAATAGATGTCCATTTTGGATATTTAAACCCACATTAGTTGCTCGGAAATCTATATAACATTAAACATAATAATGAATCAAAGAGATCAGTCCCAGCTGTGTAAGGATTTACTGTTTTTGTAATCAGTATGTGAAAATACTGTTTTTGATAAGAATTTTACTCATAAAAGGATCGACACCAGGGGGTATAGACATACAAGACTTCACCAGAGTTGGCATAACAAACCACGCGGTGGTTCACCCGGAGCGCATGCAGAACGGTCATACATACTACGCCACTGTTAGAGGTAAGACCTGAACAAACTATTGTACTGTTTTGTATCCATATCTTTGCATATTTTGGGCACTAAACGGACATGCAAAATCACCGGTAGCCGTTGATCCATTTGAATATGACATGTGTTTTGCTAATACATAATAGGAACAATTTGGATTAATGTTATGCGATCATTATGACTGCTGTTGCAGGTATAATTTGTTTGGTGGTTGTGAACAGGCGGGACTGTATCCACCATTATTATGGAATTTACGACTACAAGAATTCTTTGACGTTGGTAAAAAACTATAATAACTATGTCAGACTTGAAATTGACAATTACTCAATATTCAGAGTACATTCGTAATGTCCACAAACATTTAGACCTTTCTTTATATCTTCTGCAGCTACTGATTATGTGGGACTGACCGCGCAAGCCATTTCACCCGGAATGACCATCCAGGCCACGCCCCCGATTAAAACAGACAAGCCAATCAGGGTTGACGACGGTTTTATCAAGTCTAACACCATTGTTAAGGCCAGGTACTGATGCACGAGTAACACGTAATTCTTGTAAATCGTAAAGATGAAGTCTGGTAAAAGTTTTCCTAACATTTTACGGGTCGCTTTGATGTATTAAACAAGGCAAAAGGTATCTATTTTGTCAAGAATTTCATTGTATAATGTATTTCCGATACATACCCCCCTGTACCCCAACATTGTATAGCTTTATGTATTTTTATGTTGCAGTTAAGATTAAAACAGCTTTTGGTCAAACTGAAAGCGTAATCGAAAGATGAAGTTTGATTTATGATTTCATGCAGCCATTGTGTTTTATGAGTTGCTGTGATTTAAACCAATGTATAAAATGTATAGTCACTCGTTGAAGAAATTATGTCTGTTCTGATCTATTTATTTACCTGCTTCAATTGCCGGTGTTGTTTTTGTTTTCCTATCTCCCCTCTCAACAGAAAATAGCTATATGTCTAGTGTCACAACCCCTGCCATATATTTTGTAACTGGGTTTTACGGCACTTCTCTGATTTACTGGTGCATTAATATTTTAAATGTATACAAATGATCTGGTAACATAGTTTTTAATGTCTTGTATGTATTGAGTATCTATATTGTGTGTTTTCTCTATGTCTCGAGAACCCATTATATTAGTCATTTCATGTGCTATGGTGTAATCCAGCCTAAATAAGTATCTTCAAATTAATATATATATATATATATATATATATATATATATATATATATATATATTGGCTACGGTGGGCATTTAAACCTCGAGAATGTAGGTGAGGTTCTGAAATATGTGTGTTATTTCATGGGATCTGGCTCTGAATAGTGCACTGTGATCACGTAAAGAGCATATCACTCAAAACAACACCAAGACACATACTGTTGGTCATGCTACAGACAGTTTCCATGATACAAAGTCAGCACGTCAATCTGCTTTCTATAATTTGTCGTTTGGAAAAAATATCTTCAACATACATTGCGTTTCTCGTCCGTTCGATACTCTTTACCTCCTCATCTCTTGCTTTAGTTGGAAAGGCGTGTTTATTGACCTCATAAGTGGCATTGATCATTACGAGTGGGGTATGGGCAGTCATCCTGGCCGTTCAGATGTCATGCCATTTACAAGAACGACATCAGATCAAGCAACATCTGAAGGACACAAGAATCTTAGAATAACGGACGGAGAAACATACTTTGTTACTGTCAAGGTAAACTTAAGCATTCATCTGCGATCTAAAGTAAAAGAAAAGTCATATAAGAGACTTCTGTTCGAACTGAAAAAGCTCTGTAATACCTTTTAGAAACACAGAAAACTTGGATCGTCATGGCAGCGAAAGTCGTTAATCGATTTATCCCCTTGGTAACGCCTGTGACATATCTCTTCGTTGAATCAGTGGTAATGTGAACACCTAATTTTTCGATGTATCTAAAGTTCATTTGATAAATTGCTATTTTCATCGTCGCTTCATATGTGGCAACAAATCTAAGAAAGTTATAAGCAATCACTAACATAAAATACAGCATTTTTATGTTACTGCGAAAAATACAGTCTCATCGTTTTTGACGCCCTTTATCATATAAATAACCTAGTTTATATTTTCTATGATTACAGATTACTCCTCATTTAATCAGAATTTGAAATAATGGAAAATTATTTGTGTGAATACACACCATTTTTCTCAATAAACATTACTGAATGTTCAATACTGAAATCACTGATTTCATATATGTATTGAGGTCGAGTCAAAGAAGGACTACGTAATGATAAATCATGTTGGTAAATTGCCAACAAACGAAAAAATGCTGATGTAATAACAACAGTATTCTCACTTGAGTGGTTTTATATTACTTGGGAATTAGTTATAGACATGACACTTTGAATTCTGTAACCAGATAAACAAGTTGCAAAGCTACTTATAACAGAATTTAAGTTTATATAATGACTTAAATAATCAGTGCTTTATTGATTTAATAGGTTTGGTCAAACAATGCTTCATTGTGTGAATTTGTTATTAATTTGTGCGTCATAAGCTTCAATAACATTTTTTTATCCTATCAATTGTGGAACAGGCTTTCAACAAAGCTGGCCTATTTTCCGTGGCGACCTCCTGGGCAATTTTAGCTGATGCATCCCCGCCGACAGGAGGCGCTGTGCTAGATGGCGAAGTCAATGTTCACAAGACTGATCAAGACTACCAGACTGACGTCACAACCATACATGCCCACTGGAAGGGATTCACTGATCCTCATTCAGGGATCGGAGGGTACTCATGGTCCGTTGGCACATGTCCAACATGCACAGATACTGTAGAACCACAGCAACTTGGCCTGGCGACAGGTAGATATAATAATAGTAATAATAATGGTGACAACAACGGTAGCAGCAACACCAGCAGCAGTAGTAACAGCAGCCACGGCAATAATAATAATAATAATAATAATAATAATAATAATAATAATAATAATAATAATAATAATAATAATAATAATAATAATAATAATAATCTATCAACGGCTATATCAAACTTATTTTCATGCTAATTCACAGATTGTTTATCAGTGTCCATTCTAGTTATCAAATGATTATGATCAACAGAAACTGATACCAAGCTACAATTAATGTGGCTGTTCTTCATCGCAGTGTTGTTTATGTATGTTGAAAGCGTTTTCACGTGTGGGCAAACACACAAGAGCCAAATAGCCACAAGCGGCACCAAAGGAGTAGATTTTGATTCAGATTAAAAATTTGTGTGAAGCATGACAGATTGTCATAATATAGGATGCACTTGAACATTTGACCTTCATTTGACTTTGGAATGACCTTGAATTATAAAACTCGATCATCGCCTCCCTTTTGTCTCAATTTACACCAATACATTATTCACAACACCGTTGCAAAAATGGTGACAAGTATACAAAAGTTTAAGCTCTGGAGATGTTTTGGAAAACAGCAAGTTTCCACTTAAAATTGACGAGCTCATGTCATTTATACCAAAAAGAGAAAACATTTCACATATTTCCATGAGAAGTTTACGAAAATATGTAATACAACAACAGACCAATGTGTGTAACTTCAGGAGTAAATAATTCTCCAAGCACAGCCCATCTGAAATAAAACAATTTTGATCAGTTAGGTTCGTTTCAAAACACAGAGCCTCGTTTTGGATATTCAAAAAATTCATGGTGACTGCCACCATGACCAAACTGGAAGCTTACTTAAAATGAGCATAAGACATGGCTCCGATTAAACTTATGATACCGAGATCGTTTTTTGTTTGTTTGTTTGTTTGTTTGTTTGTTTGTTTTTTAAATTTATCTTCTAATTAGCTTCACCTCCGTATTCCTAATTTTGAAAATAGGGAGAAAATCCAGAGTTTCCGTCTTTTTTTCTCCTATGTCTGAAGCTTGCCCTGAATGGGTTAATCACATGGGTATGAATGTATCGTTTTCAAACTTATTTCTCCGATAGAACTTCGATTTGGTGCATATTTGCCGCTTTTTTAGATGCAGGAGAAAGAAAATTTTGAATGGAAGGCCCATTGGGGATAACGTTGGGATCACTCGTTATTGGATTTTCATGTTCATGATCCAAACGTTATCCTCAATTGGGTACCCATTCTGGAGTCTCCATATCTTCAATTTTTGTCAGAAAATTTATTATTGTCAAAATATTCAACAGAAATATTTTGACAAATTGACAGTTTCATTTTTTTTTTGACCAATGAAGTTGTCCAAAAAAAATCTAAACGAGGCCTTCGCAGACTATTATGCTTCATTCAAGGTCATATAATCCCGCAGAATCTCAATTATCCTACATCACTAAAACTACAACAGATAATCTCATATTTTGATAAGTTACAAACTTCTGATGAACGTATGTATATATATTTTCAGCTGGTAGTGTTGACCATGTGAAGCTTATTCCAGGCAAAAGATATTACGTCACAGTGACCGCTTGCAATGTGGTTGGACTGTGCACCACTGTGTCATCGAATGGGATCATTGCAGATAATTCGCCACCGTTGTCTGGTAAAGTTTACGACGGCAATACGGGAGAGGATATAGACTACCAGACCTCAAAGTAAGCGAAGTGAACGGAAGCACATTCCCTGTTGAACTTGTCTGAGCCCTGGTGTTCAGATACAATTGGCTGCCGGCATGTGATTGCCATTCAAAATGCATCCTCTGCTTATTTTCCAATATTTGCAATACCTATAAACATTTAGGATTTGAGGATTTTGAAAGCCCGGCTAGCCATTTTGCAATAATTGCATGCAAAACATTCTCATTAACAGACATAGATTTTGACACAAGTATGTGCACTCCTCATTACCGTACGTATGCTATTATATGTACAAAAGAAATAGGTATCTTTCTAAAATTTGATATATATATATACATGGTGTGGACAAAATATTGCTCGTTTAGCGATGTTGATTGTTTGAGAACAGAATATGTTACTTTTATAATATCTTTAAACCTCTAAACCTCTTATTAATTCCATGAGTGGGTTACAGAATGAAACCTTTGCTAGTTGAAATCCGTGCTAGAGATTTTTTGGCAATTTCGTGAAAGGAATGTGTTAGACCTCTCTGATTTCACTTCCCCGTTGGGCATTCTATGAGTAACATGATGATAACTATGTGATTTTACGAAGACAATCTTACTTTCCTTTGGTAGCACCAGCATAGGTGCGCAATGGTTTGGATTCCACGACCCACACTCAGGTTTATCACATTACACGTGGAGAGTAGGTACCATGCCAGGAAGTGACGACATTTTGCAGTCTGAAAAACTTCACCTCAGCGAACAAGTTTTCAAGACAAAACTATCAGAGTTACCCACCAAAAGAACTATATATATAACGGTTCGAGCCTACAA
The DNA here is from genome assembly GCA_964020975.1 of Hermodice carunculata. Taxonomy (NCBI): domain Eukaryota; kingdom Metazoa; phylum Annelida; class Polychaeta; order Eunicida; family Amphinomidae; genus Hermodice; species Hermodice carunculata. The sequence continues at coordinate 74,381,449 of OZ026619.1, forward strand.
TCCTACAGGTACCAAGTCTTTTTATTAAATTTCAAAGGACAAGCACTAGTTTTCATACAGCTTCTAAAATGCAGCACATGGAATGAGTATAAGTTGAGCTGCAAAGCTTTACATTATATATGTTATGCATATATGTATATATACATATATATATATATATATATATATATATATATATATATATATATATATATATATATATATATATATATATATATATATATATGTATATATATATATATATATATATATATAGTAACGTGAGCAGGTACACACATAAGTTAAAATCACGACAATAGAATCTTCAGGCATAGAATCCAAAACTATGTACATATGAAGCGAACTCAACCTGCATGCATTTGTCAGTTGGCGTTGTTCCATTTATGTTTGCAGGACTGTGGTCTGAATCTTATTCGAATGGATTCAAGGTGGATAAAACTGCTCCTATTGTGACCAGTGTCAACATAGTTTCTAAGGTACGCTGTTCAGACACTTGATTTATATGGAGCCCTTCAGGCGATGTTTTTAATGACTTCAAATGGGTATACATTCCTGTGACATCACGCCTGGAACTACAGTATTTTCAGGTTATGAATTCCGTTGTATAGGATTATGAGTACTTTTTGACTTTTTGAGGATTGATGTCTGTGTCAAGGTTTTGCTGTGAACCTACAGGGTAGCGATTGTTTGCAAATATGTGGTTGCGGCTTATTGGTTTTGCTTCTTGGATCGTACGGAAAAACAGCAAAGGAGTGAACGCGTTAGTTTCATATAATTTCAATTTTACAATTTAACAGTTGCGTAATAGCAATCAATGATTGCGAATATGTAGTCACATTTCTGTAGATTATAACACAGTCGAACCCGCTCTTACGAGCGCGAATTACTGCAAGTCTGTGGCTACCATTGTGCCATCCCTCCCAAGTTAATTCTTTTGTTTTTCGCCTCTGTTTTACGACACCCTGTCAAACTCGACCCGTATCCATCCTGTAAGGTTCAGTTGCTTTGCGCAATAAGATATTTGGTGACGCAATATAGCGGGGTGGTGATGATGGTGGTGGTGGGGGGGGGGCTTATTTTGACATAAAAAATACTAATGCATGCACTCAAGATACCAATATATGGTGACATTACATTTTGTACTCACATGGCTCAATTCTGTGTACTAAACATATTAGATATATTGAACCCATCTTCAAAATGCATGATACAGTACTGATTATGTATGATTGTGATTGAAAATATGATAAAATCACTTGTTTGCCAATGCTTTTCGTACGTCACACACATATTCAAAATGCAAAAATTGTGCACGTATATAAACTGACCCCTTTATCCGTGGCAACCCTGTTCAACTTTCCCAGCTTGGCTCCAATTAGCTGTTTTTTTTATTTTGGCGATAAAAAGGCACGCTCTGTTATTTAATTCTAAAATTTAAAATTGGACCATCATGACGCACGATACATTAGAACTCCCTCATATCAGCCAAGATTAGATCCATGGCTTCTGTCTGAAATCATTGAAACATATCTTACATCTTCTTCAACTCACTAGGTCCATGCTGTATACATAAAACAAGAATGTGAATTAATCTCCATTAATTAATGAGAGTTATTAAATTCTGTTTTTGTTTCTTTACAGATCCTACGCAACTCTGTGCAGATAACATGGAAATGTGAAGACAAAGAGAGTCCTATAGATAAATACTTCTTGTCTGTGTCCATGCAGCCTCATTTAGATGGTGATATACACCAAGAGGTACGAATCTATTTATTTTTACCGTAAACATATCATTTCCCGCATTGTTACCACAGCAGCCATATCTAAAGCCTTTCAACTTGGAAATCATGGAACCAATATGTGAGGGTAATATATTAAGAGTGATACAAGACAAGCTAGAGCGCGTCGGCTCTAGCTGACACAAGACAAGCTAGAGCGCGCCCACTATAAGTGACACAAGACAGGCTAGAGCGCGTTGACTGTAAGTGTGCAGCATTAGGCAGACTTTATTTTCAAGACCTCGCTTGCCCGCCTAAAGAGAGAGCTCTGGAACACACTTACTGTTTCAAATACTTGAAAGAGAGATGTGTATTTCACGTGAACGACCCCTGTCTTCGAAAGCGAGGTCGATATACTGGTTCCCCAATTCAAAACCAAACATAACTGCGCATGCGCCGTCACCTTAGCTTCACAACCTATATAAATACCTAAAAGAGCTCTCACTTCACGCCCGTTGTCCCGCCCGGGGTGGGTGGTGGCGATTAAGGACAGTTAGTTATACCAGCGTGGCAGTCACAGCTTAAATATGGCCAACGAAATGATCTCACACCTTTTTAGTGACAGTACAGCCCCAGCCCAACCCCACTTCCCGCACTATAACCACATGAAGATCGGACCTGTGTTTAAATTCCTTATCAAAACTACTCAGAAGTTTTTTCAAAGTTTCCAGTTCGTGACGTTGAAAATTGTTTGAAAATGTCTCTTTTTATTTTTGGCAGAAGTAATGAAATTTAGGATAGGATAGGATAGGATAGGATAAGCTTTATTTTCCGTCGGATTTACATAATGAATAACGTGAGCAACTGAGGCTCTTTGCCGACACTCGATGTATAAAATGTAAAATCATGCTCCACTGCATAGAATTAAACAGATACACATTCCAGTAGTAAAAATTAATCAAAGTACATCAAATATAGTTTAATACAATGATCAAATGAAGACATGAATGTCAGATGCATGTACATGTAATATCACAGTATAATGGCTCAAGAAAAAAAAAAAAAAAAAAAAAAAAAAATCACTGTCAAAAATTATGTCCTAAAGCAAAAGTTGCAACTGCACTCTGAGCCATCCCAGCAGTTAAGTAATGTTTTGAAATCTTTAAAACTCATCTGGTCTCTAAAATGTTGTGGTAGGCTATTCCAAATTTTTGCCCCCAAGTAGCGCAGACTATGTTTCCCAAATGTTACAGTTCGAAACTTAGGAATAGCCATAATATTTTTATTTCTAAGATTTATCGCCTGCAGCTTTGGTTTAAAAATATTGTGAAGATACTCTGGCCCGATCTTGTTAACAGACATAAAAACCAGCTGTGCCAAAGCACGTAGTCTGTGTGTAGTTAAAGATGACATCTCGGCTTTTGACAGTAAGTCACTATAGGATACATCTATAGAAGTTCCAAAAACAAATTTTAATGCCCTTTTTTGCATACTTTCCATTTTGTTTAAATTAGTGGCTCCACAGAAATGCCACAGCAAAGGACAATAGTTAAAATTTGAAATAATGTATGTTTTATATATTATCATTCTGGTTTTTTCATCCAACAAATGTCTTAAACGACAAAGTACATTTAGCTGTCTAGCAGCTTTTTTACAGAGGTTGGCGACATGTTTATCAAATCTAAGCTTGTCATCGATAGTTATACCCAGTAATACTACTTCCTCCTGAAATTAAATTTTTGTATCATTGATTTCAATATGAGATGGCATAATAGAGGAAGTTTCTTTGGTTGTTTTCTTATTAGGACCAAGATAGATGGCCTGAAACTTGGTCGGATTAGCCTGCATGTTATTCACCTTAAACCACTGTACACATTCTGTGGTTTTGCTTTGCAATTGGCGTACCATGTGTGCTTTCTCTAAATGCTTGACACTCACAGAGTTATCATCAGCATAGTTGTATATGTCGCAGCCTTTGACACACATATAAATATCGTTTAAGAACAGGTTAAACATCACCGGACCTAATATTGATCCTTGAGGTACGCCTTTAGATATTCGCTGCCATGTACTATGAATGTGGCCAATTTTTACCCTCTGCCATCTTTCTGACAGGTAGCTTTGTAGCAATTTTACAGATGTAGTTTCCATGCCATAGGCTTTTAATTTGGCAAGGAGCAGGCTATGAGGAAGTTCATCAAAAGCCCTTGACAAATCCATCAGTACAGCACCGATATGATATTTGGAATCTAAAGCCGCTCTCCAGTCTTCAGTCAATTTAATAAGCATTGTATTGCAACTATGTGCCTTTCGATAAGCTGAAATCATAGGGTTATAAATCGCCTCACAGAAAACTTCCAGCTGTTCAGCAAGAATGCTCTCAAAAATTTTTGATAGACTAGGTAGCATACTTACTGGCCTGTAGTTTTCTTTCGCTAAACGATCTTTTTTCTTATACACCGGTAGGACGTTAGCCAGTTTCATGCTGTCGGGAAATTTAGATGTTTTAATTCCTTCGTTTATAATACTGGTGAGGGGTGACGCCAGAGATTTGGCTGACGCTTTCAAAGCTTTGGCTGGAATATTATCATACCCAGTTGCCTTTTTAGTTTGTAATACCTTAAGTTTTTCACAAACCTGTTTCTCTGAGACAGTATGAAAGGTAAAGCCATTGGCTAACTCATTATAGTTCTGAGAATCTCCAATTATAGCCTTTATACTTGGGTGCTCCTCAAAATTTCTCCATGTCCCAGATAAAAAAGTGGTTTCTGTTGTGTTGTGTACATAGTGTCCATTAAAAAGTTCACACACTTCAGCCTGATCCGTAACTATTTTGTCATTTTCTGCTAGCATAATATTGGGAGTGAAAGACTTGTGTTTCCGATCTAAAAATGGTTTGATCGTCGGCCAAAAATCTTTATGACTAGGGCCGGATTTGCATTTTTCATCAAAATAGTTGCGGATTGCTGCTCTTTTTAAATATGTACAATAATTTCTCTGTTTTCTATAAGGAGGAAAGAAATGAGGGTTTTTGTTACTTCTAAGCCATTTGTTTCTTAATTGTCTTTTCTTAAAAATAGCCTTCCTCCATGTGCTGTTCATCAAAGGTACACCTTTGTTTTTAGTTTTTGCAGTTTTGAATGGAGCATGTTCCTCTAAAATTTCTAGATACATATAACTAAATGCCCAGTATTTATCATTCACATCATCAAAGATGTCAGTAATATGGAAAGGAATGCAATTAATATCTCGATTGAAGCTGTCCACATCAAAGTGTTTGTAACTTCTGTAAATAGTTGACCTTGGTTCTTGTTTGTTTAAAATATCCTTTTTTATGCTAAAAGTCATGTGATGAAAATCACTAAGACCAGTGTCTATAGTGACAGTGCACTTAAAATGATCAGGGCTACTTGTTAAGATAACGTCCAGTAGGGTTGCAGTCTCTGATTTATGACAAGTAGCTTTGTCCACCATATTAATCAGATCATACGAGTCACACAGCTCTATAAGTGGTCTTCCATCAGACATAGGCTTCAATAAATTATAATTTAGGTGTCCAAGCACTGTCAAATATTCAGACCTTATATAAGCCTTATCACATATTTTCCCCAGTTCCGATTGAAATATGTCCGTGTCCATATTTGGAGGTCTGTAAGCAGTTATAAATATCCACTTATCTGAATTGAATAGCAGTTCTAACACAATAGACTCTAAAGATTCACTTTCTAGCTCAACTAAGCGTCTGTGAGGAATACTCTGCTTTATATATGTTATTATACCTCCTCCATGACCATTTCGGTCTCGTCTGTGCATTATGTAACCAGGTATGTTGAATCTTGCATCAGTAAAGCTAGAGTCTAGCTTTGTTTCTGATATAGATAGCATGTCCATCAAATTCACAATGTCGATAGTTTCCCAAAATTTATTGCGAAAACTGTTTATGTTTAATTGTCCACATATAAAGTTTTTGGGGTTTTTCTTCCTTGCTTGTCGTAGTTCGTCATATAGTATGACCTCCTCCTCCTCATCAGATTCTTGATCATTATCATTCTCCCCGGAGTTGACATTACAACTGGTGCCGGATGCATTAAAGAATGAGTCACTGAAAGCAGGCAATGTACAGGAGGAGCAGTACCAGTCAGAGTCTTCTTCCCTTGCCAGACTGAAATAAATATGCTCAGGCATATCTATGCACTTTGTATGGAGCCACACCTCGCATCCATTGCAATATATACCATGCTGATTTGAACGCACCGGTTTTGCGCAAACTCCGCAGGGATATTTATAATTTCTGACTCCTGGTCCTGGATTAAACTCAATGTCCCAGCTTATTAGGAGCGTGACAACTAACATGTATTTGATAGGGTCGATCCTTGACGTATAAAAATGTCTTTTACTAGATTCTTTTGGTGGCAAGTAGATACGAGCAAAAGAGAGTAAATGTTTGGCAACAATATTTTCCCCTATGTATAAGAGGGCTGTCGCTCCTGACAGTTTGATCAGCCACTCACCAGTAATAATGTCCATCTTGCCCTGGCGTTTATCGTATCCATAGTCTTTGTTCACAGATTTGCCAAGTTGTAAGCACACACTGGTACAAATGTAAATAAGTACCCCCATGACAAAGGTTTTCGCCATGATTCAAGTCAATTCTCTCACAACCAGGAAAACTCAGTCCAAATATAGGTGGTTCCTTTCTCTTTTGTGTAAAAGATTGCGGTTGGAAGTTCCCAATCTTAGACCTGCTTCCTGTCTGGACCAAGGAGAAAAGAGCCGGGTCCACTATATACAAACTGGAATTTGTGTTTTGGGTGGTTAGACCTATAGATTTTGGAAAAGAACTAGTGTCTGCAGTTAATGATGAATATTTCTAAGGTTGAGAGGACCGGTTCTAAAACACCCGTTAACTTTTATGGGTGACTGCCTGTCTCCAGTCAGGAGTGAAATTTGTTTCTTCACATTGGTATTGGAAGAGAAATGTTGATGCTTTGGCAAGTCTGTACTATTTGTCAATTGTCGGCTGACCCTGGATATCAGAAACATACTTGGTTGTGGAGATCTTGCCTCCATGACGACGCCTTGAGAATTTACGTGCACTAACGTATGATCCTTGAATTTTATCAAAAAATAGTTAGCTAATCCTTGGTATTGTGGACCCGTATTATGTAGGTTTGAGCCCCCTAATATTTGTTCAAGTTGACACGTACACGAACAGAAAGGGCTCAAAGCACAAACGCACACGTGTCCGCACCGACTTCCGCAACAACCCTACCGAAAGCGAAGTAAAGCAAGAAAACAAGGAACCAGATATACTGTCTTGTCACAGTGCGCGTGCTCAGTAATCGAGGTATATTTAAAGTGTGAGCAGAAGGGCCCAACGATTTCCCTTAAAGGATGACAGCAGCGAGGCTTCACAAACGGCTGATGCGTGATGTTGAGTTCAGCCGTGAACGAGAGCTCGATGTGCTGCGACACAGACTTCGCCCACTTTCAAGACATTGTAAAGCAGGGTTAACGAATGGAGCTATTTCACGGGGGAAAGATTCTTGATCATGAAGCAAGACGATACAGTTATAACCAACTAAAGTGGGTCCATTCTCGGTGATACGAGACAAGGTAGAGGGCGTCCACTTTTGCTTACCCTCAGCAGTTGTTATAATGCATACATCCCATTTCTACAAGGAATCAAAATATCAAAGTTATATGTAGTAGACAACATTAGTATTGTAATACACGTACAAAATATCTTAAAACCTGAGTTGATGAGGACAGCACTTGACACTGTAAGGCATATGTTGCAAAATGTTAAAATGTTTTCGTCCGCAGGTTACCGTTTATTTTACATTGGAATTCTTGTGTTTCATTCAGCTACCTGGAAGTTCAAACGAATACACGTTCGCGGGTATTTCACTGAAAGACGGGGCATTGTACACTATCCAACTGACGGTTTGTAACTTGGCAAAGCACTGTGCCCAAAAAGACATTAAGCATGAGATGGTAAGGACGAATACATTTTCATGATAGACATGCCATATAAAACAGTCCAAATCCAAGAACTCAGTATCGAAAAGGACGGCATTTCCTCTTATTGTTCTAAGTATTCCCACCGAATTATACGTTTTAGCATTAATATAGTTCCCACATTAAAAATAGATTTCAATTGAACATTCATTGTTAGAGTAATTCCTGTGTCAAATTGAAACTCTGACCAGCATTTACATTAGTAAAGAATTTAGTTTCGCTTAATCTGTCCCCTGCTCACAAAGTATCAACTTTTGGATTTTTACCGGAAATCTTTTTTTTCTTTTACATTGAGTCTTTTTAATACTGATAGTTGTTTGTCTTCAAGAATCTTAGATACAAGGTGAGTGAAAGAATTTAGCGTGTTGAAATTGAGTGTTCATTCGCTTCGATATTACTTCAGTACTAATACATTTAAAATAAAAAATTGTGGGGTATCTTGTATGATAGCGGTCAATAGTATCTCATATATATATATATGTGTGTGTGTGTGTGTTTGTCTGTGTCTGTTTGTATACATACACACACACACACACACACACACACACATATATATATATATATATATATATATATATATATATATATATATATATATATATATATATATATATATATATATATATATATATATATATATATATATATATATATATATATATATATATATATATACATATAATTGTGTGTGTGAGTCTGTATTTGTATAGATTCAACAACCCACCCCCATTCTTAAAATAAGTGCAAAGGGTGATATCTTTTTCTTACGCCCCCCCCCCCCAAGAAAAAAATTCTCAGATGTTGAAGCTATTTATGAAAGAGTGTTTGTCTGCCCTATAAAAATTTAAAAACTGAGGACAAAAGATAGCCCTGAATATATTTGTACTGTCGTGCCTACGGATATCTTTGGGTGTATTGGAATAAAGTCATGCCCAAACACATAAAGGGCCTACTTTAGTGAACGCACCAAGGCTAACTTTAATACTGAGGAGAAACTTGCCATCTTGCATTGGCACAGAAACAGGTTTTAGATTCCTGAAATGCTATATTTGTTCAAAGTTTTGAATATTTGTTACAATATCGTTCATAAATCTCGTTTACCTCTAAGTGTTCGGTCCATGAAACCTTTTCGCACAAACGTTATATTTAAAAAATAATGTAAATGCATTCATATTCTGGAGGTCTTGACAGTTTCTAAAATATGTATTTTGACAGGGATATCTGAAAAAGCGCAATATTCTTGGTGGAATAGGTTTTGTTTATCTCCAAAGTACTTTTTTATAGTTTGACTCAACACCGCCAACGAGAGGTACGTTTGCTGTCGACACAGAGCATGCTGCCAAACCGTCACGTGGGCGCCCGGGAATGATGACCTGGAAAGAAAATTCACTCAAACTTGCATGGCTTGGATTCTCTGATCTTCATTCTGGAATAGATCTCTACATGTTCCACATTGGAACCACGTTTTTTGGCAGAGAACTTACAGGCGTATGTTGGCCTCTTTTCAAGGTCCCTTTTTTAATGTGAACGTTTAATGCAGCATTCAAACACGAATCTAATTTTTGTGATGCAACAAGTATATCATGCACAAAGAACATCCTATTGTATTTGCGTATTGAGGCCACATGAAAATGATACTTTCGTTGTAGCTCTTAATCCCCAGATGGCAGCAGTAATGTCCATTAGCTTTGAGAACACCTATTATGTATTGATCAGTTTGGAGCTTTGCTCATGTTGCTAAGGACTCAGGGACTGAAATGACATTACAACTATCTCGTATGTAATGGGAACCCTTATCATGAGAAATCGTAAACTGTGTCAAGGCCTGAATACAATTCCACATCAGTGTTTTCACTTTTTGCAGACAAACCCAAAGAAGGTGATGCACACGGACAGTGGCTCCACTCATCGGACAGAAGGAAAAATACAAACTACAGATATCCCCATTGTGTCTGTGCGAGAGAAAATTAATATTTATGTCACCATGTGGGCTGTCAATAAGGTATTGTATGCTGGTATTTTTTTGTACAGTACAAGTAACTTTCACGTGAAGCAAGAGACACCTGGCGTTTGTGTCCTTCTTATGCACTTCTACCACAAATGGTCCAGTGTCCCAAATGTAGTCAGCTTCTATTTTCATTAAATCTCATACAAACGGTTATTCACGAATTTCCTTCGGCGAACTCCGGGCACATGATCCAGATTATACCCTTTGAGGAGTGTTTGACTGAGAGGGTAAAGTTTGAACAAAAAGTAACATAACACAAGGTGAGGTACGAAAGCATAGGAATATTTCAGTGAATTTAATCTCTTGTAAATGTTTTACTTGTTTTATTTTTTTCAGCACTTGCTTCTCTGTCTTATTTACAAATGCATCGTTATTCGCGCAAAGAATATCAGGACTTTATGTATGTTGTTATTTTACCACCACCATCACATACCATTTCACTGTATTATAATTGTTTTTATCATCAATACGAATGTTAAACATAAAAACAACTGAATACATTTGTACATTAATTATCAACAAAGTTCTACTTTTCTTTCGCTTGTGTCATCATGCCAATTTTAATTTCAGTGATTGTAGTGGTGAGACTTTTAAAATATGTGAAAATATTAATCAAACTTAAATCTCATGGGTTGTCTGATCAAGGAAAGCGAAATTATTTTACTTAACAAATATTTGCAAAGTTTATACCTTTACACCTTTACGATGTTTGTATCCTATTGTACACTGAAGCGTGGTCTCGGGTAATCAGGAAAAGAAAATATCGGTGCCTTCCTTTCTACATTTCTTTCCGATTGTGTCATTTTACTTTTCGTGAAAATGCAACAACATTCTGATTGCTGCTGAGAATCAACATTAATTAATTAATTTGTTAGTTTGTTTGTTTGTTTGTTTGTTTATTCACTTACTTACTTACTCACTTATTTATTTAGTTATTTATATATTTGCTTCTTTTATTTACCTATTTTTATTCATTTATTTGTTTTTAAAAATAAGTTATTAAAATTGCCTGTTATTAATGCAACGTTTTAATAGAATACACCTGTTATCTTATGGTGAGGTAATTTGTAGTTTAAATGCTTAATAATTACGTGTAGTTTGGCGTGAGAGTATTGTTATGCTTTACATCAAGTCCAAAGAAAAATATAGTTTCTAGAGCTAGAACAGTTGCTGCAGTGCAGCGTTGCACAAATGTGGCCACGCTTTAGTTATTGTATTATTATATATGCGGGACTATATTGGAATGCATGTCTTGTACTTAGTGTGCAGCACATTCGCTCCAGTGGTGCAATGCATGTCCTACTCTAGATGTAAAATATATGTTAAATACAATTGTGGACTGTTTGGAAGAACTATTTCTCTAAATTGGCTGCCAATTAATTGTGTTCAGGCATGAATGCCCGATTTGGCAGCTAGTTTTGTTGCTGCAATGTAGCAGCCAAAGTGGAATATCGCTCATGTGTCGGATTTCTTATTATTTTCACTAGAAAGATTTGCTATCTGTTATGTCTTAAAATTCTTACCCCTGCACAGCTTGCAAACACAATTTTAACTTCAATTCAACAAGGTTAATCAAAGAATCGCATTGAACTTTGGTGGAAAAGAACGGGGATGATTACAAGTAATGGCTGATAGACTTTTAAAGTTTATATTGTGCAAGATACAGGGTCCTGCAGTTACAGAAAAGGGGATTTTTTTTCCGCTGCAACACAAAACACTAGGTTAATGTTGAATCCGAGCCGATATCACTCATCATGATGATGTTAATTTGTAACATGAACAGCTTCTAGTTACCACTCACATAAAAACCCGCCAGTACCCTTTGGACCCATATCCACTGTCGCGGCAACCTTCTCCACTACGCCTCGTCTTTGACGCAGTGGGGCCCATTGCACTCAGGGAATATGCTGACCATGAATTCACTGCCTCAGGGCGACTTCAGTGTCTGATATAAAACCCGTATTCTGGGGCCTACAACTGGTAACTGTTTGTCGTTATATTTACATTTTCAGGTAATGCTCACTCCAGAGAAGTCCCATTATATGTTGTACATTACATTCATTGGACACATTTATTTTGGTTGCTACCTCTTCAAAATATCCAATCAACTTGGCTGCCATTTTGAAAATGGTCAATTCCGCACCCAATGCCAATGGTTTGTAAATGAGCATTGGGACAACCTTGCAGGCTGGGGTGGGAAGAAGGTTATAATATATGAAACCAAAGGTGTTTATGTGAACTACAAGAAGGATTTGTAGTCACTAACATAGATAAGGCAGGTACATGTAACAATTTTGGGATCATCTGCAAAAAAAAAATATCTGGATGTTTTGAAAAATGAACTTGGTATAAACAATATTTCAGACATAAGAGGAAATGATGTATATAAATTACGCAAACAATCCATTGATAATTTGGTAGATACACATAAAGATGAGATGAAAAGAAATTTTAATATCAAAATTATTAAAGTGGTGTCCTCTCTTCCACTTTTGTTATGGATACCCAAATTACATAAAAACTCTTTTAAAATTAATCTAGATTCATAGCCAGTGCTTCAAAATGTACAACAAAACAATTATCAAAAGAAGTAGCATTGTGTTTGACTGCAATTAGGAATAATTTTCGTAAATACTGTAATGCAATTTCTAGAAACTGAAATAAATTGTTTTTGGAGGATTAGCAAGTCGTCCGAGTTTGTATCCAAAAACAAAGATGTAAAAGCAAAAAATATCAAATGTTTTGATTTTTCTACACTGTACAGAAATCTACCCATAGATGAAGTCAAAAGTTCCCTTTCAGGATTAATAAGCAAAATAGTTAAACATAATGGTAAACCATATAAAAATATCAATTCATATACAAAGAAGGCATATTGGTCACACAATAAATATTCAAACAGTGACGTTAAATCTTACACTTTTGAAACTTTGATAGATGCTATGAAATTTCTTTCGGATAATACTTTTGTTTAATGCGGATCATTTTTTTTAAATAAAAGGCATTCCAATGGGTAGCAAGTGCTCCCCTTTGCTGGCAGATTTATATTAAACTGGCTTGAATTTAAGTATATGGATAAGTTGATAAAAAAGGACTTTCAAATGGCTAAAAAATTATCAAACAACGCAAGAGATATTGATGACATTGCTTGTGTAACTGTACAAAATTTCAGTGAAATTGCTAAAGAAATTTACCCAAACGATATTCCTTTGGAGGGTAACAATTCAGATGGTTACAGAGATGTGTTTCGTGACTTGGATCATCAGGTCAGTAATGACAGGTTTTGTATTGAAGTCTATTACAAAATTGATGAGTCTAACTTTGAAGTAGTTCATTATCCTTTCCCGGACAGTAATATTTCGGAAACTATTGGATATAACACGTTTTTGTCACAGATTTTGAGATTTGGTCGTATTTGGTCTAAATTTTAGGACTTTGCATCTAGAACCAAATTTATTTACAATAAACTTGAGTCAAGAGGATTCAAACATGTACTTCTGATCATATATTTCTAAAAATTTTGCCATAACTATCCGGAGATGGTTAGGAAGTTTCGCTTCAATAATTTTAGAAATTTTAGACTTGCCTGTTTTGGTACTTAATTTTATCTTTTGGCTTCATTCTGTTTTAATGTTCACCTTTCATAAATTTTAGGCTAGCTTGTTTTCTGTTAGGTTAAACCTCCAGGGGCAATCGCTAGCAAATAGGGGCCTATGACAGTTACAAGCTTGCCTAATTGCACTTGATATCTGGTTAAGAAATATAATATTTTCATTGCATTCTCTTGACCTAAATACAAATGACTTTCATTCTTTTTGACTTGCCCTATAAATATTGCTGTTAATATCCAAAGATTATTAGAAAGTTTGGCTACAATAATTTACAATTTTAAACTTGTTTATTTTGCTACTTAACTTTATCTTTTGGCATCATTCTGTTTTAATATTCACTTTCAGACATTTTTGGCTTTTTGTTTTCCGTCAGGTAAAACCCCCCTGGGGCTAACGACAGCAAGCAGCGGCCCACGACAGTTACATGTTTGCCTAATTTTACTTAAAATCGTGTGAAGAAATATTGTTTTGATATCATGTTTTTGGTATAAATGCTAATGACTTTCATTCTTTTCTGCCATGCCTAAATGCACATTTACTCAATATTAAAAAAATACTCAAACTTGACAGTATATGGATAAGTTGATAAAAAATGTCACAAACCTGACAAATTACGTTGAGACACTCACTAAGGGTTGGCACTGAAATAGAGCATAATTGTTTGTGGACTTTCAAAGTGAGGAGTAGGTGTCTTCATGGAGTTTGTTTTACATTTCTTGTGCAGGATGTCCATTGTTGCAGTCCTTGTTAGGATTTCCCTTGGTTTCTACAAGTGGTCTAACTGCAACTGTTTATTTTACAATCACTGGGACTGAATATAATGCCCCAGCTTGGTTCCCCTTCAGGTATACAATAGCGGGTGGTTTAAGTAGGATAAGCTATCCAGCTAGAAAGGGTACATATTGGTTCAGGGGTAAGTTAAATTGTTCTTATCTGAACCTGTACTATACATTTTTTTTTTGTTTGTTTGACAGGTATTTTTCTTTTATAATGAAACTCTGCATTTATAAGCAAAACTTCACGTATTTAGCTAATTCATCATTTGTCAAGTTCATATTTATTCATTATTATGTGGGTTGTCTTTGTTGAATATATAGTTTAGACAAGGAGCCACTACTCAGAGAGACATGTACGGGTAATAGGCTCCGAAACATGTTCTGAGTAGTTACCCTCTGACGACCCTTTAATTTATTTGGGCTAATACAGCTTATGTCAAAATTTTACAGAGTAACCGGTGTAATATGGACAATAGTACTGCCATATGTATATAGGTTAGACAGGGACAGGTTAGCTTATGGAGAGAAATGAGTTCCGATTGCGGAACAGGTTAATGATAACTAGAAAGTGGTTCTGGGCAAAAAGACACAAATACAATAGTTTGGTGTGCTTTCAGCAGTTATATTGCACAACGCTGGCATATATGTGAATATAATATTATCAATCAATCAACATTCAGTGCTAAACGTTAAGTAAATTTAGGCCTAGTGATTATCTGAATGTATTTTTTCCTCTTGCTTTTGTAGAGGAAATACACAACTTACTAATTGCAGGATAAATTACCTGTTAATTTCCCCCGAAATAAATACGCATAATATGTGTGCAAAAAATCCCTAAAGTGTTACATGAATAAATGCAATTTTGTCTTATTTTAATTGATAACAGGGCTATGGTCTTTTTGATTTTTTTTTCTATTTAATTCCTTATTTCCATCAGATTTTTATACCAACTGAGGGAAAATGGACAAATTGGTACAATAATGACTAAAATGTGATTTCGTCAACCATGTCGAGCCAAGATTTACCACTGGAAACTCCCCAGAATGCACCGTTTTGCATGCTTAATTTCGATTTTTTTCAGGGAAAGGTGATAATGCTCCCAGACTCCTCTAGCATGCCTTCGGGGGGCTTGCTTTGGCCCTTTTGGCCACATATATCTCATGTAGGCCACTGGAAAAATATGTACTTTTTTGGACCACTTGGGTCTCTGAGTTTCCAGCACTGGCCTGGGTCGATCAATATTCATTAGGGAAGGGTGGCTTGAAAGTACCTTTTCCTTTGTTCCATCAATTTTAGGGTTGGGCCTTTTTAGTAGGGTATGTCAAGTTACCGGAACCACACATATATTTTTGTTAGGCTTTAGGTAACTTTTAGGTCCGCTTTCGCACATTACCTCTTTTGACGTCAGTTTAATTTGCTACTTGAGCACAGCCGGAGGCACTTGTTTTGCAGAAAAAAAGTGCATCAGGCATGAATTAATTATACTGTTAATTTCCACACATAAAATATTTACGGACAAGATCTTTTCTCGTTGTTACTCAGGTTTTAAGCAAAATTTTGTCAATAATTATAAACCACCCTATAATACTGTAAATTACTATCTCTGTAACGCAATCTAAGTTCCCCGATATGCTAATCTGGTGAACAATGTTTTCAGAATGAAATACTGTTGTTCTGCATGTTGTTATTCACGAAACCCTTGGTTTGAATTATTTTACATGCATATGAGCTGTATATGCTAGGGACATGAAATTAGGTCTCTAAGTGTGGCACACCGACCTGTTCTATGTACATGTTTGTTGTTGTTTCAACACAATGGTTTTCAAACCGTTAACAGTTCATTGTAATATTTTGATCAAATATATATTAGTTGTATTTCTCTCTCTCTCTCTCTCTCTCTCTCTCTCAGTATGTGCCTCGTCCGCTTGCATACATGTACGTATCCCGTATTCTTTTACTGGATACTTATTTTCTTTGTCTTTTATTCAGGTGGGTCTACCAAGTCCAGTCGTCCATTCAGCTCTGTACACGACTCCCGGTGGTATACTGACTCTGCTACGAAGATGTGACGCTCATAGTTGTCTTGGAGACTGTGTCTGCGCACCGCAGGATCAGCGTTGTGACCGCCCCCATACGCGCCCATGTAAACCGATTACCACAAGTACGTGTTGAAATGAGGATATTTAAAAGTCTGCCTCATGAAAGATGAATTTATACCTGTTTAATCAGCAGAAATAAAAAATACCTTAATATAAGGCGTTTATAGATCCATCGTGGGTATTGAAAGGTAGATCAATCGCACATTCTAAAATTGAATAAGACACAATTGCACTTCTTATTTAACCAATGGAAGGAATTGGCCTCTTTAGACGAAATTATAGGGAATATAAGAGTGTTAAAGAGTAGACAAACTGTAAATCAGTTACCAATAGATGGACCGTGCATGTTTAATTTGTGTAATCCTTTATCAGGTACACCACGGTTGATCAGAATCTGATTTTTTTCTTGTTCAGTAGCTATAATCATTACCCAATGAATAGACTATATTCTCTCTATGATTCCAAGCCGCGTGCAGTGATAAAAGAAACATGGACCTTACCCTGCTTGGGATGCTGCAACTTTAAAAAAAGAATGGTTATTTGGTTAAGGACCGTCGTGCAAATATTTCTATGTTCTATACTATTGTTTTCAATTCCGGTTTTGCAGATAATCCCAATGCCCAGCTGGAAGTGTACGACACACAGACAGCAGGTTACTCTGAGACCGACTTGGACTATATTGCACATACTTGCACATTGGCAGCCAGCTGGAAACGTGTTGTCGTCGGCCAGAAACAATTTGTCAGGTCGGTTTTGCATATGAATATACATCTTACTATATTTGCCACAAGGTAGTGAGCAGATAGGTCAAAATCTGTCATGGCTGTCAGCCATGTTCCATCGCCAGCACTACTGCTGATCAAAGTGCTGTAGTGGTGCAACTGCATTCGACTAATTCACATAAAAGTGTATTTTAATCAAGCTGGACCTTTGGCTTTTCAATTGTTGAAAAGGAACTCTCTAACCCTAGGTCATTAATGGTCCTTTAGAAGACACTTGATTCATCTCCCAACCGCTACTGAATTCGGTGCATTGGGGTAATGAAACCTCGCAGCGCAGATTTGGAGTCTATTACCGATTATACTTATAGTACTACCACAACAGATCTCTTATTGTGCCTTATTTATCGACATGTTAGGAGTTCAGTGAAAGTCTTCATACATGTTTATAACCAAAACGAATGATAAGCACTTGGGTTACATTAAAAAGTATATAACAATAATAAAGCATCTGGATCCAAAACATGTCTTGCAATGGGACAGATTTTGCTTGAGGCTTTACCCAAGGGAAACGTCACATCTGATGCTCCTGAAATTTTGTCGTGAACGCAAATTCGAGTGTCCTGGCCCCTCACTAGAAGCATGCTGATGGTTTATAGAGTTAGGGTATTTACGATACACAATGTAAGTAGTTAATACATATATACACTTTGAAGGGTGAAAATGTTTCTTTCCTTTAGGTTTGAATTTAGCGCTGGGTTTGCCAACGAGAGTGAGCCGACTGGTATCTTTCATAACGCATTTGAGAGAGTTTGGCATGATGCCGTCCATAGCAACTGGGCTGCCATCAAACTGATCCCCAAGAAAAAAGGTAAATACCCCGAGGGAAAGAATTTAATAGGTAATACAAACAACAGCGACAGGCTCGTGCCGTTTAGTAACTGTGATGATTATACGATATGCTTTTTGGGGAGTATTTTCACAGCTTGTTTGGGATTTTTCTTTGGGGGGGGGGGGGTTGTCTTCAACCATATAACTTTCGCAATGAAAATAATTCCCTGCCCCATCCCCAAATTGTCTTGAGTACCTTTGATAAACTGTAATCATCGTTGCCATTTACGTTGTTCTCCAATACTGATAAGAATCATACATGATCATAAAGGCGGATGGCTAAAATTTAATACACTTTAGTATTTTGTGTAGGAACTACTAATATTCTAACCAGTTTGGACGTATTAACCATTTGTGATCATAAGGGAGGAGGGTTACACATTAAAAATAAATTATTATTTAAAGCTTCTTAAGTTCTTAACAACCCGATCAGAGTGATTTTACATTTTAATATAAAAGTAAGAATAGGAGTACTCTGTAAGGAAAGCACGAGTAGTGGCATGTACACTGTTTACATATCAGACATGAATTCATCCTGTGGTGCTTAACATCTCTCGTTATTGTTGTTCTGAAGGCGAGTGCCTAATACCGTGGGTAAAGTACAAGTTCTTCGTGCGTGGTTGGTATGACAGAGACACCTATGCCATATTCACAACAGATGGCGTCACGGCAGACCCCTCGTATCCCCAAGTGAACAAACAAAAAGGAGCACAGGTATAATTTACACAAAGGTTGAGCATATTAAAAAATACCCGTTAGCCTTTTCCCCTTGCATTAACACACCAAACCCATGCCATGGAAAGCTGTTCACCTGAAGCATGTGACTGGAATAGGGCTCATCTACAATTTTCAGTCAGTTGTTATTCATTACTGTTGAAACTGAACCAAGGCAACATTTGACCACTAGCCAATTTTGAACGGTTTAATGGGGGAAAGGGGTTAACGATTGCGATTTAACTAATGTAACTGCATGTGCTGCAACCTTTGAGGAACCTCATGAGTATCGGCGTCCCAGGTGTGAGATATTGAATCACCGGGGAGATATGAAATAAATTTGCCCTCGCTAATGTATTCGTGCCCATATGTCTGGAGGGGCAGAACTCTAGACTCAAACCTTGTAGATCAATTGACAAAGACTTCTAGGATCAACAAGGAGCCAGTACATTTTTGCTTTGACTCAGATAAAACAAAGCATAACCTAACCGTTGAAAACCCGAAAATTCACGGGCTTTACAAAACTGATCAGAAGTATCCAATCACGTGCTGTGTGGAAACAAATGAGCATCAGCCTGTTTTGGCTGTTTCAAAAGATGGTTGCAGAGACCAGTAGGCAGTATTTACAAAGGTCTAGCTGTCCGCTTGCCAACGTCACTTGCCTCCAAAGCAATGAAGCCTCTGTATTTTCTCTGATACGAGTATACGAGTGGGGAAAAACAACCAAGAACAAGAAAAAAGGGAAGAAAAGCAAACTAAGAAACAAACCAAAAAAAAAAAAAAACCCACAAAAAATGAAAAGAAAAAAGATGTGTGGGGTTTAGCAGGCAACTGCTCAGCTGACTCTAAGGCAATTGCTGTATCTGGTTAGGGTATTGGTGCGACACTATAGGGCCCTGGCTAAGCAGGCCAGCGGTAAAGAGAACCAACAGAAAAGTTTACAGTCAGCTTTATTTTCAGAGAGTCATAGGGCGGGTTATTATGGTTACACAGTCCAGAAATTGTTTTACGGCGTCTACCCGTATGCCAGTTTTTCGAAAAAGTTGTGAGCCTGGCTGACCTCACGAATGCTCCCGCAACTTCTGGAATTAAAATCGATCAATTGAAAGCAAATAAAAATGTTCACCATATAGCCGATGTTGTAAAATATCCATACGATTGTTGTGAAGGAGGAATATCCGTGTTATAGCTAGTGTCAGCGAGCCCTTACCATTAACACACGTGTATACATGTGAATACATGACATAACCGAATGTTTAATCATCCAATAAGCAGACTACTCGGTATCCAGTCCATGGATATGATTTTCTTCATCACCTCCTACTGCGCATGCGCACATGGGCGGCGCCGTTGCTTTTTTTATTCGTCTCGGGAAATTACTGGGCTTTATGGAAACTATGTCAATAATTCATGTGTGTTCAGAAAACATTACCGATAAAGTGCGATGACTGATAACGCTTCCGGTCTGCAAATGGGTTTTCCGCGGAATAGAAAAAATTAGAGCTGGAAGGGTAACCTTAATAAAAATGCAAAGTATTAGCACTAGTTGTGCATGTTGTGCCTTACCTGAATAATGTTGGCACACAGTGTAGTCATCAGGTTGCTTCTGGAGGCCTTCCAGATCGCAACTCAAGCTATATCCCAAAGGGGCCCCAAAACGCCAAGTTGCCTGTGCCAGCACAGATTTGGTGTTGTGACGCCAGATTCCAACAATCACTCTCCATACCCACTACGTCTCTGCCATAGGTTACGACACCATTTCAATGGGGACATAGAGATCTTGGGCACAATGCTTAAATTAGTGGAAGAGTATCTAACAAAAAAAAAAAGGCCGTACAATAGATGGATTCTACGGTACAACGGCCAGCCCCCTTCTAGACTTGTTTAGTAAATGGCCACTAGAAGGACCAAGCAAATAGATGCTACTGCCTGATCCACCGAAGTCATTATTGATACTTGATAATGCTGACGCTCGCATTTTATGCTATGCCTGCTAGATATTATAAATTAATTAAAGCGAATTGTGCATGATTTTTCATGGAAAAAAACAACCACATCTCCCAAACGATCCATGGTATGGGACATGTTTGTTTATGGCATTTGTTTACGGCAGCTGGAAGGCTCAAGGGAACTAAACCTTTTTTTTTCCTGTGGTGACCTACAGCCTTGACTTTATAAAACCGGCTCACCACCTGTTAGCTGTTCTTGTATCATCAACTGCTGGAAATGTAAACGTTTGGTTTATACACTGTATTTTTGAGGCAGAAAAATAAAAGCTTTGAATACACTTGTGAACAATTTTCTTGACCTTCGTTTTGTTTGTTTATGCCATCTGGTGACTGTTTTCAGTATTACGCGTATGTCCGAGGGATGATCATGTAAAAGAATAAAAATTACGGTCTATAGTGTAACAAAGTGAAAATTATAAACATAGGCAATGAACGCCATTTACATTGCGTTTATATGGCCAGGCCAGTAGGGGTTGTCGAGCAAAAAAAGCGCATAAACCCGAGGCAAATGAAGATCAATTCTTAAATATGTACATCATTAGTGTTGTTCAGATATCATATTGCTATCATTGATGCGCATAAACAGTGAGTTAAACTGTAATATACCGATACAAAACGATCACAAAAGTCATGTACTTTGAGGAATACAATCATATATCACTTGTCCTGCTATTCAGTTATAGGTCGCGTTTTGGCTTCATTCATGACAGCAATTAAACTGCGCAATGTCACATGCACTCTCCGTCGCCACATAGCTAGATTTGTAAAAAAAAAAAATCATATCATTGGCCATGTTCACCTCATTAAAATGACCATAATAACAGAACAACACACTAAAATAACTCTTTGTAGGTAAAGGAGTTAAAGGAAACCGGCGACCCAGTGGACACAGACTTCATCACACAAACATCGCACGTCACAGTTACCTGGGAAAATAAATTCAGACAAAGTTCAATTTTATCTCCATTAAAATCCTTTGAAGTTTCCTTGAGTACATTCAGGGGAGGTAAGAAAATCAATGTATTTAATGTTCATTCCAACCCAACACCCGAAAGCAAAATTGTCATCATTATATAATTTAGCTATTTTTGTGTCTTGTCTATTATACATAAATGCAGGTATTGCATTGTCAACATTATGTAACTTAGCTTTATTCGTGTGTTTTGTATACTCTACAACAATGCTGCATACATTGTCATCGTAATATAATTTAGCTTTATTTTTGTGTCTTGTCTATTATACAACATTGATGTATGTGTTGTCATCATTATAGAATTTAACTTTATTTTTTGTCTTGACTAATACATCATTGCTGTTTGTAGTTTGTTGCTCCCCCAAAAGATCGTGTATTAGCATTTTTAAACATAATTTCTTTCTTTCTTTCTTTCTTTCTTTCTTTCTTTCTTTCTTTCTTTCTTTCTTTCTTTCTTTCTTTCTTTCTTTCTTTCTTTCTTTCTTTCTTTCTTTCTTTCTTTCTTTCTTTCTTTCTTTCTTTCTTTCTTTCTTTCTTTCTTTCTTTCTTTCTTTCTTTCTTTCTTTCTTTCTTTCTTTCTTTCTTTCTTTCTTTCTTTCTTTCTTTCTTTCTTTCTTTCTTTCTTTCTTTCTTTCATGAATGAATGAATGAATGGACGAACGAACCAACAAAGGACTGAATGAAACTGAAGGGTCAGAGCCTGGGCGCCCAACGGTATCATTCACGTATTCGGTAAAATTATTTCAGGTGAGGACATCAAGGCGTTCAGTAGCCTGAGATTCCAGAACTCTGTAGTGACGACGACCGTGCGGGATCTGAAGTTACAAAACGGAGTGCGATACTACAGCAACGTGAAGGCCAGCAACGCAGCAGGACTGTACAGGGTGGAGCACTCGGACGGTTTCATTGTGGACGTCACGCCACCTGTGGCTGGCACAGTGTATGACGGCAATAGTGAGTACTCTGGGATGATTACCCGGAGTGTTTTCCTAAAACGAAAATACTTTTTACATAATAATATTCTAGAATGTTTCATGTGTACATTTATTCAATATAAATATATTGTCGACTTCCCGAAAACTGGTTTATTGCTTTAATTTGAAGTATCCTATATTTTGGGGGTAATTTCTCCTACAGGCACGGTCTTGTGGCACAAAAATACAACCTTTGTATTGTTTTCAAACATTTCAAGGGAAGTCATCTGTGTTTTTTTTGTCATGGTCAACCGGATTGCAAACATTTTGTTTCCCTGTCATATCTCTATTGCGTTCATACATACATACATAAATACATATATATAGGTATATATATATATGTATATATATATATGTATATATATATATATATATATGTATATATAAACTGACTGTTGTGCTTTTAGATGTACACGATGAGGGATACCAGAATCAAACAGATTACGTCACGTCCTCCTGGCATGGATTCACTGATATGCAGTCATTCATTGACCACTACACGTGGTGTTATGAAGCCAAGCCAACCATCAATAAACCAGTATGTGCAAACATGGGCCTACGTCTCAACGGGGAAGCGAAGCTTCAAGCGAAACCACAGGATGGTTAGTTGACATTCCAAGAAACATTATGTATTGTGCGATAAAATAATTACAGTCGGTTCATTTTTGCTTTTTACCACGTGTGGCCCAATATCCAATTAATCTTGTAGGGACAAAGTATGTTAGTAACACCCCCCCCTCCCAAAAAAAAGCATGTAGGGAGTATACCAAAGGGTTTTTTACACAGTGTTTAGAAACGATTTGATATAAGTGCAAGCACCGTGAACAATTTTAGGGTTGGTGCTAAAGAGCTGTATAATCAATATTTGGACATCCAACTAGCGCAGAACTTTGATCCAGTAAGTTAAACACTGTCGACAGGGTCAACCAACACTGTTACAGTCCAGTTCCATACGCCAATGTTTAATTTAAGTCATCCAGCTGAATTTACTGGTGCTTTATCTAGGCATTTTGTTTCCAATTTTAGCCACGGATTTCTGTATCTTGATGCTTAAGTTTCACAGTCGTAGTTGCTTTTTGTGATACATACTTTTCAGCATTTAGCTGCATACTATAATCTATACCTGTTTCCAAAACATGTTAATAAATACGTAATGAATTACACATTACATCATGCAACATTGTTTTTCTGAATATTCACACCCTAAACATGTTGAACTTTTCTATCTGACCTTCTGCCAGGTGACAAAATAATACACACGGTGTACGCAGTGGATGCAGCTGGTCTTAAGTCTGAAGTGATTACGTCTGATGGTATTATTGTGGATACCACTCCTCCAGCAAGTCAACACAAGTTCCACTTTGGTGATAACCGAGTACAAAATCCATCCTTTGAAATGGACGTAATTGATCCAAATAAAACGACGCTGATTACACCAAAACACTGGCAAATCGAACAAGGCACAAAATCTACTATTATTAGCATGGACTATCCAATGGCTCAGGACGGACACGCCTACCTTGTTCTTTATGGAACAATCAAGCAGGGACTCATTACTGAACCAGGGAAGACATACCGCTTACTCTTCTTTACAAGTCACGTTTTTCCATCCAATCGTCCGTTGTTATCCTTGGAAGGGCGAGTTACTGCCCCAGGTATGTGGGCTCTTGCCAATAGTTGGCTTTACCTCATTTGCCGCAGATGCAAGTGAGGGGAATAAGCTGTATACATCGCTTTAAAAGACTATCCATCAAAAATCCAGCACTGTTGATACTTTTTTTTTCTAAAATCAGATACCGGTGTATTACATCCCAGGTTGTTCGGATTTTGCAGAAGAGATATATGCCATCTTATCGACTTCTTTATTCAAACTGATTTTATCATCAAAGGGCTATATTGAGGTATCGATCGATTTGTGAATTTTGACCAGGTCTCTCGATCGTCCGATTTACGCTTGAAATTTCAGGAAACATGAAAAAATTATTTCTCTTTTTCCACGCCAAAAGTTCAAGCCCTGACCATAGGTTTAGGTTTATTTCAGTTATTCAATCTGAATGTAAGCCTTGCATTTCATTGATCTGAGAGCGAGAAATTATACGATTTCATACCTAAAATTGGAAAAAAAAAATCCACGGCACACTCAAAGACTTGTAAATTGGGAGGAAAAATCCCCTCCCACACCATCCCCCGCTAGGTCGGCGTTGTAGAATCACTGCTCCCTCAATTTCCCCAGTTAAATGTTATTTATTTGATATCTCTCTGATCAGTCTACCCATCCGATATAGTGTGTCATTGTAAATGTATTCCATTATAAAACAAAAGTGGTACCTTATCGCTCTATATTAGTTTGCTGGTTGTTGTTTTATTGTCTAATAGGATGCATGCATATTAATTCCCCGCACAACTACATACCTGTCTTAGTAACCATAGTCTCGCCCGGCGAGGTACGGGACCCTGCATGTATGAGGCAAAGTGGTATTACTAACATTTTAGAAATAAAGAATACTTACTACAGCCAGGTGAAAATTTATTCTTGTAACCAATCTAGGGAGCACTACATTAATATGACTTTGATATTTGTAAACTTTAAAGTTGCTGAAAGAGACTAATTTTGGGAGAATAAAGGATTTAGCCATTTCTGTGACAATGATATGCCCGTGATTGACAGGCATGGACCCCGTGTTTTTGTAGCGGGAAGTTAGTATGCATCTATCGTATTGTTCGGGAAATATATTTTCAATTCTCTACTTCATTATTCACCAGAATGACCATATGAGCTACACCGATATTATAGATCGTAGCATACTTATATCCTCGTAGCAGAGCCCCGAATATTAATAAACATGCGCCCGTATGTTCCATTTTAGGACTGGATCACGTTTTTAAACTCTATCAGAGGCCTAGTCGTCATGACAATGCGAATGCGAAGCCAGATAAGAAGATGAACTGGCACAAGCATGTGTACTACTTCAGCGCCTCTGGCGTTAAATCAAATATCACGTTCTCATCGGTCAGCACCAAGAGTGCAATTGGTACGTTCACGCAATCACGCTTATTTTTATGTATAATACAGATATATTGAATTCACAAATATTTTACCAGCGCTTTTTCATATTTTTTCATTGTAATTTTGCCTAGCGTCTATTACATTGCGTTTTGACAGTTTGGTATGCAGCATGTTTTGACTTGGAATCAAATGTGAACTTCAGCGAGTGATTGGACCATGCTGCCAAGTAACCGAAGGGGAGAAACATACAGCCAAACTGCAGTGCATGCCATGAGCATTTCTGTCCATCTTTTTCTCTCCTGGCACCAAAGTCAATTGGTCGGTCAAACGTGTAGTTTCAGTGGCACGCACACATACTATATTGAAGTTGTGTTTTTCCATTTCAGTTGATACATTATTTCATGTCTGTTAAAGAAATGTATATAAAACAGTCGATTAAATTTTAAATATTTCTGCATTTGATATAGCAGAGATTCATCCCGCGTTAAGAGCATATATGGTGTTACAACCACAACACATGCACATGTGTCCATGTGGCAGGTGTAAGTTGCATATTTCGTTGCCTTCAGTTTACGTGCAACAAACCAGGTCGCAGGATCAACGCATCTAGCTAGGTCAAATATAATTCAACACAGGGAGTTACCTCCCCCATTCAAATTTTTAAGTGATCCTGGTAATCCGAGTCAACCATTTCTTTTTGTCCCATTCTGGGCCAGTTTTATGACACACACATCCTTTTAATAATAACAAATTCCAGAAAAATTCCACCTATCTCACTAAGCATACTAATTTTACAGATTGTACCGCATAGTTTTCTTTTCACCTTTTACACACATAGTTTTCTTTTCACCTTTTACACACATAGTTTTCTTTTCAACTTTTACACACATGCAGCTCTGGATAGTGTGCAGGTCCAACTGTGCGAGGCATTTACAACGGACGTGAAGTACACAGGTGAAAGCCCTGTTCACGTGGATACAGTATTTGCCCCGGATTGGTCATCTGTTCATGCTGCTTGGGACATTGTAGATCCGGAAAGTCCAATTGTTGACTTTGCTTGGGCTGTAGGTACGTCATCTTTTTAAACTTACATTAATCGTACATACATTTAAGACATGATAGTGGAACCCTAGCCAAAACAAAAAAATAAAAATAAAAAAATAATAAAAAAAATAAACGCATTAATTTGTGAACAGTGAAAGCACTGCTGGAAATATACAACCCTGCGAAGTTGCCATCCTAAACACGTCTGGATGATATAATTATGTTGTACCAGGGGTATAAGAATGAAAGGCCTTGTTCATGTTCCTGATTGTACATTGCTTTTATCATTGAAGTAACATTTACAAGAAGGAAGATACCACTCTTGCATAACGTGCCTATATATATATATATATATATATATATATATATATTGCAGTGCTTTGCTGACAGACACCAGTTTGTCTGATTATAGGCCCCCAAACTGAGGTCCCGTAGCTGAGTAATTTCTGTATATTTCCTCACATTTAGACACATTGCAATGCCCTAAACCATGTAATATATTTGGAAATACAGGGACTGTACCAGGTGGGACACAACTTCAAACCTTCCGTTCAGTGGGAAGAAAAACCTTTGCTTCCAATGACGAAATACCGCTGTCCCACAAGTCGCATATATATGTCACCGTGGTATCCACCAATGCGGCAGACTTAACGAAAGCGTTTCACTCGGACGCCACCTATATTGACCTCACAGCACCAATCATAAGCAAGGTGTGGGATGGAAGCAGTCCAGATGGTGTGTATGGGCACTTAAAGAAAATAGCTTGTTTCAGAGGTCACCTTACACACTGTGCGCTGCCTATAGACTTTTAGAGAGGATAGCTAACAATTATATGTAATATATGAAAGAAAAACACTGAAATAATTTGTTACACAGCTTAAATTGTATATAAACGCAAACTTTCCTACAATTCAAGGAATTGTTTGTTTACTTTAATTTTGTTAAAAACACGAAACTGAAGATATGACACGTGGTGTAGCTGGATTTATTGAATTGTATCAGTTTGGCAATATTATTTGACACGCTTGGAACACCATCGTGACGATGGTAACAATTACATTTGAATTAATGCTTGGTCTCTTGTGTTATTCTTTTCTTAGTGTTGTCGATGGAGCATATCAATATTTTTTGTATTCGTACTATCAAATCATTCATACCGAAACACTTTTATGATGTACTGTGCAAGTTGATGACAGTCATTGTAAAGTAAACTATATATATATGTATGAATTGTGTATTAGATTCTCCCTGGTGAAACTTACTCTTTGCTTAGTGTTGTTCAGCAGTTATGACAATACAGACTTTATTCGAATCATCCAAACATTAATTTCGATGCACTTGTATGATATACTGCGCAAGTTGGCGATGTATGCATTCCATCTTAATCCCCCCCCAGTCTAACATAGGATAAGGTAAAGCAAAAGCAAGAGTTCAAACCAGTTTCACAGAGTGCTGTTTCCTTGACAACAGGACAAAATCATCTCAGAGATTGTCGTCAGGATTCGAAAGGGATTGCGTACTTTTGACTGATTGTTGCCCTTATTTGATGTTATGACTAGCTTGCATTGTTGCTGCACAAAGTGGGTTATTATTATAGTGGCAATATTAATTTGATCGTGTCTAGTAATGTATTTCAGGCGACTTACAGTTCCAAAGTTTGGATATCATCTCTATGCAATTTGCTGCTAGTGATCCTGAGAGTGGCCTTGCGTACTGTGAATGGGCAGTTGGTGAGTTTTTTTATGATATTAAGTTGAAGCACCATCAAAAACCAAAGTCTAATCTTTATCCTTTTTTTTTTTATAAAAAAACGATCAGACAGACAAAAAAAAAGCAAACAAACAAAAAATTCAATTTGGAAATTCTGCTCCTTTTACAAAGAATACACCAGAGGCTCGGAATAGGCCTCTGGGGAGGAAAATTCAAAACGACCACAATCATATAAACATGCATACATTGAGACATTAAATTAAATCGCTGGTCGGTCCTGGCTGGTCCTCACATAGTTCAATGTTACACTTCATGGTTTCCTAAGATTCCCATCAAATTTTCGATGCCCCAATGTTGTTGTTTTAAGGACCATGGACCTGCTATGAAACAAGCAGGGTTAAAATATATGCCCACATTAACGATTTCACAACTCTTAGTAACCCAGTTTTCTAAGATAGCTTTTCATTTTAGTGTAGGAGGCTTTACTTGCTTCATTTTACAGCAGGGCAAATGAAAAAGAACTGAGCAAAGATGTTGCATTGATACATAAGTCACATTGTATCTTACATGCCCCACATTTGCATGATCTGTTTGGTGCCGAGACAACTCTGTTGTGGTTTAAATTTTAGCTGCCTTACGTTGAACTGTGTTGCATAAAATTACCAATGTTAAACAGCTATTCACTTCTAAACTTAAACCTTTTCATGGACCAGGACCAATACCATGCCGAGCTGTCATCAATATACTGTGAGAAACTTTATCAAATTAATTTCACATACGGTTCAAACCAAAAGTCATTCTGACTATTCAAGTGCTATCTAAACATACAATTTAAGTAAATTATTGAATTAAGATAACCTGGCCAAAACACAATTTTCTATGTAGATAGGCAACATATGTTAATGATACAGAAGTTTGTTCACATGGCTGTTTATAGGTGGCTTACATGTACTTTATTTTGTGAAAATGTGATGTCGATTCAAATTATGATGGACCGGCAGCCAACCTAATCCATCTTCTTTTTCATTTTTTTTTTTACGAATAATTTTGTATTTCCGATTTTTTCTACTTACTAAAACCGTCACTCACATTCCTCTGCAGCTGAGGAAATGTAGCTTGTTGGAGGGTTAAATTAACTTGTTCATTAGTGGTGATCCTCTGGATGCCAAATTTTTGATGATTTTTTTTTTGTCAGTATGGGTGTAATATTTTTAATAATAATATTGCTGTGGCTATCCGCTTCTCTACCGCGGTCCTGTGTGACAAAGGTTCCCTAGGAAAAAGTAAGGGGAAGAAAAAAACCATAAGTGAGGTGGAGGAAACCATGGTTATCCTTATCAGCTTGTGCTGCCATGTTATCCAGGACCAGAGCCGAGGCAAAGGGTCCACCACACACACTCTCACAGCTGTGGTGGACCCTGGTCCTGGATATATCCCACTACACTCATTGATTGTAGTCCTCCCCCCCCCCCAAAGAAAAAAAACAAAAAACAAAAACAAACAAAAAAAAATAAATAAAAAAACAAAAAACAAACAACTTCCCTCATACACCCTATCCCCGCCTCTAAGCGTCAGGCATTTGCCATAGGGGACCCCATGGGAGCCCTTATAAGGGCCAGCACCATTCCCTCTCCTTCCTGCACTCGAAGATTCTAATTTACCCTGTCACTATCAAGCTCTATCAATTCATTTCTTTTTTCCCAGCACCTTACCAGGTAGTCCTGTACACTTTTTGTGCCTTTCCTGTCTCCCAGAAAGCCACCCTTCAAACTTAAAACCCATGCTACACGTTCCTTTTTCTCTAAACATTGAACCTCTTCTAGGCCCTTGTTAGTTTAGTCTTCCCTGTGCCACTTTCTGAAAAATTCTTCTCTTATCTCTCTTTATGCATCACACAACAACAGCCAATGATCCACTCTCTCATCTGCCTCCTGTCTACGTATCTTACATTTATCTTTACTACCTGTTGTCCACTTCTATTTTCACTTTTCTAAATTGATCACTCCTGCCCTACTTTGAAAAGGAAGCCAGGGTCCCTTCCCTCCATCCCAACACACATTTTTGTATGGCTTTTTTAGTACCTTGTATGATTTTAATGTACTCTTTTCCCTGACTCCTCTTTTCCAGTCTTCCTTCCAGCCCTCTGCAATAGTCCTACCTATATACATTTTCCAGTAATCAGTCTCCCCATATCCTTTCAATTCATATCTCTGTGCCAACTTATTTATTTTATTACCCAACTTGTTTGTTCCTAGACCACTTCTTTGTAAATTTTACTGCACCACCTGTCTTCATTTACTGCTTGTAAATACCCCCCAGTATACTTTAGCTTTCCTTTGGCAATTCTGTCTATAATTCTATTCCATCCTAACTCTCCTAGGACTGCTTCTGTTGCTGCACAGGGTGGTGCTCCCAGTATCCGTTCCCGCATCTCATTCTGTGCTTTGTCCGTTCCCTGGATATCTCCATCACCTATTGAAATCACATCTAAGCCATATAGCACCCCTGGTATTGCAACTCTATTCCATAATACCCTTGCTGTTTATGCTCTGTTGAAACTGTTCAGTGCAGTAGCTTTAATCATTCCTTTTGTACGATTCACTTTCTGTTTAATCTGCCCAACCTGATCACTGAACATGCCTTTACCCGCTGGGTTTGTCTTAACACCTAGGTATTCATACTCATCAACCTCCCCAATTTTAATTTACTGTTCCGTACCTTCTGGAATTTAGAACTACCCAATTCTCCATTTTTTATTCCCATCTGGTTTCTTCCTAAGAGTCTTCACTTTAGTCATATCCTTACTAATTCTAACGTCCATTTATTCCCGTATTCCCCTGCTATGTTTAGCATCTCTTGTAGGTCTTTCTGGGACTCTGCCATGAGTACAATGTCATCTTCAAAAAATAGACCTGGGATTTTTAGGTCAACTACCATTATTCCCTTATTACACTCGATTAATTGGTCCCCCAATTCCTTAATATACAGGGCAAACGAAATCGGGGACAGCACACATCCCTGCTTTAGACCTATATCCAGATGTGCATTCTCTACTTCTACCTTTCCTAATGAGAGTGTACAGTCTACATCTTGATACAATGCTTTCAGAATCTCTATAAAGTTCCCACCAAATCCTAGTGCACTTAGTTTTCCCACAGGGCATCTCTCCATACCCTGTCAATTCATAAGCTTTCCTCACATCTAAGAAACCTATGAAGACTCTCTCCCACGTCTGCCTTGCAAATCCTAACACCTGGGTCAATGTGAAGATGTCACCTCCTATTCTTCTGTCTGGTCTGAATCCATTCTGAAATTCCCCCAGGAGTCCAAGCCTTTCAATTATTCCTCTTAGTCTCCAGTACATTACCCTACTGAATATTTTCCCCCACATTTGATGAAATGGCAATACCCCTACACTGATCCAATTGGCCTGCTGGGCCCTTCTTTTGAATATATGAAATCCTGAGTTTACTCCATTCCTTTGGTACTTGTCTTTTCTCAATAACCCCATCGAAAAGCAACTGTAAACTATCCTCAATTTATTCTGTGTCTGTAGGTTAAGGCAATCATTTTTATTGAACACCATCTAAATTAAAGGGGATCGCATGGTAATTTACATTTTGAGTTTCCCAAAACTGTCCACTAGCATTTCAAACTTGGTGGAGATGTGCCTTGGGCGGATATCTATCAACTTTGTTAAAATGCTCATGCTGCGGTGATTTTTTTTTTAAATTTTTAAATGCTATTTTTTGTTCGGGCAAAATGATGAAATTCTTAAAGACTTAGTCAATGGCTTTGAAATTGCATAGTGACACTTCTGGGGATCCCTAGACTTTTATTTGTTCAATAGGCGGTGCAGCATTTTGTCCCCTTTTTAACGAATTTGTGTACGTTTTCGCTATTTTTAGTTCTCCAAATCCTTCACTCAGATTGTTGTGAAATTCCGTAGAAATGTAGTTTGTGGGACGGTTAAACAAACATGTTCACTGGGTAGTGTGGATGCGTAATTTCTAACAAATTTTTAAATTGGGTACCTGTCAGTCATTGGATGCGTTCCCACATGACAACCATGCAAGTCAAAGCGGATTGCGATGAAAATTCACATTTTTTACACATATTCCAAAACTACAAACCACAATTACTTCAGACTTGGTGGAGATGTAGCTTGGGTGGGTTTCTACAATTTTTCATCAAATGTTTACACTCCAAAGTTTTTCCAATTTTTCGCGATTTTTTCCTTCATCTTCCAATGAAAATCTCTACAAAATCATCTTCGAAACTGCTCAGCTAATATCCCTGCAATATTAGGCACTTATTGCAAACCGCTGGATCTTAATTTGGTCAACTTGTGGCGTTGCAACTATTTGTTCTTTTTTTAAAGACTTCTTGGCATTTTCTCTTTTCTTGGCCGTTTTTCCAAGACTGTAAGTGAGACCCTCTTCAAAACCTATTGGGAGTGTTCATAGACTTGATCTCCTGCGGTCCATATCTCCCTTTATTATCAGCTGTAATGTAGAAACCTTTTACCAGGCACAAAGCCTTTCCCTGCATTTCCCTTTCCCATAAATGGACGAAAAGTCTATCTGAGCAAATACAGGCAAATGTCTTAGAGATATCAAGGTAAGCTAGGCAACCCTCAAGTTTTCGACCTTTGTTTGAGGAATCTTTAAAGTAAAAGAAAAATGTGTTCCGCCAAATGATAACAGATAATTCATGAGATGAGGTTGTGGTCAAGCACAATCAATTGAATCCCCAACAGGTGTCATTAATTTGTTCCCAAAATGGCATTTGCAAGGATTGCAGCTGCATTACTCATATTTAAATATAACGTTTCAGGATATGCTCCTGGGTCTGGTTTGGTTCAGAAATACACAAGGCTCCCGAAGGATACATTTGCTGGTCTATTAGATTTAGGGAAGCCTGCTATAGCAGGGCAAAAATATTATGTGACAGTTAGATGCCACAATCACATTGGACTTTCCTCCTTCAAGTCTTCTAATGGAGTTATCATCGTCAAGGATGCCCCCAGTGCGGATTCAGCATCAGTTACGGTGCTTGTACCAGCCTTCTCCCCCTATCCAAAGCGTGGACTATACCAAACAGAAAGAAAATCCCTGCGCGTGGCATGGGACGGCTTCTACGACGCTTTAGGAATTGCCCGTTATGAGGTAAAGGCATATGATACGCAATTAGGTAAAAATCGTACTTCACATGTAAATAGCTATAAGCCAAACAGTAGAAGTGTTATGGCATAGCATTTTGCACCTTATTTATTTAAATATTTATTTATTTATTTGTTTGCTTATTTGTTTGTTTGTTTGTTTATTCATTCATTCATTCATTCATTCATTTATTTATTTATTCATTCATTCACTTATTCTATCTATCTGTGTATATTTGTATGTCTGTCTGTCTATCTATCTGTCTATCTATCTATCTATCTGTCTGTCTGTCTGTCTGTCTGTCTGTCGATCGATCGATCGATCGATCGATCTATCTATCTATCTATCTATCTATCTATCTATCTATCTATCTATCTATCTATCTATCTATCTATCTATCTATCTATTTTATGTACCCTTGGCAGTGATATGAGCAAGGTGCACTAGAAAGGAATAAAATGTAATTGAATTTTAGCACATTTGAATGTTGAACTAAAATTAATGGGTCTGACAACTAAATGCGAAACGTGTATTAAATATGACAGGTCATGCTGCAAGGTTCTGGTGTTAACGTTATCAACTGGCTTGATGTTGGAAAACAAGGACAGCAATACCTCACTTTTAAAGGCTTGAACTTGGCAGCGAATTCCACCTATAGTATTCAAGTGCGGGCTGTCAATCACATTGGCAACACCAGTGACGCTGCAGTGGTAAATTTGACCATTCACGACACAGGACCTTCTATTTTGGGTATGTCATGAATCTAAAGGACAATTAAAAATAATCCATGAAAAGGGAACGCTTGTGTAACATTTCAAGCAGAAGCTGAACGTTTTTTGCACGGGTATTAAAAAGATACGAGTCTGTATGCGTTTTGTCACATATGTATTAGGTGATCTAGTCACTGCCTATGTGTAAGCTTATGAATTAGACAACATATTATCAATTTCGATTAATAATTTGTGAAATTCTAAGCATCAAGAGCCAAATGAATTCATCAACGGGTCATCAACTGGAAACTGCCATGAATGTTTCGCAGCCTTAAATTCCCGAACATGTTTTTTATGTAATAGTGGCTGCCCCTTTCACCTTGTATATGGTGCAATCAGTCCGCTTGAATTTAAAGAATGTACGAACGTGAAATATAAGCAAATGCATAAATACATACCGTATAAGAAGTTTTAACTTATTGTGGCAAGACTTAGAAAATTTATATGAACTATAACATGAACAAATATACGTAAAAACAGCAAAATTCAAATTTAAACTTACCCAAAATACCGAAAAAGACATTAGGTGTCTAGCGCAGTTTATTTAAATGGCTAGCTGGGGACTCATTAAGGCGGAAGGGGCTCTCGGTGCGTCAAGCAGGTGGGCTGTTTAGATAGGTAAAATTCAACGAAATAACAGTTCGGGAACTGACATCATTCCCTCAGGACGGATTGCCCCTTAGCACAGGTGGGCACATTAGCAGATTAGGCTGTAGTATGCAAATGGCATTTTCAATCTCTCATACATGTATCTTCAAAAATGTGGTGGACAAGCTCAAAAATCCAACCCTAAGTAAGTTTTGTGACACTTCATATGATTACAAGACTTGCGTCAAAGTCCTAAATGTCCTAACATTTTGCAAATTAGGGACAATAAAAAGTGTAACTGTTGAATAACTTTAGAAGCATTATATTTTAATACAACAATCACAGCTTTATTATATGGACACATCCAATAAATAATACACTAATGTTGTTACATTTAAGATTATGCAAATTTAAATGTTCGATATTTTAAAAACTATGATAGATGTGCGTGTCATTTCCTCAAGTTTTTAATGGGTAAAGGTGCATCAAAACAATAATAATTAGCATAACATCTTAAATTATGTTTGTTTTAGAAGAAACAATAAAAAATAGTGTGACGTCGTAAATTATGTTAATCTTATAATTTAAAAAGCACGTTCTAATACAAGGTAGTTTTAAAGCTAATAGGTAGAGAAAGTCTTTTTATAGATATGGTTAACCTAATGCAATACCATAGCTTGCTGGTATCATTTGTAAACATTTTGTTTTTTGCAGACACACACACAGATAGATTAGCTGTTAAGCAATTTGCTTTAGTTGCAAGGTGCACTGTGTCTTTAGCGAAATATAATACAGATGACAGTGGTTTGAATCACCTTTTTATGGGCTTACATTTTTAGGGCTACGGAGTTTCAATTATGATGCCATTATTTTCGCGCGTTTATCGTTGTTCATTCATTCCTGGTTATTTAGTATCAACTAATCTGTGATTTATTCAATTAAAAGTTTGCAAGTAACACAGTCTTTGTTCTTCGTCTGCGGTGATTTATAAAGACGTAGGTCTGATTGTCATCAGACATATGAATGCTCTGATGATACCACTCTCCAATATAGTAGTGACGCATGAGGCCGACATATTGTGAATTCTCCTCGGTTCATTTTATTTTAGATGCAACACTGCGTTACACCTGGTTGAACAACATCACGTGCCTTATTCACTGGCCACACATGTTCCATTCGCCTATGCAGTTGGTGTACGAAATTTCCATTGGCAGAATTGAGGGCGGAAGCGACGTTCTTCAGTGGATGGAAACCATGGAAACTAAATTAACATTGAGTTATGTGAACCAATTCACTGATTACTACGTAGTCCTCACAGCAATCGACAAGGCGGGGATGTACAATAGGGTCAAGGCAGTCCTTGTCGGAAAGACCAAATACAGAAAAAAGATCAGTGGAATATAATGCACAACTATTGAGCTGCGCCAAAATTGGAACACCTTGCATAAAATTAATGGACATAAGGCGTCATTGTTATATTTATATTCTATATCCGTAAGACAAGTTAGCATAAGGACAAAAATTCCAACAAAATTCACTAACATACCAAATATGTTTGTCCTTTCATCACTGAAGGATATGTATCCAAATAGTTATAATGTAAATGCTCAGACCAACAAAGCGCTGCTTTCCCAGACAATATACTGATGCAAGCTATATTATTGTGATACATAAGTCAGGTACTACCTTTTATCTAGGAACGAGTAGCATATCTGTGATAACTTTCTCTACTATGCATTTTATCCTTTGCTAAGATCACCGTTGGCAACAAAGTTTTGCTATGTTATAAGTTTGTTTCTCCAGCAGAACATAACATTGTATTAGTGTTTTTACTCTTCTGTCTTGTCTATTAATTTTGGGTATGTTGTAATAGCTGTGTTACAAAATTAATAATTCTGTTGAAAAAAACGTCTATTACTTTAATGCAAAATGCCTTAATGTATCGTACAGACGATTTATTTTCTTGATTGCCCATTGACAGAAGAGTCACTATTATTGAGTTTGGGGGGAAACTAGACAAGAACGTAAAACCTGTTTGGCTTGACGCAATGTGGCAATACAATAAATATATAATACATGCAATCTTTAAAAAAATATTCCTTGTGCTTGTGGTGGAAACAAACCCTGAAACCAGATGTAGAGCTGAGTTACCAGAACAAGCTCACTATTACAGCAGAAATATGATAGTTTTTATCTTTGTTGATATATATATATATATATATATATATATATATATATATATATATATATATATATATATATATATATATATATATATGTATGTATGTATATATATATATATATATATATATATATATATATATATATATATATATATATATATATATATATATATATATATATATGGGGCTCCGATTAGACAAATCACCCAAACTGCTTCACCCAAGCTGCTTGTCATTCACAAAAACAGGCCTAGGAAACTGGCCAGTGAGCAAGCCAACGATCTCTCTGTTGGCACAACATTGTAATCTGGTAGCACAAGATTGTGATATGGCTGAGTTTGCAAAACAGAACGGCGAGTCCTTTATTTCATTGAAGTTTCAATTCGGCATATCCTTCACAGATCCCTTAATTTATTGTCATGATAGTAATTTACCTCGCTTACAGTTAAGGATCTATATTTAGAAAGTCATTTTATTTTTATTGACCTTTTGATGTAAAGAATATAGCAAATTTGCTGTAGGTCTATTTCAACGTCTACATCGGTACAGCTTTAACATAATTTTATGTAACATCGTTCGAAGCACAAAGATATTGACAACATGAGAGCTATTTATCGGTTTTGCCTCTATAACATAGATCAAGCTATGTGTGTCCTTTATTTTACTTCATTCAACACATTCAAATAGCAAAGTAAGATCAATATATACATTTTGGTACTCTTTCTGGTAATTAATTACTTTTGTGGTGGACTAAGTTTTGTATTTCTATTCTAAGGCAATTAGAATTTCTTTTACAATTCGACGGAACTTCACTACAAAGCTATTTTCATATACTTTTGTCTGGAGTGCACGGGCAGTGACCTTGACAAATTAAACTAATACTGTAACAAATGACAGTGAGCGTATCTTCAGCGATCTCGCATGATAATGTGTAAATACCCCCTTGTTCCTGTCAGATCACTCCCCATGTGTAAACATTGCGAGAAGGCAGCACACCATGGGGCAAAAACCGATATTTTGAGGTTATGAGTAAACATATAACTCCTATATCGGCCACTGTAAGCCACTGTCGCAATTGAGTTATAATGTTTCTGTGTGATCGTGTTTGAAAACCCAGGTAGACTTCTCGGGAACGCAAACTCCCGAGCCCACCAACTTTGCGCTATTCGAAACTGTTAAAAAATATCAAATCCCTTGCCGGAACGACACTTAACATCTATTACCACAACACCTAAAGCTATGTTTACCTATTTACGGTGCAACCTGTTGACACACATGTGTGAGATACGTTTAAGTTATTGGTTACGGGTGCAAGTGGCCATTGGGGGGGGGGGGGGGGCGGAGTTGTTATGATATTCACTAAGCACACCCATCAATATCTCATACATTATATGGAATTTAAATTGTAGGATATGTACCCTACCCTTGGAATCTAGCGTCCACTCTTTACATTATGTAGCATCCAGTTTATCTTTTGGTCTATAATTTATTGCTACAAGCTTACGGTGTTTCGTTTCCGGCAAGCACTTTATCAGCAATACCATAATGAACCAGTTGGCAGTATTTACATAACAGACCGATCACGATCCTATTGTACATCTTGGAGGGCTAAATTACCCGCCTAGTATTAATGCAAAATAACTCAGAAGACCGTCAGCACAGGACAAACAGAAACCAAATCTATTGAATAAGGCCTGTTTCAAAGAAGGTTTTGTATAGCAGTAAAGAGCAAAAGCCAAATCGTTAATCCAGCTATTATTATTATTATTATTATTATTATTATTATTATTATTATTATTATTATTATTATTATTATTATTATTATTATTATTATTCATCTTTCTTCTTTTTCTTCCGCTTCTTCTTCCTCTTCTTCTTCTTCTTCTTCTTCTTCTTCTTCTTCTTCTTCTTCTTCTTCTTCTTCTTCTTCTTCTTCTTCCTCTTCTTCTTCTTCTTCTTCTTCTTCTTCTTCTTCTTCTTTTTACAGTGGTACCTGCTGTATGCAACCACTGCTATGGCCAGCCGCATTGCCTTTTGTGGTCACCAGGTTTTGCCATAGGAGTCAATTTCTTTGTAAAATTTACGTGTGGTGACAGGTCAACCTGCAATAACATTATTATTGATAACATTATTTGGCGACAAGAGGGTGATTAGAATTGTATCTGGCCCCGCTTTACGTACATGTATATTACTCCACAACAAAGAATCTGCCTATATATGTATATATATATATATTATATATATATATATATATATATATATATATATATATATATATATAATATATATATATATATATATATATATATATATATATAATGTGTCTTTTTGCCCAGAACCACTTCCTAGCAGTCATTACCCTATTCCGCAGTCCCAACTCTTTACTTTCCATAAGCTTACCTGTCCCTGTCTAACATTTCTACATATGGAGGTACCTCTGTCCATATTGCACACGTTCCTCTGTAAAATTTTGACATAGGCTGTATTAGCCAAAATAAATTAAAGGGTCTTCAGCGGGTAACTACTCAACACGTTTCGGAGCCTTTTACCCGTACATGTCTCTCTAAGTAGCTGCTCCTTGTCTAAGCTAAACATTCAGCACAGACAACCCATATAATAATGAATAAATATGAACGTGGCAAATGATGAATAAGCTAAATACGTGAATTTGCTTATAAATGCAGAGCTTCATTATGAAAGAAGGATACCTGTCAAACAATATACACTCCGTTCTTGCTTTATTCAGTATTTGATATTTAAATATTTAATCAGGAGAATAAATATTTAAATCAGAAGACTAAATATTTAATCACATGATCAAATACAGTATATTTGTTCTTCTGGTCAAATTGATTTGATGAAAAGAAGAAACTGATTAAGTCAGAAGATCAAATAGATTTGTCCCGAGGAACAAAATGAACTTGATCACACAAACAAATGTATTTGTTCATATGACTCAATCGATTTGATCTGATCAAACAAAATAAGGCATATCCCGATTTATTCACCTGTATCAAATATGTTTGTTCCCGTGACCAAATAAATAGAAGTTTCTCCACTACCAGATACTAGTAACTCCCTAAGCTGTGATGCTCGTCACTTCCTGTGTCTGTGTACTATTTGTTGCGTGGATAAAATTCAGGCGGGAGTTATTTGTTCCCAAGGTTTGAATATTTGATCCACGGAACAAGTCACACAGGAAGCGTCAATTAAATTAAGTTTGTGGGATAATTGACCAAATTGATTTGACCAGAAAAACAATTCGATTTGATCAGATAATCAAATACCATCTATATTTATACGTCTGACCAAACCGATTCAATTATTTGAACAAATATATTTGTTCATGTGATCAAATAAGAGTATATTTGTTCCTCTGATTCAATCGATTTGATCAGAAGAACAAATTGGCTTAATAATAGGATCAAATAAATTTATTCAGAGGAACAAACAGATTGTATTTAATCACATGAACAAATGCAATTGTTCACAGTATGAACACGATTTGTTATTCTGATCAAATAGTCAACCATCTGATCAAGTTCCGAATAAAACAAGAAACGGCAGTCCATGTTATATTTATATATATATATATATATATATATATATATATATATATACATATATATAATACATATATATATAATATAATACATATATATATATATATATATATATATATATATATATATATATATATATATATATAATTTTTATTTATATATACAAACACACACACTTATATATATATGTATATATGTATATATATATATATATATATATATATATTAATATTTGTGACTTTTTATCTAGCGCCACTTCCTGGTAGCCATTCCCCCATTCTGTGGTCCGAACTCCTTACACTTCATAAGGTAACCTGTCATTATCTAACCTACATAAATATGGATGTACTATGGTTCATATTGCACACGTTATTTTATGAATTTTGATCTAGGCTGTATTAGGGCGATTGAGTTAAGTGCTCTTAATGGGTAACTGCTCAGAACATGTATTGGACCCTGGACTCGCACATGTGTCTCCAAAAAGCGGCTACTAGTTTAAGTTTGATATTCAACAAAGACAACTCACATAATAATGAATAAATATGAACGTGACAAATGATGAATTAGTTAAATAAATGAAGTTTTGTTTCTCAATGTCAGAGCTCCAATACAAATAAAGAATATTTGTCAAACCAAACATAATTACGAAATGTGTATAGTACAAGTTCAGATAAGAACAATTTGACTTACCCTTGAGCCAAAATGCACCCTTTTTAGTTGGATAGCTTACCTTGCCAGTATATACATGAACTGAATTAGAAACAAACTGGGGCATCATATTCAGTCCAAGTAATTATAAGAAAAAAATTTGAGGCTAGACCACCTGTACAAGCCAAGGAAATCCTAACAAGTAGTGCAGCAATGGACATCCTGCACCAGAAATGTAAAACAAACACCATGTTGACAAAATACTCCTGACTCTGAAAGTCTCCAAACAACAAAGCTGTATGTTGATACAACCCTGAGTTAATGTTTCAACATAATGGGTCAAGTTTGTGGATATATTAATGCATTACATGGAGCATAGAGCAATCCCTTCTTGAATATTTGTTCTCTGCAAACCTCGCGTACCAGCTTTCATGTTCCATTGGTGGTGAACTTCCGCGGCCAACCCGAAAGCTATCCCAAGGCAACTTTAGTATTCGCTTCTCTTCTTGGCTTCCCTCATTGTGGTACTCTCCCGTTACCCATACCGAGATTGGGGGGGGGGGGCTGTTTGTTTGTCTGTGTTTAGTTTTTGCTTCTTGTTTGTTTGTTTGCTTTTTGTTTGCATTTTAGGTTTTTGTTATTTGTTTCTTCCTTTAAATTAGACAGTGTCATTACCATATCCAAACTGTAGTCCTTACGAAACAAATCCAAGTCAATTCCGACCAAAGGCAATGTTCCTTGGTATGTATAGCTGAAACATATAAATTTATAGTTCGTATTTACCCAAAAGAGACCAAAACGTAAGTACAAAGGTCCATAGAGGGGAAAAAACCTTATCTAGTTTTCACATGACAGAATGCAAAAAGTTTAGTTTGAAATTGTAGGCCTATTTCAGTAAATTGGCTTGAACAGTTGTATCATTCATGCACATACAGGACCATACAATTTATGAAAAGGGACCAAAATTTGCATCACATCAGGGAATTTGTAAGCGGAGGTTCTTAACTTGTTGAAAATGTCAATAAAATTCAGTATTTAAAAAGGTACTACTTGCAACCACCATCTCAACAATGATCATCATCCATATAAGTCCACAAAGCGACACCAACACCAACATCAATCCATCAGAAAAGCCCTCTAGGCCTAAAATGACCATCAATAAGAATCTAAACAACATGATTATATAATTCGATGTGTTTTAGGCATGTAGTTAAAGACATGATGTTGTTTTAAAGGATATAAACTAAGAGTATTTCAAAAAGAAAAGTGTTTGAATTTCCAAATATAGTAAGTACATTGGTTCAAATGTTAAACATCAGCCAGAAGCAAGTGACATTAGGCCTCGAATCATTAAAACGTAGTCAAAAATGCATTACAATAGTCAAAATTTGTAAGGATAGCAGTCACATTTCAAGTTGGTTTCCAGAAGTATTTTTGAAAGGACATTTAAATGTTCAAGATTTAAATGTTCCTAAAGGTAACTAAGTATAACTGTTTTCCTGTATATAATAAGACATAGTTCAACTTGTCAGTCAGTTGATTTAGATGTTAATTATTTATACAAAAGAGAGATAGAGAAAGAGTACATTAAACACTTTGAGCCAACCTGACATGACCTTCATAATAACAAACTATATTCATCAGACAATTATAAAAAAACAACATCAGTTTCACTACACTTGGAACACTTACTGCACTGCAATATGTGCAGAAAATGCCTGAATGTTCAAATTGGTTACCAAATATATAAGGGTTCCATGAAAAGAGAAGTGGATAACAGTTTTCAATGATAGTGATGAGACCAAACCAAATACCAGTTTAACTTTGTCAAATTCAGGATCATTTACGAAATAGTAAGACATGCTAGTGTTCGTCGTCAGAAGGATCCATGACCAACAGTAATGAGATTTAAACGAATGAGAGTATCTTCTACCTGACTTGGAACAGGTTACCAACATATTGGCAGTGGGTTAAACCAGTTTTACGGGATCCCAATCCTCCCACTTTGGAAAACACTCACATTCATTTAAAGTAGGCCTAAAACAAATTTAGCCCTTAATGTTAATGTACAGTTATAAAAGGTAATACCTGACCATAGTTCACAGACATCATCCAAACAATGACAGGACAATTAATAGTACAGAAACACATGATCCATATTCATTAATTCCAAACCCAACAATGACGGCAAAGAGATTTCAGACTTGCCAAAGCATCAACATTTCTTTTCCGATACCAATGTGAAGAAACAAATTTCATTCCTGACTTGAGACAGGGAGTCACCCATAAAAGGCAACTGGTGGTTTAAACCAGTCCTCTCAACCTTAGAAATATTCATCATTAACTGCAGACACTAGTTCCTTTTCCAAAATGTATAGGCCTAACCACCCAAAACACAAATTTCATTTCTTCTGCCAAAAATAAAAAGAGACTTGTTATGCCTATCATCTTTTAGTTCTCCCGACTTGTCAGTCAGCTAAGTTTAAAGTAAAAGAGTAAAGTAGGCCTACATCGTTTTTGAGATATTTATGAATCTGGAACATTATAAGAATTTTAAGTCAGACTACTATATTTACATTAGAATTGTGTAACATGTCAAAATTTGAATTAAAACACCAAAAAAAAAAAAAAAAAGTTTCCACGTGAAG
The DNA here is from genome assembly GCA_964020975.1 of Hermodice carunculata. Taxonomy (NCBI): domain Eukaryota; kingdom Metazoa; phylum Annelida; class Polychaeta; order Eunicida; family Amphinomidae; genus Hermodice; species Hermodice carunculata. The sequence goes on from OZ026619.1 coordinate 74,425,285, forward strand.
ACAGGATAACTAAATTTGATACTATTATATTTATTATGAAACATGGTTAAGTTCTTCCATGTTCCATTCTCACTAGAAAAAACAGCACAATAGGCCTAAAATTCGTTACAAAAATATTACTCACATCAGCTGAGTAAGTATTCCTTACATTTTGTCACTATATTCAAAAGGATGAGAAAATAGAAGGCCTGTATTGTTCAACATGATGCCTGAGAACTTAAATGGTCCCTATTTCATTTCATATTTGTTGTAATTATAATAAATTTTATGTTCCAGTATTGAAAGTTCGATGAAGCTCATGGTAAAACAATCTCAGCTACAACATTAAAATACATAAACATATTTCTATGTGTTTTACTGACACTCAGAAAATACCTTATTAATATGTTCATATAAATCAACATGATATTTCTGTAGAACATATTGATATTTATCTTTAGAGTTAAGAAAAACCTTTTTTAATCTTATTTTGGAAAACCCCTGTTTAATAAGTCTTCCAAAAAGTGATTTATGTCTATCAGCAAAACTTTAAAATCAGTACAGTTTCTTGCGAAAGCAGTTAGTCTTGAGACATAGACACCATAAGCAGGATTGATAGGAATATTACTACTTATATATGTATAATTTACTATATCAAAATTGAAATCATCTCTTTTATCATACACTTCTGATTTTAATATACCACCATCATTGAATAGGAGTAGATCTAAAAATGAGCATGTTATATTCGATTCAGTGGTTTCTTTTAGTTCCAGGTCACTAGGATAAATTGATTGAATGTAATCTTTTAAATGTTTGTTGTTGACACTTAATAAATCATCTATATATCTGAAAGTTAAATTAAATGATCTAGCATGGTAATTTTTATCTTTTGCCATTTTCATTAGAAAATTATACTCGTGATAAAATAAATAAAGATTAGCCAAAAGTGGCGCACAATTTGTACCCATGGGAATACCTATGACCTGTGTAAAGACACTATCACCAAAACGAATGTAAATATTATCTATCAAATATTCAAACAGTTTTATAAACTCATCATAGTCAAATGCATGTTGACCATTCTTAGCAGAATCACCAAAGAAAGCATGTTTATGACCAATTATAATTTTCTGAAATTTGTTTTTCTCAAAAACTTTAAAAACCATGTTTGAATGCTACGTTTCAAATCTGCATGAGGTATTGTAGTATAGAGAGTAGAAAAATCCCAAGATGATATGTGCCTGTAAGGTGAAACATTATCTGTTTGTAAAGCTTCAAGTAAACTTACAGAATTCTTTAATATCCAAAACCTATAAACTCCTGACGTTGATTCAATTCTTTTACAGTAATTAAACCAAAATTCCTGTACCTTTTCTAATCCTTTAGCTAGTAGAACTGACAATTCTTTAGTAGAACAGAACTTAGATCCAACAATAAAACGGAATTTATATGGGTTTTTATGTAATTTTGGAATTGCAAAAATCCTTGGTAAGTTACGGAATTTATCACTGAAAGTTAAGTTGTACTTTTCTAAATATTTAAAGTAACCATCCACTAAATGTTCAACAGAAAAGTTAACCTTTTGATAGGTAGTAGAGTTAACTGTAGAGTTGAGTAACCCTAATTCTTTGACAATTACATCAAGATAGAACCGTTTACAAATGATAATAACATTATTGGCAGCCTTGTCAGCTGGAGCAAAAACATACTTTTCATGTTAATCATGTAGACATGCTTTAACGTCAGGTTTATGAAGCACAGGATCAGGTGGTTGTTTAGTTTTTTTCTTTAGTTTATCAATTTTTCTATCCACTATACTACAAATCACGTTTATCCACTCAGATAAAACTGAAACATCACAATTTTCTTTTTTTAGCCCATGTTTTAGCATAATTCTCTATAGCTTCCATTACTATTTGTTTAACATTTTTTGTCACTTTGTCCCTCTCCTGTCCAGGAACAAGTAGGCAGGCCCCTTTAACATCTAAACATTTTAACCAATTGATTATTTTTTTTTAAAGTTGTTGCGATTACTATAATAATGAAAACGTTCGCCAACATACCACTTTCTAGAAAAGAATCAGTTGGCACACTTAACCACATGAAAAAGGATTATTATAGTGGCGATAATAATGAGGCATAAACCGCATGACATTCGCCTCACAACTGACGCTATTGCAAAGCGAAAATGCTTTAAATTGAAACATTTGTTCTGTTGGAAAACAAAATTTAAATCAAAGTCTGTGGCAAAGAACTACAATCAAATGGTTTTGAATTGGTTGTGTTCTGTGTCCAAATGTGCAGTATACCAGAAATTATGACGTGTATTATTTTGAAATTGAATGATGATATCACATTCGGCAGGACCGAATTAGTAGCAAAAGAGAGGAGGTCCTATGGTCTAATAATAATAATAATAATAATAATAATAATAATAATAAAAATAATAATAATAATAATAATAATAATAATAATAATAATAATAATATATATATATATATATATATATATATATATATATATATATATATATATATATATATATATAAATACAACGTAAAAGCAAATTGGTACCATCAGTAGTGTACTGGGCTTTCAAATACCTATGGCATAACATTTTAAGGGGATTATAGCACCAGAAAGACCTAAGAAAAATGATAAAGAATAGTTATGATATGAATTGTGAAATGTGTTGGGACATATTAAGGGCATTAGAGTTAAGTCAGACTTAGGAACGGTACTTTTCTTTGACAAAAGAGGTCAAGCTATTGTGTGCATTGCCCCCCCCCCCCCCCCCCCCCGTATTTCACCTGCGTCACTTATAAGGGTTTTGCTTCAGATATGCTGTTGAAACTGACTTTTATTTATGATCACCTGGGAGACTTACACGGCCTTTTTGTTCAGATATGCTGTTGAAATTGACTTTTATTTGTGATACATATGCATTCTATCATCTCAACATGGGCCACTGTGTATCGCTGACGTAAGATTCATCAATCAGATCAGAAGACACCACAATCTGTTGAGGCTTGGCCACGAACTAGTTATCAAGATAAATCTCAGTGAAGGCACATACCCAAGCGCCTTTTAAACCGATAATGCCTGGTAGTCAGTTGTGTTGTAAATCCAGCAGAACTGGCTCCTGCTCATACAGTTTTGCAGTCTTCACTCACAGGAATAGGAATACTTGACCCATGATATCTACTTATGGAATATCACCCACTGAACAGCCAAACGTTTCTGTGTTTAAAGTCTACATCAAATGGTATAATTGCAGCATATTCTATATCCACATTTCTCTATAATTCAAAGCCGACTTCAATGCTTCTTGAAATCCAATCTTGTCATATTGCATCACTTGTTCTACGTGAACTCTTAGTAACGTGTTTTGCCTGCTGTTGGTTTTGACCAGGAATACGACTCGTCAGTATGCTCTTCAGTTCCTCTACACTAATATCAAATGTTTACTGTGATTGCACAGTTTTGTTTGATGCGTTTATGTTCTTGGCAGCCTGCTTTAACCACTTCTCTTTACTACGTTTTTTGGAAACCACGTACTTCCTTCAGATGCAAACCGAGGGGCTAGTGGATACGTTCTGGGAATTACCATGCTTCAGAGCTGTGGTAGCCAAGGTCGACAGCGACTTAACGGAATCTGTCAGTACATTGGAATGGGCCTGGTTGGCCAAGTGGGCCTAAAGGTAGTGTGCCTGACAGAAAACCTCTGCCATCTCTCCTCAAAAAAGTGTTCCCAAGAAGGGAGGCCCCATTCACGGTCTGCAAAACAAAGTCAGGCAACCTCTGACCTTGGAGGTATGTGTTCCTCCACAACAAATTAAGGTTTGCCTCTAGTGTGCAAACGTTCCATGCCTAGTGATCAACAGCTCACAACTGCAAAGTCTTCTCACTCTCTGTGATCTGTTTATTTAGATGCCATCTTGAAAGTCTGGGTTTTAAGCCAACCAAGCAACTCTACTCCGAGCAATTTTAGAGGTATCTGCAGGATTGAAATCAGCTGTTTAGGTCTCTGAAGATTTCTACACTGCTGAGAAAAGATTTTCCACAGAAGGGATCATGCGTAAGGCACTAAAACAGTGAGTGTGAACAAAAGTTCATGGAGCTTCACTTGATTTCATGGATGTTCGACCCGAACACAAAGGTCTAGGTAAATGGTGGACGAGAGGTAAATGTTACAAAACAAATGTAGATATCTTACCTTAATTCCCTACACACCTTTGAAAGTATGATCTTAAAACTAGTGATAAACCATAGACACACCAAATTTGGGACCAATGTTTAATGCATTGAGCAAAGTCCGGCCAAGCCAGACAAATTCCCAAGCATGCACAAATTGTCAGTACAATTTTCCCAATCTTATGGTCCCAAACCAAGTTTATTGTAGAAACATGGCTGGCTAAGGATTGGGCTACAGTGAATGTGGTGCCCATCATAGGGGCAAAGGATTTAAGGTATGCTGGGTTTGCGCAATTGCCCTGTTACTTCACAAGTTTGGCAGGGGTATTACAACTTAGAGCAAAGATAGCCCTCCCAACTGGAAGGAATGCCTAGAATACCTACCCGGATTACACCCAATCAGGGAATGTTTGCTCTTCAAGGTACCAAAGAACAGCTTATATGATAGCACATGCACCTTTCCTGCCTGGTTGAACTGAAACAGGGGATCCCTGACACTGCCCGGTGTGAGCTCAGTCAAAAACATGGCTGCCTGGGCTGGACAAAGAAACGACCCTGGAATCCCGGCAAGGGGAACCCCTATATCAATCTCCTTATACTGGATGGGCATAGAGGACTGAACTTTGATCACAACACCCAAGGACGAAACATAGGCAGCCCCCTGGCAAAGACCCAATTTCTGGTTCTGACTAACCTTAAAAAGGTTTGATTTTCTCAAACAAAAAAAGAATGCCATGGTAAATGCACACCAAAAACATACATCAATCTCAGTCCTAAGACCTGCCACATCAAAAAGTCATTTCAATATCCCCACTGTGATTGACAGTTTACGCTTTCTCTGATTGCCACACGTCCACCTTGTACTTTTAAGCAAGGAAATCAATAACCAGCTGTCCCTTAAGGGTTTCAAGCAACCTGCCTCCTAATGTAAGATTTTAACAATATTGCCTCACTGAGTACTTTAACTTTGAGGCTAGGAAGGCAGTATAGCAGGCCTGATCATGTTCACTTGGAGGCATTTTTTTTAAACCTGTACAGAATCTAAGGTAAGTGTCTAAATTGCAACTATATATCCTCTACGTGTTGGGAGAAAAAGACCTGCACCCTGTAGAGCACCACATCATTATCTAACTTATACAGAAGAGGAGGCCAGGTGATCTGTCTGTTGTCTGAAAATATGCAAAAGTAACGCATCAGGCATATGGTATCAGTAAACACTCACAGGAACATAGCAATATAATTGGTTTAAACAAAACTTACTGTCGTGTAGTCTCAATATACATTCAGCTGTTATATTCCTTATAGTTGGGAAAAACACATTTCTGAGCTTAAAGTTAAACAGGCCACCCAGCCAGAATAGCAGCTGCAAGGCTGCCATGGCAAATTTCTTATGGGATGTACACCTCTTAATGGTCGACACAGTACATATCATGCTATCACAAGTTATACACACAAGATGGTTTGCAGGACATTGTGCCCATCTGCACACCTAACACCACCGCTAAAGTCTTCTTGCAGTTTATGTGTGGATGTTGAGCTTTGAGCCAGACCAGTCTTCAGTTCCGGTACAGCTAATCATATCCAAGGCAAGCTGCTGCTCCCTAAGAGCTGGAGTCACTTATTATGTTTGCAACTGGTTGCTCATGCAATAAGAGCTACTTGCCATTAAAAACCTGCATTAAATGTCACCACCACTGAACGTTAGCATACAGCTCTCTGCGCCAGAGCAAACAACCTGTCTTCTTGTTAAGCTTTGATGTGGCATTTATTAGCCGACAAAGAAACACTCTTCTGACATATACCACTGGTGCACTGAAATTTAGGAGCCCAACTAAGCTCTCAAGCTGCCATTTTGAAAGCTGCCACAGGCTAAAAGACTTATGCAATTGTTCCTGGATCTTTAGTATTTTATCTGCTGGTAAATGCAGGCACATATTCAAAGTGTCTATGTCTATACCTAGGTATCTGGTCCACAAGGTGGGGTCCTCCACCTGGTTCCAATTTACAGGGAGTCCCGGCTTACGGAGGAGGTATGTCAATGTGTTCATGGCTTCATGGTACTTTGTTTAGTGTGTTCTAGACGCAAAAAAATCATCTGTATAAACACATTGTTGAAAACGATGCTGCTGCATAAAACATCTGATCGCCCACCTGGGAAATGCTATTAAATATCGTGTTACTGAGGTAAGCCCCAACCTGAAGCTTCCAGTGAACCAAGTATACATTCTGGCCATTGAGTTCCCATCTCAATTGTGTAGCTGCTGGCCTCTCGAACTGACGGAAATATTTCTATGTGCACTCTTAATATCCACTTTGGCCATGTATGTGCCTGTTTTCAAATGTTTCACTACCGCATTGACAGTGTCATCTTTACAATGTTTACTAATAGTGGCATAATCATTCAGTACCAAGCCACACAGCAAATTAGTCATGAATCAGTCGCAGACTCATTGTCCTTGTAAACTGCGCCTAATGGGCTCTATATTTGGTTTTGTGACACAGGGAATATAATTTCCCTGCTCTTCTGTATCTCAGCAAGGACCTGGACATGCATCATTTGCCTCATTGGTTTTAAAAAACAGGAATGGTGATTTAGCAGTTCTGCAGGCTGGAGAGTGACCCCCTTATCTATGATGTCAAATCCATTGCACCGACCATCGCATAGGAAAGGCTGGTTAGAGTCATCTTCTCACTATTCTCACCCAGCATCCATGTTTGAACCTGGCCTTGGCCTGTTGGTGAGTATTTTTAAGGCATCATGTACCACTACAGAGCGTTTGTCACAACGATTTCGCACAGAGCACTGGTACTTGCAGTTACTGAAATAGCAACCTCTGGCAGAATTAAACAGTCTGCAAATCTCTCTCCCATCAGTTGTGATTGCCCTCACTTCCCAGGGCTCCTCCCTGCACAGCAGTTGTGAGAAGTTTTCTGACCTCCTCCTGGCCTAGTCACATTGTTGCATGTCTTAAAGAATAAGACTGACACAACAGGAAAACGTGAAATAGTTGACATTTCTTTGTGGTGCTAGACAGGTCATCCAGCATATCATGCTTGGAGTAGGCATGACTTTTCATAAAGGTGTGCGAATTGGCTCAGTTGGCCTCAGTCCACTGTGGTACTGTCACTGTTTCTAGTTTGCGCTTGATTGCTTCGATGCATAGAATGAGCTGATGCCCCTCTCTGTATCAATTACAACATCTTTCTGAGCAACTCATGCGATGGACACAAAATATGTTATATCATAGAAAGTTGACAGGCCCTTACCTGCTGCAGATTGCAGATGTAACTGTAATTCCTGCCATGATGCCATGGGCGCTACCATGTTGGAAGTGGAAACTGGAGTGTAAAATCTGGTGTTGGCCTGTGTGCTGTCCCTGTGTGTGGTTCACCCTATACCTACAGCCTGTGCTAATCCATCAATCTGTGACTGGTCTTGTGCCTTTTGAATGATGCCATTACTCTCTACTGTGCTGCAGATTTTGGTCCCTTTTCATCGATTGTACAGTCCTATATGCACATAAATGATGCACCTATTTAAGCCAATTTATTGGAATAGGCCGATAATTTTAAACAAAATTGTTTGCATTCTTGTCATGTTGAAACTAAACATGGCTTTTTTACCCTATGGACCTTTGGATATACGTGTTGGACTCTCTTTGGGTACAGACGAACAAAAAAATTATGTGATTCAGTTACACATACCAAGGAACATTGCCTTCGGTCGAAATTGACTTGTATTTGTTTTTTAGGACTATGGTTTGGATATGGTAATGACACTGTCCAATTAAGTCCATCAACTATGTTCTCCATAATCTAATACGATTTCTGTCTTGTGCATTTGTAGGTCAACACACTATTATTTCTGAAACTACAATATCTGAAAGATATCTGTCTGAGATGAGGTGGTTGAAAATGATAGCTGACAATTAGCCGATTGATGATGCCTAAGCATGTCCTCATTCATGTTGTATCCTACACGTTATAGTCAACTACCACAATATTGTTTCCGGAAACCAGAAAGGTCTATTCTCGATTTACAACGAGAACTTCTGGCTCTTGTGTATCAGTCTTTTGAGTTATTTTCAAAATCAATGGCCTAGCCATGTCTAAAGGATAGTTGGCTTGACATCATATTGCCTGCGGAATTTTTGTTATTAAAGCACTTCACAATATGACTTTGATCTCATTCTCAAATGCCGAGGACTGTTTCCAAAAAATCTGATTTGTATGCAATAATTTATCTAGGATTGGAAAATGGTTGAATTCGGCTAGATCTCTTTCTCGTGACAATACTAGGGACTGCAGCTGTACAACATTAGCCTCATTGTCAGGGTCAATGAGCTCTTTCATTCCAATTACCCAAGAAATATTGGATAAAAGTGGCCACACATACATGCCTGCATACATACATGCATAAATACTAACATACACCCACAATCTGTTGCGTTGCTTTGTTTTATATAGAATTATACTCACAGGATTCACAATTACAGGACTTCGAAAAAAGAGGCTGTCTTGAAAAATAAATAAATAAATAGAGAGAGAAAGAAAAAAAGAAAGAAAGAAAGAAAGAAAGAAGAAAGAAAAAAGAAAGAAAGAAAGAAAGAAGAAAGAAAGAAAGAAAGAAAGAAGAAAGAAAGAAAGAAAGAAAGAAAGAAAGAAAGAAAGAAAGAAAGAAAAAAAGAAAGAAAGAGAGAAAGAAAGAAAGACTTGCCAAGCTCTTGTCTCAGAAACTTTTGTATGTGGAATTTGAAAATTGCTATAGGTATGGCCTTGTTGATGAATTCATGCACCTGATTCGAATATTGAAGATCATAAAAAATATGCAAATAATGTGAACATACAGTCTTTTTTATTTTTATCTTCAACAGTATGGGATAACCACACAATTCCAACACAGACATAATGTTTTTGACAAATGCGCATCGAATTTATAATATATATATATATATATATATATATATATGTATATATATATGCATATATATATATATATATATATATATATATATATATATATATATATATATATATATATATATATATATATATATATATATATATACAGTTACGCTCGCGTTCAAGTTAACAAACGCCAAACGCACCAACGTTTCCCAAACGTTTCCCAAACACTTTCAGTGAAAGTCAAACGTTTTGCAACCGCGTAGCAAACACTTTGCAAACACTTTCCAAACGCTTTACAAACACTTTGCCAAACGCTTTCAAACACTTTGCCGAACGCGTTTGGTGAAAGCCGAACGTATTCAAACACTTTTCCAAACGCTTTCAAACACTTTACACTTTGCGCCAAACGTATGTGATACATGTACATGTACACTTAGTAATTTTCTTCTAATGACAAGAATATTTTTGAACAAGTGTCTAAAAAGCTTATCAACACCTAAAAATCCCAACAAGATGTGCATGCCTTCATTTATGGATAAGCCAAAAAGCTCTACTATGTATATTTCACAATAGAGTTGAAATTATGCTTTTTCAAAAAAATCAGTTCTATCTAACAGTTTGTACATGTATCACTTATAATGCATGTGTATATATTGTAGGCTATATCATTGTTTTCTTGTTGGACAAATAGTCGCCAACATGAATTATTAGTTCCTCTTCTCTCTTTCAAGCTGTTTTGATAAATATGAACAGGTAATGTTTTTATAGCCAAATAAAAAGAAGAATTACAGAGTCGACTTCGATTTTCCCTATACAGTTCATAGGCTTTTCTCTGCGAAGGATCTGTGAATCAAATTAAGCTTATTGGGATCAGTGTAAGCTACAGTAACTAATGGGTTGTCCATACCTGAGTGCTCGATACGAATTGAATCAATGCAATTCGAATTGGAAGAACAAAATATGTCCCGTAGGTCACGGGAAAGTGGCAAATGGGTCGGCAAGTGATATTTTGGAACATACCACATATAGTATCACCTAAAAATGTTGCTCGATAACCAGTTTGTGTTGTTTTTAAAATGTCGCAATTTCAGTCAATTCGATTTGAATTTAGGAATGAGCAGCCCATTAGTTACTTGATTGTTTGGTGGGGACATAAAATTAACACTTTGCAGTCTGAGTCCACATATATGCGGACTCGTACAGTTGATATACTATCAATAGGTTTCATATTTGAATTCCTCATCAAAAGACATTTCCAACGAATACCAACATGTCATATCTGCCATTAGCGATAAGTCAACAGCTTTTATCGGGGCACACTGGGTGCCGGCGCCCAGAGCGGGCCGAGGAAAACTGTTGACTCAGACTAGAAAGTGTTAAAGCCTCAGATATACTGGCTTCAAGGGCGGATCCAGAATTTTTCGGGGGGGGGGGGGCGGGGTTGTCAGCAACTTGAGGACGAAGCCCGAATGCGAGTGCCGACGGCACGAATTTTTTTGGGGGGGGGGTCGGGGCCTCCCCCAGGAAAATTATCAAAAATAGATGCTCTCATATGCGTTTCCTTGCATTTGCCACTGCATTTTCATACGGACTATTTGGATTTTCAGGGATGCAAAATTCACTATTCTGGGCTCCACAAATCAAATTCCGCTTTATATCTGATTCAAATTATCATGAAATGAAGAAAAGAAAAATGAGTCAGTGACAAATAATTCCTGGAAATATTTATTTGTCACTTTTACCAGCTAATATTTATATTGTTACTGGTAATCAACAATATTATGACATGGTCATACCTAATTCAGGAAGAAAATAAGTATAGGCAGAAGAAAACAAATAATATGCCTACATTAACAGGTTTAACACTTCATTTATTATAAAGTTACAGATCTTTCAGTAGCAAGTATACCCAGTCGCTATCATACTTTTTCTGAAAGTGATGTTCTTGAAAAAATGCTAACTTTTTAAAATTTCGAATGGAAATACAGAAGCAGCTCAATTTAAGTATTGTTTGGCTTACTAAGCCAAGCAATAGAACTAGCTCCAGTGGAGTAAGCCAGGCGATACTCCATTGGTTCTTGGAGTAATTATATATATTTTAATTGAAAATTAGGAACTATTCCGGCGTAAATTTATAGGCAATATCATGATCAGATCATTCATATTGCTTATGGATTTACTCCAAAGCAGTTTTTGAAAAATGCAGTATTCATGACATCTTAAATGAAAGATTAAGTCTTTAATTAATTTTAGTTGAATTAGACACTTGGGTAAACGTATTTGGATCGTGTTTTATATAAATATATACAACCTATAATGCTGGACAAGTGCACATTTACATGTGGGTACATCATATATTGCTGGACCTGTTGAAAATACGTTTGGAGATTCTTCATCATTTAAATGGAAGTGTTTGAAATGCATAGTGTTGGAATGCGTTTGTTAAAGTGTTTGAAATCGTTCGGGTAATTGTTCAACGCGTTTGGAAAGTGTTTGAACGCGTTTGGAGAAGTGTTCGGTAGCTTTGTGAAAGTGTTCGAACGTTTTGTAAAAGTGTTTGAGCTTTTTCCCAAACGCTTTCCAAACGCTTTCCAAACACATTCCAAACACTTTCCAAACACATTCCAAACGTTATCAAACGTTTCCAAACACAAGCCAAACACCAGCAAAACGCTAAAAAAGCGTTTGGCTGTTAATTTTTAGCCGGGCGTAACTGTATATTAGTCGCAGTCTTTACATTAAAGCTAATAGGACAATTTAAATATGTAAATGTTAAGTATCATCAAACGTGTTAAAGATATGCGATTTCTAAATTTCTACTTCCACCTGTTGGTGTAAGGTACTGGTTCCTCAAGTGATGAACGTATGGATCAAGCCCCAGTCTTTACATTTGTGCAAATCAAAGGCGTTTGAAAAATTAACATTTTCAATATTTGCAAAAGTATCGGAGCCTTTAATATCCAACCTATTGTTGGGAGCTTTTTTTTTTCTTTTACAAAGTTTGACCCTACCTGCTTTAAAGTCTTGAGGCACAACACCTTACTTTATTGGTACTAGTAGGTTAACTAATACACTGCTAGGTATGTTAGTACCTTTGGTTGAATCCTTAAAAAATATTACTGGTATCATATTTAGACCTGTATCTTCGGAAGTGTTAACAGACTGTAGTTCTCTCGTCACGAATTCACAATCAACCTTCTGTAAATCAATTGGAGTCTGGAATGACACGTTTGTCGTCATAAAAGTTTCTTAAAAATTGGTTGAGGACCACACAAATAAACTGTAAGGAAATTACCGAACTAACCTTTTCCATGTTAAACATATTAAAATAATTGGAAACTTTGCTGGTTTTTACAGAACGTTCGCAATGAATTTTCAAAACTGAATTGTTTTTGGCCGTGAAAAAAATAGAGTATCCCAAAGCATTAAAGTCTGCCTACGTTTCTTTGGGGTATTTCTTTTTCCAACTTATCAGAAAAACAAGCAGCTTCATCTTTGTCATTGGTCATTACTTTGGATGTTTGAAAAACTTGTGCAGATTGGCTGTAAACATCCACGTCCCCAAACGTGTTGCACATAGGGTCTCGATATCTACGGAGAAGCTTATATCCTAATTTTATTTTCCGAGGAGGCTTCATTTGATTCAAGGCTTTGTGTTGTTTTCCACCCTCAAACATGTTGCAGCAGCAAAGTGGTCGCTGACACAGTTAAACTTGGACTTAAATACGGACAAAGCTCTTTCTACTTCGTCACCATTAGGTCTGGTGGACTAGTGACACCAGCAAAATAAAAAGAGTACACAAAAATTTGCATATTAATAATGTATTTTCTGAACTATTCGAGAGAAGAAACTTTACAAGAACAAAAATTTCAGGGAGCGAATTTGATTGTGTCATTACTGTTGAAAGTACATGCACCACCTGTCTTGTAGAATAAAAAAAAAAACTTCCATAGTGTTACTGGCACCGATGGGTAATACCCAATATTGGCTTTGTCTTGCCTTTATGTTAATTACAACATGGGAATTACAGGATTTACTATATTGTGCAGGTCAAGGGAGCGCATTTTTACAATGTTCCAGGTTCATAAATATCACAAAAAACAATGATGTTGTCTTACTTTTGTCTTTTGCAGTCAACTCAGCCGACTGACTGGACAGGACAACCAAAACGTGGCAGGCGTACCTGGTCTCTCTTTATATTTCGCGCAGGTGATAAATGTGGGGTTTTAAGGAGTCAAGCCTCTATGTTTTGGGAACAATATTTTGCTAATGAAGAATATTTCAAAGGTTGAGAGGAGTGCTTTAAAACCGCCATTTGCTTTCTATGCGGGACTGCCTGTTTCAAGTCAGGAGTGAAAATTATTTGTGCACATTAATGTTTGGAAAATTTATGATCCTTTAATAATTCTTGAATCTCTGCCGTTTGCTGTATTTAATTTTTCTCTCATTGTTGGGTTACAATTTATGAAAACAAGTTTTTCCCTGAACTATCTTGTTGTTTCTATTATGAACTGATAAAGAACTGCTTAGTAGTGACTGTATCTTTAAGCATGAATATATGCATGCTAGCAAGTATAAACACTCCATGGTCAGACCTTAGAGATAAGTAATTCTGTTCACAATAGTTTGATAATTCAGAGTTTGGGAGATTTATAGCAGTTGCACAAAATGACTCGACGAGTTTTGTACAATGAAGCTTTTTTTTTTATTTGCAAATATACATACAATATTATATGTCAAGGCTACACATAAGGTAATTCAAAGTATCAGATAGAAGACAAGGCCAAAAATTTTGATTTCTAAGCACAGGTCTACATTTCAGCTCATATTTAGATAAACTATTATATGGATAAACTTTTATAGTCAATCTTATTAGTTCTATTCCCACTTATCATAAATTTGAGGAATCATACAGCAATTGGAAAGAAACTGTAAACTTATCTGAGTTCTCTCTCAAAGCCGCATCAAACGCGGTAAGCCATTTTCTATTCGAAAGTGAAAGTTCACAATATTTATAAAGATTCGTTAATTACTTTGAAAAAGGTTTATTTGGTTAAAGTTTTCATTTACTAAGTTGTAGTTCATTCTTTCAACAATAAAACATCTGGCAACAACTGATAAAATGAAATTCTTACCCAAGTACAGTGTGTTTGCAAGCAATGTTAAATAAAGTGTATGCATTGTAAGTAATCAGACACAGCTAAAGAACATCGAAGCAGACGATATATCTGATTTGATCTATTTGAGCAGAACAAGGATGTATATTTTGCTTCCTTGTCTGCCGCAGTTACATATGTGACTTAATGACTTCACACTTGAACACGGAGAATAACATAAACCAAAGCCACTGACAACATGCTTGCTGAAGGTATTATTGGATGTGTGTTGCCTGTGTTGCCGATATTGCCTGTGTTGCACTTGTCGCCGGTACACCTGCATTCCTGACCCACTTTTGACACGGTCCAGTTACCCACAGAATCCAAATTAATGTTCCCAGTACAGCCAATTAATTTGGTATTGGATGAACAAGCCCGGATAAACATATTTACCTCGGTTTTCTGTTTTGCTGAAACATAAAACAGAATAGTGCGGAAATGGACCATGATAATACTTTTGAGCAAATATACAGCCCAAAAGGGAAGTGGATACAAATAAAATGAATGCTGAAGTTGAACAAAGGAGTGATAAATAAAGTGAATGACCAGAAAGACACATACATACATACATACATACATACATACATACATACATACATACATACATACACGCACGCACGCACACACACACACACACACATATACATACTTACATACATACATACATACGAACTTCGCTTCCATCCCTTTCCCTTTCTCGTGAAACAGGAAGTGTAGAAAATACATAGTGTCTGCATAGCATAATTTGCAAATACTTAGGTTTGCTTAGCCTGTTCCTTATCTATTTCATTGCGGTAAGCGTTTCAGATGGTAGTGTGCAAATTGTTTTTCATCTCCCTATATCTCATGACCATAGCTGGTTAAAGTAGAAACAGTTGTGAGCTTTTCTCGAGCTGTTTGGTGTAGGTCTGATTTTTGTGCTTGTTTTTAATAATATGTCCAATTTCACATGTCCATTTTTATCCCCGTCCTGTTTAGAAGAAGTGAGTCAACAGCTTGCCTTGGCGCAGGTTGGGCACATTGCGTGCAAGCTGTGCCAAGAAAAGCTGCTGACCTGGGGTGTTTTCATTTTTTTAAATTTTTTGTTTAACAGTCATACATGAATTCAGTTGCCGCCATTTGGTAACGAGCGGACAGACTTTAAAAACATTTATGAAGTGGAAATTTCTTATAGCCGTGGGCACTCTTTAACCCCTTGTATGCCCATTTTGACCATTGTGCTAACCTAGCCTAGCCATTATGCAATGTCCATGTACATTCTTCTATTTCCACGTGGGAATATACTTATTGAGGTTAATTAGTTGACTAGTAAAAAAATACTTTGTTGCACTTTTGAAAATTATACTGGGTTTTTATACGGCCGAGATGGACTTAATAACCCTTGTGCAGCAAGTTTGATTACTGTGTTAATGAATTCTGCTAGACGCTGTTTCACTCTGATAATTGTGACCAGTCAAAATGTTGTTACGAGATAAGATAAGATAAAATAAGATAATTTTATTGAAATATAATACCCCCTTACACCAGGTGCATCACATGTCAGGATACCCCAAGGATTTTTTTTAGAAAGATTAAACCTTAGTACACTATAATTCAAGAGAATCAACATTGATATGTTAACATGAATGACGTCTCTAATGTGGCAATGGTGCTTTATTAGCTGACAATAAAAAAACTTCAAAACCATCCACCACTGAATCTGATGAATGTTGTTAGCGTTCTATTTGATAACACTTTCATGCAATTTGGAATACCACTTTCTCAACAGAGAAAGATTCCCTATGGGAAGCAAGTCTTCAGCATTACTTGCAAATGTATATGTCATATTACTTGAGTATTAGTTCATGTAAACAACCCTTTTTAGGAAAGGAGGTGCACCAATGCACATGCTGGTAATTATGATAATTTAATAAAGCTCATGGGTGGAAAAGTGTAATTGCACCAGCATACACACACGATTTTTAAACACGAATAAACGTTGGTGGAGTAAATTTTAAAAAGCAGAATTGCGACAGCCCTGTGTTCAGATGACTTCGGATGCACAGACTGAAGTGGTCCTGTGACCTTCAGAATAATATCAAGGACACTTTTCTTTCAGACTATCATCAATGTTTGCAATATCCAAGTCTTCATGTACACGTCTGGAGTCATCATTTTTAATGAAACATGACAGGATCGACTATAAGGAAGGTATAAACTGTTATATCAGTTCGATCTTTCACATTACTCAAGATCACAAAATAACAACACCAAAAGAAAGCCCATAAAATACTTCCTGTCAGTGTTTAATAGTGATAATGGGACCAAGAGCCACCATAACCAAGATTTAAGCCAGCAGATCAGTTTCACCTTTTAATCAGTAAAATTAGTAAAATCCGTGCTTTAAATATGGACAAAACTTAAGTGACAATTTAGAAAAGAATCAAGTAGGGATCCCCCCACCGACACACACACACACACACACACACACACACACATACTTTTAGCAATTTATGACCATTCGTGCTGACCTAACACCAACAACTTTCAAGAACCTTTCGTCATACTACCTCCATAAATGAAATTAACTTTTATTTGCCTTATTCGGGGATATTGCCCAGCGTCTGAATCTCCAGGCAATCTAAAGTGACACAAAGCAGGAATGAACTGTGTCCTAGTGAAGGAAACTGAGGCCACCTGGCATAACCCTGTTCACCACCACCACCACCACCACCACCCCTCGAAAATGCATTGGCAAAAAATAATTTTTAAATTTAAATTTGATTTGAGATTTGAAAGGTGTCTCATTGATAATTAAATGGACAAATTGCATTAAATTTTGGGTCGGTCATACATGCATTATTACAATGATGCATTACCAAATTATAAAAACTGCTACCATGCTATCGATGCTACGCAACATTTCATTATTCTGCTTGACTGTAGGGTACACATACACACATAGCCACACTGGTCCTTTTGAGAAAAAAAAAATGGACATTCGATTTTTGCCGACAAGCACAAAAAAGTTTATCTTGCCACAACCAGCACATCTTTTGAAAACAATAAGAAAAGGCCTTGAACGAAAATATAAGAAATAAGTATCCATCTATTGCCTAATGATACAGACGGAATCTGTGCACTGACCACCATACGAGCATAGGTGTCAATTGGTTTCTTAGATCTGTGGGGTTAATCCTAAGAGCATTTTTGACACATTTAAACGAAGTACATTTTGGCAGCAAATTCTAATGATGCCACAGCATATGGCTTTCTGAGATATAACCATCCATACAAGTGTGGAGTTTAAAGGGTAAAGCGCCATTGTTTCAGTTATGGCAGACACTTCACTGATTAAGCACGCTTCATTGCCCTAAAATTGTCCTAACCTATTGTCATTAGTTCAAAATTTTATGAAAGGTTTCATTTAAGAGGGAGATCTGAAGCCATCACATTAGATTACCTATAATCTCTTTTTGATATTTTTGGATAGTTTATTTCTTTAAATACATGGTCCCAAAACCTCAGATTTGTGAACATAAAATTTATATTAGAAAACTCAGCTCAATACTATTGTTTACGCTGAAGAGTCTCATCAGGGCTGACCACATGGCGTTTGTTAACATGGGCATGATAATGAAACATGTCATTGTTTGCATAGTCATTGTTCCATGGCCATTGGAAACCCGGTAAGCCACTAACAACATCAATCATAGGGAACAGGAAACCATTTGCTATGGAGAGTAGAATGGGCCAACTCAGACGAATATCTACCATTGTTCTGACTACTTTGAAATTATCTATTAATGTAATAACAAGTTAGCACAGTTCACTTACTGGGCCCCAAATATGGTAAGCCGCATGCGAATCCACACCCAAAGAAGCCAAGTGTAATAACGTTCCCAAGTTAAAAAAGTCGAGTTTTAGCGGAACAAAAAATACCTTTTTTAATGACAACATCACAAAGGTACAAGTTTATTCCCAACAATAACAAAAACACAGGACAGAAGAGCATATTATAGCCATAAATGCATAAGGATTGGCAACATTTTCTGTCAATGCAATTTTCTCGAGGCTGTCTTTTGCTGAACCAATGCTATTTGTATCTCGCCTCACAAACAAACAAATTGACCCTTTACATAAAAATGAACTGACATCAAAAGAAAAGTATAATATCCAGGAGCAGTTCCAAAGATTATTTTCCTAACAACCCCTTCCGTGACTTTTGGAACGATTTTTAGAAATAAAATGAACAACCTGTCAGGACCAACTTAAAAAAAATTGTAACTTTGTACTTATGATATTGCAGGACTAATCATTGGACTCCATCCTGGAAATATAAGTATATATTTTTTAATTCTCTGGTTTTAATTCGGAAAAAAATTTAATTGTATGTGACTTCTGCACGAAAAATGTGAAAATCCTACAAAGTCAGAAAGGATGCCATAAAATCTCAAAAAACTTCCAATCTTTCAACAAAAATTATGTATACATATCCATGGATGAGTAGTGTGCTGTGCTTGTGAAAAAAATAATGGGTAATAGTGATCCAAAGTTTTCAGACTCACTGCGCACTAGCTAAAGATCTTCCACCTTAATAGTTTAGACGCCATTTTCCTATCATGCCTAAACTTGTTGGTGTAAACAATTTTTTATTATTGCCAAAAAATTACATTCTTTCTCAATCAACAGAGTAATTGGGAAAAGTACATGGCCCTATTCCCATACCTCTTGCAGAAAGTGAGACAAAATATACAGGACAAACTAAACGAACCAGAACAAACAGAAGGAGGGACAGACATGGACACGACAGAAAGTGGGGCGGTCAGCTGAACAAAAAAATAAAGAAAAAGAAAAAGAAAATCATAAATTTACTTACTAGGAAATCAATGATAATAATGATAGAAAGAACAACAACAAACCCAAGCAGAGCAATCATACCCACGGGATTCCCATAAAAGATACAGCGTAAATTTAAACAATGCCTACAGTTTTAAAACGCTCAGTGGCAGATATATATTCGTGGACAGCTAAAAAAATGTCTCTATTTTCTTCAAAAGAGCAATCGGGTGAGCCATGAAGCAGAGTCTGAAGGGTAAATGGAGCAATATGGACAATTTTAGAGGATAAACTTCCCCGAAGTTGGTCAAATTTTGGACAAGTGAAAAAATAATGAAAGGTATCTTCATTAGATGAACCGCAAACGCAGTCAGGTGAATCTTTCACCCCAATTTTGAATACATAGGACTTAAGAGGGCTGGCTCCTAAACAAAGACGAGTGTGTTGAATAGCGTTAAATCTATTGTCGACAGTAAACAATTCTGGGTATATAGAGGATTGGGACACCGCTTTATAAATCTTGGATTTTAATACAGATACAGAGTTTGAGTTACGTGTTGCAAGTGGTAGCTGATTCCAGAGTCTAACAGAAGAAGGAAAGAATGACTTATGGAATAAATCTGTTCGATCTTGGAAATGGGACAGGTCGAATGGGCGACGGGTATTGAAAGATGGCACACTGGAAGGTATAAGAGCATAACATATCTGGTACAAGCTTATTAACAATTTTGTATAAAAGGATTAGTTTGGCTGACTCTCCACGCTGAGCCAAAGTGTGCCAGCCAACTTCTTCATATAACCTTTCAATGCTTGTTCCGTGCATAGCACCTGTCACAATGCGAGCAGCCGAAAGTTGAACATATGCAAGTCTTTCAGTATCTGAATTAGTGCAGCCACTCCACACTGGACTAGCATACTCCAAAATAGGCCGAATGAAAGAAATATATATTGTCTCTAATGTTTTTCGATCCAAAATATATTTCAAACCTTTCATAATGTTAATCAATTCATTCGCTTTTATTATAAATTCATTTATATAGCCATTCCATCGAATGTCTGAACGTAGTAATACTCCAAGATGTTTTTGTTTGAATGTGTCATCCAGAACATGACCTTAAAATTATTTGGCGGGTGAGAGGGAGAAACACTTTTCCGACAAAACCAGCATGGATGGAGTTTTTTAGCATTAAAGTTACAAGCCAATCTTTAGACCACTGTTCAGTGTCGGACAGATCGGCATTGGGTGTATCTGCTGCAGTAATAGGGTTTTCAACAGTAAGGTAAAGAGACGTATCGTCAGCCAACATTTTCATATCAGATCGAATAATATCTACAATATCACTGATGTATATAAGAAAAAGTAAAGGCCCAAGGACAGAGCCCTGAGGCACGCCTGCTTGGATATGTCCCAAGAAGACTGACCATTGATAACCACCCGTTGATAACGATTCGAAAGATAATTGCCAAACGAATGCAAGAGATTTCCAGACACTCCGGCTTTAGTGAGCTTGTACAATAAAGCAGGATGCCACACTTTGTCAAAACTTTTACTAATAACTAAAAATAATAATTCTAACTTCCTTTTGTTGATCAACAGCAAGACATAGTTGATGGTAAAGAGCAAGCAGCTGATTGACTGTAGAGTCGCCTGGTATAAAGCCTGACTGGTGGGCAGAAATTATCAAGTTTTCACGAAAAAAATTAAAAACATGTTTAAACACATTTTTTTCAAAAACTTTGCCAGTCCAACTAAAGAGAGATATTGGTCTATAATTGTTGCATAAAGATTGAGTACCTTTTTTTACAGCGGTAACACATTAGCATTTTTCCATTTTGAAGGAAATGCCCTCTTGGATAGTGAGAGATTGAAAAGGTGAGTAAGGGAAAAAGAAATTGCAGAAGCAGCTTCTCTGAGGTGTTTTGCACTGATGCCATCCGGACCAGATGCTTTAGACGTATCAAGGCTGAGAAAAGTTTCGCGCACTTCGGACTCGGTTATTGTTATAGAATTCAGGCAGGAGTCAGGTGGGTCAGAAATTCCGGGTGGAGCGGCTGTGCTACTATCGATATTGCATTGCTGCAAGAAGAATAAATTAAAAATATTCGCTTTGCCCGCGCTATCA
This sequence comes from Hermodice carunculata, assembly GCA_964020975.1. Taxonomy (NCBI): domain Eukaryota; kingdom Metazoa; phylum Annelida; class Polychaeta; order Eunicida; family Amphinomidae; genus Hermodice; species Hermodice carunculata. The sequence continues at coordinate 74,446,467 of OZ026619.1, forward strand.
GAGACAACCTTGTCATCATGTAGAAGAGACGGTATACTAGTTGACTGTGTTCTGTGAAGAAAATATTTGACGGTGTGCCACCAGCATTTGCTATTCCTTGAAGAATCATTTAAATCAATTCGTAATTTATCGTTATAATCCCTCTCAGCACACTTTAATTCGTCTTGATTAAGATTCCCAATCAGGCAGAGTGAACTCCAGGCATTTTGTTCAAAATTTGATCTTTTGGCTTGAGCTTATTTCCGTTTTACTTGTCTCTTAAGCGAACGAAGTCTACTGTTATGCCATGGCAAATCGCATGGCCGAATCTTCACCACTTTGTTCGGAATAGATCGAATAGCCGCTTCCATAAAAAGATCTGACCATGCTTCGCAACAAGAACCAACATCGTCACTCAGTCGAGATGCTGACCTGGGTTTAATGAGATGCGAGATTAGGGGTCAAATCAGCAGCCTCGTTCTCGGTTCCATTGCTGGGCAGTGCTTTTGTGAACAAAGACGCATGGGCACATCTTAGTCCCTGGGATTTGGGAGTGTTGAGGTGTTATTGGATCACACGAAAGGGGTGTGATAAGTCATTTATCACTTACAGTAAAACCTTCCTATACCGAACACCCTTGGGACCTGAAAAAAAGTGTTCAGTAAGGGGAGGTGTTCAGTATAGTGAAGTTTGCTAACATTGGAAGTATACATTCGGGACCAAGAAATGGTGTTCAGTATAGAGAGGTGTTCGGTATATGGAGGTGTTCGGTTAGAGAGGTTTTACTGTATATAACAGTCAGTGCAACAAGTGTTCATGCTTTTCAAGAGGGTATAAATTTGGGCTGGGTTGGGTTAACTTTTCAAGATACAAGTGGTCCAATTTGAATAACAAAACAGTCCATTTTATCAGAAGTAATGGGGGTTTAGAACCTCTGATAAAATAAAACCTTTTCTGTAACAACATAGATTAGGCTAAGTTTCATACTTACTGATATTTTAAGTTGTGAAAAAAATATATTTGAACATTCTAGGGCAAATTGTACAGATTTGATCAAAATTCAAAGGGCCCTACCCCCTAAATATGTCATTTTGGGGTTCCTTCCTTTTTGGCTGAAAGGTGGACACAGGGTTGTCACTATCCCACCACCCCCATTGGAATATGGATCTGTATGCTTTGGCAGTGCATTCCTGGTGCAAATTGCCGGGAATAGACCCCATGTTACAAAAGTGGAGCTTTGTAGAAAAAGTTGATTTTTTTTTGCAAAATGGCGGATTTTAGAGGTTGAAATTCAAAGTCAGGTCACAAGGTACATTTTTTTAATTTCGACCTACATCTTACTGCTTGCATCAGGAAAGTATTTTTGCAGTAGATGGCAAAATATTTTGTCATCACATTGCTTGTACAAACCTTGATCAAATTACATGTACATGGCTTCTGGATATTTGGGTCAGCAATGACTGACAGTTCAGAAATGAAATGGACATATTGGATTACCATGGCCCTATTATTAGACTGGAATAATACCATAATGTGGATTTAAATCTGTAGAAAGAGGAAAGAGGACATATAAAGGAAAGAGATCATAAAACATCTTTTGTACCACTTTTTACAAATTGCTTATTTGTATGTGATACCTGTTAATATCATGGCCGCCTTGTTGGATTTTGTGTATTTTGGTGCCGTCACAGCCTAAGGCTTAGCTTGGAACCGAGGCGTGCTGGTAGCCAATCAATCTCATTCATTTCTCAGCATTTCGACTGACTAGTAAAACAAGCGTCCCAATTTAAAGAATAAAGATATGATCTAAATGTATTGAAATCCGCTTTACTATATTCCCAAATATGACGTTTGTATGCCACCTCCGTCGGCTGACGAAATATTAACTTAGCCCCAACGACAGAGTGGTCACAATTAGCTAACGGGGCAGCACACAAACATCGCAAACAAAATTGCGAAAACTAGAAATTATCTGATCTAGACATGTTGCAGAGTTCCATGTGATACGCGTGGGCTCATGAACATGAATTGTAAGGGAGTTCATTTGAGCCAAGTTAACAAGTTTATGACCAGATGTAGTATAAAAATCTGAATTTTAATCACCAGTTTGTAAAATATTTGAGAAACCCGAGTTCCTAACGAGGTCTAGACTATCTTGAAATTTATCACAGAAAGAGACAGAAGAATTCGGAGGACGGTAAATAACTCTTAATAAGAGTTTATGATAATGTAACCTTATTTCGCACCATAGAAGTTCTAGGTCAGCTACCTCTATATCAATACGACGTAAGACGTGGAACCGAGTGGAGACATGAAGGGCGACACCACCACCGGTTACGCCGGGTCGATCTCGACGAATAATTTCATGGTAACCATTTAGCTTCAAGTTTTGAGAGTCAATGTTATCAGTCAAAAAAGTTTCAGACAAGCTTATGATGTCAAAATCATTGACGAGGTCTGATGAAAAAACTTGTTCACTTGAAATATTCATGTTATATTACCATAAAAACTTTACTAAGTGGCAAGTGCTATGTTAAAAACTATGGTAGTCTTACCCCAGCAAAGGGGCTTTCTTTAGGTATTGGATGTGAGAAAATCACTGGACACAGTGGTCCACCTGTCGGGGAAAGTCTTGAATTATATTCAACACAGCAGGAAAAATTGGGTGGAGTAAAGGCTAAAAGACAAAAGGGAAAGTAAGTGGTATATTAATGTACTAAACCATAGGGGACCTTTATGTTTAATGACCACGGAATGCCCAAGTTTCGAACCAGCAACCGTCTGCACCAATCAGCAAGCCAAAAATGGGAAACGAAATTACCAACTGTACAAAGGCAAAATGGTTCATTGGAGGCAAGCGAGCCTGAATACCATAATCGTCACAGCCCAGTTTGGTTAAAACATATTCTATTCACAAAAGAAAACAATTGGGAGATGGGCAGAGCTCAATATGAATCCCTCCTGCAGGAGAAGACACAAGAACAGGCCAGACGTAACGCATTCCAACTGCGCCGCCACACGTCGAGTGCATAAAGCACTCCAGGTGTGGTGACGCAGGGGCAAAACAAGGGGGAGATGGACTCCACCAGAGCAGAACACAGACAGAGGGGCTTGTACAAGCTTCCAACATACGTATCGTGTCAGTGATTCAGCTTCGAAACGCTTACCTCTTTGTATAAACTCTGGCACAGAGAGAAATATAAAAATATTGTCTTTGAGACTACGATGACAATCACTCAACAAAATTGTATTTAAAAAAAAAATTGCATGAACTGAATTAACAGACGTATGAAGGTTGTTACGTATGATAGCATATCGAGGGCAAGTAAGGAAGTAATGCCATACACTTTCGGCAGCAGCACCACACGAATATGCTGGCGACTCTCTAACACTTATTTGGAACAGATGTTCATTCAATTGGCTGGGGCCAGGCGTAGTCTGGAATGTAAAACATAGATATCTGTTGCCTACGTTGAGAAGTTCGTGATATTTCAATGAGCATTTTGATGGATTAGAAATTCTCCTTTTGAAGTGGCACAAATCGGCAAATTTCGCACTTCAAGCGGAAGAAGATTCCACGATTTGGTAGTAGAAGAGAAATTTTTTTTTCAAACAATATCAATCTGGTTGGAATTAAAGGTAAGTCAGAAAGTCTATTGGTGTCAGATTGGCTCCTGGTATCGTAGCTGTAATTTTCATCGGGTGCTGGAACATTGTGGAAAGCAGTATACAAATAACTAGGAGTTAACTTGTGGACTGTCTTATACATTAAACGAAGTTTCGAGATATCTCCCCGTTTGGAGAGAGTTTCCCAACCCGTTTCTTCATATAACTTGACACTGGGAGTAGTTCGCATAGCTCCTGCAACTACGCGGGGCGCAGCAATATTCTAGGATCTCAGCCCAGTTTATTGCATAGTAATCTAGTACAATTACACTTATTATTAATAGTAATATTAGTATCAGTATTAAAACCCCTGGAAACGGAGAAATACGTCTACGTTATTTCATCGAAATCTAAAATACCTAAATAGCATGGTCCCAGACCACACAGAAGAAACGTTTACCAGGAAATCATAACAAGGACCAGGCCTCCACCATTATCAGGTGTTAACAGCGTTTTGTGTGTGTTTGTGCACGTGCAGAGTGACTTAAGTCATAAGGCTTAACTCATTTTATTGAGCTAGTGGTCAGTCGAGGCTTCAGTACCACTATTACAGAATGGTCAACTTTAACCTGGATTTGGACAGCTTCTATCTGAATAGTAGCTCCCCAATACATCATTTGCATAAATAGCACTGGTACACACTATTGTGGATATGCGGGTCCTGAAAATTATAGAATTATGACAAGGCATGTAGTATATTCTAACATAAGATTGGGCCTTTCATGGGGGTACCAAAAGACGGGAAATGTTTGTTCTGGATTCCAGCACACGCTGAGAATATCAAATATTTACCGTGTTATGTTATGTTATGTGTACAGAACGTCGCAGGGACCTTTGTTATGAGGAGGTCCAACATGAAGCCAACTTACCTGGCCCTTTTCTTTTTGTAGTTATGGTATAATGAACTTTGGCACATCCCTTATCACACCGCACAGTCTTTATTCCTCTCACGGAACCACTGGAACAATCTTTCGTATCATCCTTTAGGCTTTCTACCTTGTATTGCCTTTTTGTGTCATCAATGCTGGTCTTTGCTAATTTCGATGGTTTGGGGTTTACATACACGCACTGGTAGCACATTTGACAAATTCCACCTGCAAAGCAGACAGTATTTATCTTGATAAGATGAGCAATACACTTTGTTAAATGATCTAACAGTAAAATCCAACTGACTCGATTCATTGTCAATGCTTGTTTGCAAGCAAAAATATATATAATTGTCCATTCCTATTATGTGTCAATCTAAGTGTCCCTCTCAAGTTATTGAGGCATTTGTTTGTGCTGTACCCGCATATTCACGACGATGACGACAGCAACGGTGATATAATTTATCAGAATTATTATCGTCATCGTCGTCATCATCATCATGGTAAAAAAAAAAGTAGCTGAGTATAATCTTAACAGCTCTAGCGTCATGTTGAAAGCAAGAGAGCTTGATTGATATGTGTTTGGACACGCAACGGATTTGATTCGAGGAAAAAAGAGGCAGGTAGGCCCACCCTGCCTCCACAACATTTGGGTATCATCTGTCAATTGTCGTTGAATATTTGAAGTTGTTTCCATGAATAAAAGTTGTCAGATTTGGTTTAGATCCTTTCACTGCTTTATTATCCTCCCCATCAAGCCCCCCACCCCCACCCCCCAAAAAGGGTCTTAGCAGAGCTGCAAGGCGGGAAGGTGGTGGATGCTTGACATATGTTGCCCTTGTCGCTGGATTTGTCGCATTCTGTACATTCCAGCCGCAAAAACATAGTTGGGGGGAATATACCGCTGCCGCCTGTGTTGATCATGTTGACAGTTTGTCAGTGTTTTTCAGTGACTCCGATAATTAACGTTTACTTCAGCAACAAACAAACTCTACCACTAAAATTAAATGACAATTATGACACACAACCGATCTTTAGAAAAAAAATTAAGATGACTCATCGTTTGTGACGCTAACCAAAGAAATGCGCGGGCCTGTACCAATGCAATTATATTCACACAGGCTTGACCGTTTTTTATTAATTCTTGATTAAGATCGATGTATTCACTTTGTGGGGTGTAGGGTACGAGTTTTTGTTTGAATTCACAAAGAAACCACATAGAATTGTAGAGAAGGTCTTACTCAAGAGAAGAAAAGCATGTCACATGTTGCGCAACTAAACAAAAAAAAAAAATAATAAAAGCCCAGTGGCTGGCTGTGCCAGGTCCCAAACTGCGCAGAATACTAGGGGTTAATGGTTGTAAATTTGCGAATACTGAAGTGTACATGTCTTCCACGTGCGGAAAAAGTAGAGTGTCGTCTGTTAATTTCCCGGCAAAATATTTCCTAGATTTACGGTATGCCATTTGGTTTACCGCCAAAGCAAGATGGTGCGTTTCAGTGAGGACATGAACTTAAAATTTTTCGGGAAACGCAGGATGGAAACAGTTTTAGTCAAATAAGAAAGATACTGATTCAACAGCACCATGTTACTATTGGACTAACTACATTGAAAAGGGTGGTAATCTATCACCGAGAGACAGGAAGAATTCCTACCAGTGTATCAAGTCGTTGCCGGGCGCGACAAAAAGTAACAGATCAGCATTTGAAATTGGCAGATGTTCTTACGACTTTTAATCAGCAGGGAACAGCTCGTGACATACAAAATCTCTGACAAGATTTGGTAGGTTTGTCGCTGTCAATATCGCACATAAAACGGCTAAGACGAAGCCTTGGCTGGAGCAGGGGAAGAATACAAAATATTGTCAGTTGTTGCCCTGACACCCTCGGTTCCCTCGTGTTCCTCCATGATACTTTTTCAAGGTTGAGGTCAACATGTCAATTATGATTGGTTCTAAGCAACCACGTGGCGTACGGGTATTCCTCATAAAAAGAATGACTGACATGCAAATTGAAATGCTAGCATTGCGCTCACGGTTTAAAAAGTTTATTCAAGCTCACCAGACAGGCCTTCAGCATCGTGCGATGGGCTCAACGAGATTCGTAGCACGGCAGTCACCATATGCGAGGAAAAAAAGCACCAAATCGCATGCTTAAAAAGGCAAGCGCGCAAGTTTGAGCTCGCCGCTAGCAAGCATATCTCGCTAGCGGCATGTGAGATGCGTGGCGCAGTGCTCGAGCATGCGTAAAACTGTGCGAGTTTTGGTGGTCCATGATGCGAGAGCTGTACTGTATAGCTAACAGAACTACTCTATAGGAAGTTCACTGACCATTACTATTTTCAGTAATGGTTTTGCGTCTGACGGATTTTTTAATGTCACTTCACATCAATACCTAAAATTATAGTGGGATTGCTCCAGGTAGCATTTTCGGAAAGTTATTGGATTGGGTAATTTTGGCTGTAAACTAAGAGATGCTGAACTAATCAGAACTTCAATTTGGTTTCGAATGGGGAGGTTCAACTGCACAGTGTACATTTGTACTCACTGTGCTCAGTATTATAACTCATATGACACAGCCGTGCAGTTTATCTTTTTAGATGCCACAAAGGCTCTTGATAGAGTGGAAAGCTAAGTTATATACCCTGCTATAGACAGGGGTCTTAATTTTGGCATAGCTTGATAACTTCTAAATATGAACACGCGTCAACGCGTAAGAATCACACGGGGCCGTCCTGTTGCTGACCCATTTAGCTGTTCAGATGGAGTCAAGCAAGGCAGTGTTCTGGATGCCCCAGTATGGAAATCAATTTTTGGACTTCTTCAGAAAGAAAGTAGGTCGTTTTTGTGTAGTCTGGAGTAGTTCGATTTCTTTAGAAGATTCCCTTCAACTGTCACTCCGACCTGATACCAATTGATGTAATTGTAATCAACTCAGTCAGGAGGAAGGCTATACATAGTCGCAAAAGGTTAGAGAGTATCTGTAAGACATTACGTTGTGCATTACGTATATATACCATCAAAGATGTCTTGCTTGCAGAAAATTGTGGTCAGTTGACCATCTCAAACAAGTTACAACACTTGTATGGATGCCCTTGTAACATGAATCAATGATATATATATATAGTTATTATGATACGTGTGTGTGTTATCATGTAAGCATGATTAACTTCACAGAATCTCCATGCTTTGTTGTGATTTAAAAGGAACAAATTGTAGTACAGCTCGTTGGCTCAGCCCGAAAAATCATTTTAAAAATGAAAAATGGCCACAGTAGCACCGAGTGAAATACACTAATGGGAGGCGCATGATCCTCATCAATACTGACGACAAACGCAGAGTTTGTAATAAACAAGTTACGTCTACACTTACAAGTCGTTCAACAAGTTGAGGAGTCCAGCTGTCTTAAATGTCATGTTTTTAACCATAACATTGTTGACAGCCCTAACTGTATATGTTTTCAGGGGCGTGAAACCAGAAAACGCTTTCTGTCCGATTTTCCTAGTTTTTTTTATGCCAGGACACAGCTTCGGCAAGCAGTTTCGGCAAGCTCTAGATCCCAATAGAATACCTTTAACAGCAGCTAACATGCTATTTGGATGTTTTTCGGTCTCACACGAAGAAAATAAACTTATCTTGAAAGCAGTTCAAGACTACATCTTGTCAACCAACAGATTCTGAGTTTGTAAACACTTACCAGAACCATCCACTCCCCAAACCAACCAAATGGTTACTTTCGTACACATTCATTTTTGTGCCTGGATATTTTTAGAATGTATTTCCAATTTATATATAGACTGTACCATAGAAACTTGTTTCTACTGTTGAATAGTGACCCCAGGTACAGTAATGTGGTGTGTGAGGTTACACAATGTATTCGACTATTGCGCATAAGATTTTCGTTTGTTTTACACAAGTTACACACTTACTTGATGTACAGAAATGGCATGTACTGTTTGCTGCGAGAGAAGTTTGTATAAGCTTTGGCTTGTTCTCCAATCCTTTTTCTCATGAAATAAAATATTTTTAAACCAAACCAACATGCTGAAGATGGTAATCGTACTGAAAAATATATACCGGGAGCTCACAACAAACATAAATAAGTATAATTGATAAACTACAGAGCTTCTATGCGGCGAACACAGTAAAAAAAGAAAAAGAAAAAAAAAAAAAAAAAGACACGCAATTACATCTTTCGATTATATAAGTATATAAATGACCCTAGTATAATAGCTCCCATGATGCATATTTCGACCAACAGTGACAGTAATTGTATCTGTGTCCTAGACAAAGCCATGCAATGGACCCTATGAGATAAGAAAATGTCATAGCATCACACCACTGCCAACGCACACCCTTTAAAACACACAACGAACAGCTGACTATTTATATTTGATATCATTTGAAGCAGAAATAGGTAAAACACAGAAAATGAACATGAAATCTGTTACCTGATACCAGTGATAAAATAATGACCCCTAGGATGGTATTCATGATGTGCTTCTTATTCTCACCGCAACTGAAAACAACTGATGTGCAGACGGATATTTTGGGGGTCCCCTGGTAGACATGCAAGTTCTCAAGGCTGTCAAATGGTACCAAATGTACGCTGCATCAGTATAAAAAGGAAGGACATGAAATGTGGTTACTCGTCATACTTTTCCTGTCTACCCGCCCTAATACAATTCTATGGGTATCTTTTCCTGGAAACGTGATAGAATAAACTGAGGTGTGTAGTCTAGTTGAACGATGACCTCAGTCGATCTGTCCGTGTGACACGTAGAAGGACGCAATGAAGTATTGCCTCTACCTTGCTGTTCTTTTTTTTTTATAAATGACCTGCTGGTACAACTTTGTGAATGTAATCCTGAATTTGCAATAACATTTTCTTACATCGACAATTTTTAACTCTATTTTCTTCAACAAAACCTGGTTTACAACATTTGATATATGTTTGTTTTAAATATGCAGAAAAATGGCATTTAAAAGAAAAAACATTTGCATTAGTTTTAAAAGGATTATAAAATAAACGTTGTTGATGAAACCGATATTCCGAGTATAAATTTTAAAGGTAGTTGTAGTGCAGAAAGCCACGTAGATAGGAGGATTTTGTCTGTGCGTAGTGCAGGAGTGTCGTTTCCTAACCCAGCGTCAGATGTAGATAGATATTGACTTATGTGAAAAAAGTTCGTTTGCCGAGTTTTTTTCATGGCTTAAATGTTTTAAATATAGGTAATACTCAGATGAAACGAAAGGACATGACTCAATATGAAGAAGGAAATTTTAGGGATTTGGAAAAGATTTCATGATTCGAAATTGATTACAGCGGTTGGTCTGAAGCCTACGCATTTGCTTCAGCAATGATTTTTCTATTTATATCATAAGGTGTTGAAAGTTGACTTCCAGTTTAGAAAGTCGTGTATTTATTTGCTGTCTGGGTACATTGTCCTCTGTATTCCATGCAAAGACAACTTGTTGGCCAGATAAATTGCCATTGGAGTGTCACCACTAAAAGTCTGGTTGTCTTCTGTTTCTGTAGCTAATCGTGGCCCTAAATAACAGATAAGGGTTTCTTTAGAGCATACCAAAGCCGCCGGACGGCATTATGGACAGCTCCCGCTATTTGCTCACTTACAAAGACTACAATACACCAGGCTCAAATATGCATCCGTTTGTTAATCCGCTGGTTTAAGCCTTTCAATCTGATTTCTCTTAAGTATGGACAATCTTTACGACAAACAGCGCACTTTTATATTGCATGCCTGTTGTACTCACCTTTTTTTCCCCATTTATGGGGGTTTCAATAGATTATTATTATTATTATTATTGTTGTTGCTATTATTATTATTATTATTATTATTATTATTATTATTATTATTATTATTATTATTATCATTATCATTATCATTATCATTATCATTATCATTATCATTATCAATATCATTATCATTATCATTATCATTATCATTATCATTATCATTATCATTATTATTATTATTATTATTATTATTATATCATTAGTCTTCAGGGTATAATACAAAGGCCAGCACCTCATAAAATAATAAAGACGGCTTTTTTATGGTATTAACATTCAGTGCAATTCACAAGGTTTTACGCTACTGAATCAACCCACAAAAATGTAAATAATGAGGTTACAGTCTTTACCTTTCAACATAACTCATAAACCCAAACATGTCTTTTGCCAAATTGTTTCTCATAATGTTCTGAACCATGTGAGAAGACAAAACCCATGTCATCATTGCGAAAAACTTCACACATAACCGTTTGCAAAAGCCAAAATCTCGACAGCAGTCATGCCGAGTAGCATGGCGAATGTAAGTACTCATGTTGTAACCTTGTGCACTCAGTCACCACCCTGAGTATATTGAAAACTGACCTGTCAATAAATACTGCACATTGTACGTGTCAGATTGAGAAAGCAATATTTTCCTGTGTTCAGAATTATGTAAGAGACAGTCATCGTGCCTGGAATAATAGATTTTTTTTAATATGCATTTTGTACTCTTCTACCCGGAGGCGGGCTGATCTACTCACATAATACCATGAGCATTATTCTCTATTGTATGAAGCCAGAGTTGGTCTATTACAAGACATATTCGCAAGGTGAGAGATAGTATTTATGTTAGGTACATATAAATGAAACAGCCATTCAGAAAGGAATTTTAAGGTTTGAAGTTTGGTGTGCTGTCAGACTATAGTGCATGGCAATATTTAGCTTGTGCACCGGTATATTTACGTTACTGTTGAGGCTATGTTATACTGATTTTTGACTGAAATGCTGTTCAAAACTGCCGTGAATATAATGTCATATTCACTTATGGCATACATGTCTTGTTCAATGTGAAGTGTGAGTGGAAGAAAGGCTGTTTTTCTTTCTCTCTATGGAAATAATGATCATGCACAAATAAGTTAAAAGTTATTTTACTCATCTAATGGTATGACTCGCTTGGAAAGCAGTGTGGTTGGGGCAGAAGTAATTTGGCCACCATGAGAGACGTTTGAGGGAGAATTAAATGACCAGAAACGGTAATGGTACGGAATATAGAGGACTATCTCTAGTTCTGACTACCTTCCTAAGGATGTCGGGACCAGCCTGCCAGAGTGGACAGGGGTCTGCTCTGGGAGGCACTTATTCTGTATTATCTGAGAGCGATAGTGGTTTGGAAGACCAAGGGACTATATAGTGGATTTTACCACCTGAGAGCAGGTGTTTCCTTGAAATGTTGGCTTAACAATGATTAACCTGTTCGGTTGATATTAAAGGAGTCAGCCACTTTGTAAACAAGTTGGTTTACCAAGGAAACTGCAGGAACATGAGTCTGGCCGTGTGACAAGTGTTGGAAAAGTCTACATGTGAACACGTTCACTATGTAGGCAGTTAAATGTACTTCTGCGACCATACTCTTTTGTGCTGTACAGCTGGTTATGACCAAGGAATGCCAGCTCTATGAAACATACTTGTGTATTTTCATTCACCCATATCAAACATTTCTTGTTTAAAAATTATGATTTTTCTCACTTTAACTTAGTTAAATACGTTATTTTTTCATTGGCACCACGTAGTATTAGTTTGCATTTCGGAGCGTGTAAAGTGGATGATAAATGCTCTAATTAGTCATAGGCCGCCATGTTTAGTGGCTATCTACAAAGTTGTAGGTGTGATTTTGACATCAGAGGATAAATTTTATAGCCTTGAAGAAATGTGTTGAAACCTATTTGCTTCTTTCATTGACATCTTTCTTTCGGAAATGATTTCCAAGAAGTATACTTCCATGTAATGTATAATGTATATATAGTAGTACTTTATTGATAACCACATATATATATATATATATATATATATATATATATATATATATATATATATATATATATATATATATATATATATATATATATATATACATATATATATATATATAGAGAGAGAGAGAGAGAGAGAGAGAGAGAGAGAGAGAGAGAGAGAGAGAGAAACGACAAAAAGATTATACGTCAAGGGACAAACAGTGTCTGTGTGTGCGGAGAGATTCACATTGACTCGTATATACATTAAAGCAATATGTTTCACATGATAACACGACAAGGATTTGAATCAAGCACGCTTGTGCGATGAGAGCTGCGAAATTGTGCCAGCACCACCCCCACCTCATCCCATTCCAGTCCTATTAAAAATACGCCACGTTTCTACCAGACACCCTTTTGAACTTTTGGTCAGTCGTTTCGGTTTTAGTCAATATCAGAAAAAAACAACAACTACAAAACAAAACAAACAAACAACAAAACAAAACAAAAACGACATTTTAACGGTGCCATGTGTTTGTATGGAGTAAAAGTAAATCATGGTCATTATACAAGAGTGGGGAAAATTGGCTTTGACATCACAGTCAGATGATCATGGCAGCTGAGTTCAGACATGTTGGACACGAATTAATAGTCTTAGGTCTGTATGCACCAACCATACTTATATCTGTGCTCAAGTTGTCCTTTTGTAAGTCTGCCTCACATTTTCATAAGGCAGACTTACAAAAGGACAACTTGAGCACAGATATCAGTATGGTATTGCCTTTTTGATGACATCTAATATTTATACTTCTTTCAGTATATTGGGAAATTTTGGACGTCATGAACCCATTTTTGAGGAGATCAATATTATGTACATGTAAAGGTTGCCCCAGACCAAAATTAGATGGAAACATACGGTTTATAATGATCCTGAATAACACACTGCTGAAATATCTAAAAATAATACTTTGGTCAACTTTCCAACTATAACCCCCCGCCCCCGAAAAAAAAAAAAACAAACAAACAAACAAAAACAAAAAGGCAAATTGCTATAATTCAATTATTTTAGTTCATGTACTTGAACAAGTTGTAAAGTATACTTTATGTTTTCCTTTAAAGTTATGTTTCCAAGGAGACCCTCAGAGGTTTGCCCTTCGCCTTCCAATCTATTGGAAATTGCAAAAATGTTAACTGAAAATATCCTTATATTTCTCATCTTGATGTTTACATGCACACAACGGTACACACGCACACATACACACGTGTACACACACACACACACACACACACACACACACACACACATATATATATATATATATACATATATATATATATATATATATATATATATATATATATATATATATATATGGAAGAGGACACATGGACAGTGATCAAGAGCATACATTATACAGATATTCCTTGTATTGGACCTTCAAAGGGACAGAAACTGTCGGAATATTGATGATTACTGTAGAAACAAGTGTTTATTATAAGTACGTGACCCATAAAAATGATATGCTATTTTGATATACAACACTCACAACATTGAGATTCGCAAAGATCCATGTTTAGTTACATCAAGAAGAGCAACTACCAGTATACTGTAATAAAACTCTCTTAAAAAATCTTTGTGGCCCTTGTTTACATAAATTTTCTAATTCAGTCACATGTGATGAATTACAGATACTGCATTTACTTGGACATTACATTTTTGGGAACTGGTTTCCTCTGAAGCATTCATTTGAGCCTTACTTCTCAAAGTGGGCCCTATTTTCTACCACCACAATTGGTGCAGTCAACCTAGAAGTGAGCATTGCTTGCATTGTAAGTCTGCCTTATGAGAATGCGAGGCAGACTTACAAAAAGGACAGCTTGAGCATAGACTTGCACAAGTCCCTGGTGCATGTCCCTAATTTCCCATCCCGCGGTCCCACCCAGAAGTGCGATACATTTTCCCCTCCACAAAGTTAACTGGATAATATTATGCCAACTACACGGTGTTATTAAGTAGGTCCTACTATTATTTTTTTTTTTTTAACTGGTCGACACTGCCGCCGTGTCGGTTTCAACAGTAGCAGCTATTGAGTCCTGGTCAGTTCTAATCCCATTATCATTGCGAGTGGAAAGTGGCCTTCGATGAATGCATGGCTAGTCACTGGCCACTCAAGCGAGACGAAGCGGACCGTCTCCCTCCGGCTGCCGACACCACTGGACGCCCTGCCTGACGCGGTGCACTGCAATTAGACAATCCTTAATCCTTCATTACACAGTAGCTCAATTAACAGCTTCTGAAGAGGAGTGCGTTATGACCGCTCGCTTGTCTGTGTGATAAGAAACACAGTGCAGACCGCCGGGCGCTAATCAGCTGGAGTCGATGTTATCTGGTTATATACACGCTCCACGCCAATCAGCTAGGTAAAGCTACGACGTGTGTTTACTTAAAATTTAATTTGGCAATGAATTTGATTTTAAATAGAATACGGAGGACAGTCCAGTGAGACTTGAGCAAGTCTAGCTTGAGCACAGATATAATTGAGGAAGACTTAGCAGTAAGGTTGTTTGGTGAAGCACACTTGCTAGGTAAGTCGTGCTTACCATGCGGGTAAGTATGACTTAAAATTTAAGTATGATTGGTGCATACCAGCCTCAGCCAGCCTGTGCCAAATAGCTTTTAGAACATGAATGTTGTGTATTGTGTGGGCAAACTGAATTTGTTTGAAAGTGAAATATAATATATAGCTTGTAATTCGATTCTTATTATAAGAGTATTCCAGTCTAGTTTGAATAAATATAACATTTTTTTGTTTACGGACATGGCCTGCCCCCAATTTGGTAGGGAAAAGTGGTGGACAGGAGGGTTTTTATTACATTGTGACAAGTTCTACTGCATCATTCCCTTTTATCGAATTACAATCAGAGCGGCGACAAAGGCATTGGTTTTCATGCAATGTAAAAATCATGCAGCTCTCAATTCGTGTCTTTTCCTGGAAGTTGGCGAGGAAAGAGCTTAATCTAAGTTTGTTCAACTGGATAACCTTGGTGTTTGTGATAGTAAAATAATCAAAATCTACTTATCTCAAACTTGAAAAATTGAAATCTGTGTACATTAGTAGTTCCTAACTATGGGTGACCAACAGTCAGTCTAGATGTATACCCTTTGAGTTGGTGCTGTTCCTCTAAGTGTAAACTGGTTCTGACCATATAAGCTCTTTGGTTGAGACGGAATCTATTGATTGGAATTTTATGAACTCACAATATGTATGAAAGAGACAGTCTCATAAAGAAGAGGAGCTCAGCCAATTTATGTAAATCTTTGGGCTGCTTCTCTGAAAGTGATTATTTTAAATTTTGACTCGAAATGAACCTACTGACTAAAAAGAACCCAACTTTATCTCATGTACTGATGCAATATTTGATGTTCACTAATATGCAATTAAGATATATCTTAGACTAGTTATGTGTATTGTTAATTAATGCAGCTTCGGAACCTTCTCCAGCCCCCCCCCCCCCCCCCCAATTTGCTTGAGCAAGATTCTCGTGACCGCATCTCACTGAAGAACCAGTATCGATGTCACACTGACTCTATGCGCTACAAGATGCATTAGCATCTGTCACAGTGACTCTACGCGTTAAAAAATGAACCAGCATCTGTATCACAGTGACTCTTTGCGCTACAAAATGAACCAGCATCTGTATCACAGTGACTCTATGCGCTACGAAATGAACCATCATTTGAATCACAGTGACTCTACGCGCTAAGAAATGAGCCAGCAGCTGTGTCAGTGACTCCATGCCCTGCGAAATGAAATAGCATCATTGTCACAGTGACGCTACTCCACACCAAGTGAACCTGCGTGATGAAATGATGTATATAATAAAATCACCATGATAGTTTTACAACTGTCAAGCTTTAGTGATTTGTACCATTTATAATCACATAAAGTAAATGTGGTAACAAAAACGTAATTCGCAATATTTTTCTTGGTGGCTAGCACGAAACGGGAATAAGTGCTTTAAGTACATGTAGTGTCAAATCCAGAACTTTATGAACGATCTGCCCCAGAAATTCCGTTTTGGCTGTCGAACCTTTAGAAGCCCTGCCCCCCCCCCCCCCCCCCATCACCAAAAAAGTTTTGTGGATCCGTACCTGCGTTGAAACTTGACACAGATTTTGTGCAAAGGTAAGACCTTGCTTGGTATTGCGTGTGACGTACCTTGGTCGCATTTTGATGGTCACATAGTCAGTTTTGAAATGTTGTCTCTGATCCCGATGTACATTCGTACATACTATTTAGGTCTTTCATTATAAGTGTTTTCAATCGAACATACACACCTGATATATACATATATCGCACATCACATCATGAGAAGGTGGCATTATATAATAATTGAGTGCTTTGCAGTGTGTGCCACTCAATATCGGACCTATCAATAATCGATAATTTGTGTAAAAAGAGCCGGTTTTCATCAACGCTTTTTTTAAAACTGATTCAGCAGCAGATAAAACGTGGGCAAGTTGTTGCGGCAGAGGCACTGAAAAATGCATCACTGAATAACTCAGGTACACTATAATCATACTTTTATGTTTTTCCATGAAGCAGTCTACCTGTTAACATAAAGGATGTGTATTAAAATCATTTTACTATATGGATCTGAAATTTGGGGTTATCAGTATACAGAAGTAATAGAAAAAGTGCAGATTAAGCTTTGTAAACAGTGGCTTGGGCCCCGTCAAGGTTCATCTGATGGTGCTGCCTTGGGGGAATGTGGAAAATACCCTCTTTTGTGAAATATCATCTGCGAGGCATCAGTTATCGGTGAAAAATTCTTCAAATGGACTCCCATAGATACCCAAAACAATGGTATAATATGTTGTTTGAGTTGGATATAGCTGGAAGGTGTAACTGGGCTACACATGTCAAGTCTTTATTATTCAAATTTGGTTTTGGCACAGTCTGGATATCACAAGAAGTCGGAAATGTTGCATGGTTTGAGGAATTTTTCTCTAAAAGATTGAAGGACCGTGCCATGCAAATTTGGCATGATTCAGTCACAGAAAATCAAAAGTTGAATACTTATTGCCTTTTCAAATCTTTGTTAGAACCTGAAAAATATCTTAACTGTGTAAATGTTATCACTTTTCGAAATGCTATTACTCGCTTTAGATGCTGAAGTCATGGTCTGCATATTGAGAAAGGAAGATATACTGGTACAGTGAGGGAAGGGAGAATTTGTTTATGATGTAATACTAACAAGATTAAGTGTGTTGAAAATGAATTTCATTTCTTGATGGTTTGTCCATTTTACTCAGACTTACGTGAGAAGTACTTGAATAAGAACTATTATTTATATCCTTCTACCGAAAAAATGATTAATCTATTAAAAAGTGACAAGCCAGAAATATTATGTTCATTAGGAAATTATTTGTATCAAGCTTTTAAGAAGAGAGAGTTTCTTTTGTTAAATATGTAAAAATATAAACCTGGTGTCTTTTTCCATTATTTCAAAATACTATTTTAATGTACATATTATGTATTGACAGGCCGGAGGCCTTTTATTACGAAATAAATGATCTATTCGATATTTTACAATAATTGAGTGCTTTGCAGTGTGTGCCACTCAATATCGGACATATCAATAATCGATAATTTGTGTAAAAAGAGCCGGTTTTCATCAACGCTTTTTTTAAAACTGATTCAGCAGCAGATAAAACGTGGGCAAGTTGTTGCGGCAGAGGCACTGAAAAATGCGTCACTGAATAACTCGGGTACACTATAATCATACTTTTATGTTTTTCCATGAAGCAGTCTACCTGTTAACATAAAGGATGTGTATTAAAATCATAAACCCATATAATTCCTTAACTCTCCCCCACTCTTGAGGGTACTTATTAATTTTCTGATAAATTTATGTTAATGATATTAATTTTTTTGTAGATTTTGTTTTCACCGTTTTCATCTTCCTGCTGAAGATCACGCCTAGTATCAGACAAATGATCTAGGTAATACATTCGTGTGCTTTACGTGTTTAAATTTTGACTCGTTAAAAAGACAGTCGACAAAAGATCAAAAGAAAAGAAATAAACACAAATGCCCACAGATACTGTGAGAATAACCCCTACTCAGCTAACCTACCCACACACCTCCTTCAAGAGTTTGAAGCCAATGTGGTATTTACTCAGTTTGTGAAAAGTTGAGTGATAAAAGCACCACCACTCTCAATTCCACCCAAAGAATCATCAAAATTGTTCTTCTAACTGCAGTGCCACCTGGTGAAGACATTCAGATCTGCTGATATTAATATTTTTTTCAACGTACTTTAAAGGTAATGGAATAGGCGCTTTTTAGAAGACTTTCTATTTTTTCAACTTCAATGGAGAATAACGTCTGAACATTTTTCAGTTACCGCAGCATGACTTATTGTCTACACTTAGAACCGCCCTAGCTGAATCCCCACTAATTTTGCAGAGGATTAAACCAATGTAGACAGGGCAATTGTTGATTTAAACATGTTTTATTTCTTAAAGTACAATGCATGGAGTTACACAGGATTAATACAACAATTGGGCAAAAGGACTGTGCCCTGTCCCAATCCCTCTTGTGAAGAAAAGACAGAGATAGGACAAAACAAAACTAAACAAAAACATGCTCGAGAATAACAGTCACAAGACACAGA
The DNA here is from genome assembly GCA_964020975.1 of Hermodice carunculata. NCBI lineage: Eukaryota > Metazoa > Annelida > Polychaeta > Eunicida > Amphinomidae > Hermodice > Hermodice carunculata. The sequence continues at coordinate 74,465,460 of OZ026619.1, forward strand.
CAGATAGATGCCCAAACTTGTGCGTGTACATCGTTACACTGTAATTTACTACATTGGATGAACTCAATTACTAAGCCTAAATATAATGAACATATTTAACCAATGCCTGGTGGTTTGAAATGACCAGCAGTAAATGTATTCAGTAATTGCTAAAAAATGCGTTCATTATCGAGCAGACAGCATTCATAGGAACCAAAGAATACTGTTTGCAGAGTGAATAGGGCAATAGAAGTGATCTAAATATGTAATTTTGAACGCGGTACAGTATGCAGAGGGCATATGAAAAAATAATACCACTTATCTTCAACAGATGAGCCGCAGCGGAACCGAGATGTGTGTAGGACATCAATTTTATGTAAATGAGAATTCAGTTGGCTGGTACCCAGACGTGAGCGTGTGTGCTGAACCGATATAAATCTATCGCCAAAGTTGTACAACTGAGGAAAATTCCCACTTCGAGGAACTGGTTGGCATAATTTTGACTGAAATACTTGAAGTGATTTAGACTATGGGACATCGATAGATAATGCATTCCATAATGTGCAGAAGGGATAAAAAGATTTATCAAAAAGTTCAGTGCGAGCCCTAAACTGAGGTAGGTCACAATGTTGGTGAATAGCATACCTGGGAGCGTCCGGACAATAGCGAATATATAACATAAATTATCCGGAGCGAGTTTGTTTACCAACTTACACATTCAGGTCAATTTTTATAGATCCCTTCTTATGGCTAATGTATGTCATCTAAGTTCTTTGTATAATTTTGCATTACTGGTACCATGCATTGCCCCAGAAACAATGCGAGCAGCATTTAATTGAATACCTTCTAATTTTGCTTCGTCAGCTGCAGTACATCCACTCCAAATAGAAATCCCATATTCAAGAATTGGTCTAATAAAGGATACATATATTGTTTCCAAAGTCAGCCTATCAAGGGTAAATTTCAATCCTAAATGTTCATATTATTGATCAACTTACCGGTTTTCGCAGCAATTTCATTAACATGATTAGTTCATATTAGATCAAAGCGTATAGTGACGCCGAGATGTTCATGTTAGTTAACATTTTTAAGAACATGGTCCTCAAAGATAATCGGAGGATGATTGGGTGAGTTAGTTTTCCAAGATATAAGCATGGAGTTTCCGAGAAATAAGCATGGGGCATTAAAAGTAATTGGCCAAACGTCGGCCCATTTGTTTTTTGACTGATATCAGAGATATCAGATTAACAGATACAGCCGCCGCTTCTGGATCATCAATTTCTAGATACAAGCTAGTGTCATCAGCAAACATCCTAATACTTGAACGCACAAGATCAACAATATTATTGATATAGACTAGAAACATGAGACGTCCGAGAACCGACCCTAGCGGTACACCTGCGCCAATTGAACCCGAACTGGAAGCTTGACCTTGGATAAAAACACGTTGTTGACAATTTTGAAGGTAATCTGTAAACCGCTCCAGTAAGCTACCTGAAATACCATTTTTCCTCAATTTGTTCAGCAGAACTGCATGCTATACTTTCTCAAATCCTTTTGTTATGTCTAAGAAAATAATTCGGACTTCTTTATTGGTCGACTGCGAGACAGAGTTCATGATAAAGGAGTAATAACTGATTAACGATACAGTCTCCTGGAGTAAATCCAGATTCACCGGCAATTGTTAACTAACAAATCGAGATATGATGGGTGGGCCGATGATATACCACCACCAATTTCGTTACGCTGACTGAAAAACTTGTAAAAACAAAGAACAAAACAAACCACAGTAGTTAATACGCCCATCCTGTAAATCTGTGGTCTATGTGAATGGCAAGCTAATGAGTTTTGGTCATCTCAGGTCAGCATCAAGGGTTTAAATGAAGATAGAAACACAGAAATGTGCAGCTCGTTTGCTGCACCTTTGATGTCATATTAGGTATATATGTGGCATGTTGCAATGTATACCATAATATATAGAAGAAGACTATTAAAGAAGGGAAGGGGTATGTACTGTGTGACAATGGAAGAGATTTTCCTATAGTACCTAAATTTGCAGCCGTCCTTCCATCACACGCAAGTGAACGATACGGCTGCTCGGATGATTACCATATGACATGTATAGGTTGCCTGTATACGTATTCGTATTATATGTATCAAACAAATAGGTAAAGGGAAGTAAAAATCTGGTTTTGTTGTGTGCACGTCTCGCTGCCTCTTCATATTAACAGTGTACTCATAACATTTCAAGGGGGATGAATGCGAAAGACTTTTTAAAGATGTCCCTTCAGGAATGCTGAGCCCAGGATTTTAACTTGGTGTTAATTCTCGGAAATGAAAAACTGATCATTCTTCCGTAAGGTAAATTTGTAAAATCAAATATTGCCGAGTACAAAGTTAAAAGAAAGACAGATACCTGAACAGAAAACTGTGTTGTCCACGACAAAAATGTGCTATTTCTGCATGTAAAGATACTTTAAATAGTGAAAACAAAAATAACATATATTCTAAAGGAAACAAAACATAAGTATAACTACAGTTCACTGTGACCATTGTTTTTTTCTGTAACTTAATTTTGAACCAGATTGTATTTTGTTAAGAAAAAACTAGAAAACATAATTTTTACCTTAATTTGGTTTCTTGGATGGTTTAATGCAGGAAAGATTAAGAACATATCATTCAGTTTTGAATAACGTAAATGAACCAAAACGTGTCTTGCTAAAAGCAAATTTACGTCGCAAAGTGCGGTTGTTGTCTCGTGACCTCCTAAATATACCAACTTGAGTGTTTCAAGAAAAAACATTCAAGAGCGGCGATTTATATTTTCAAGCTTGAGGTGTGGAGATGTGAGTTGGAATGTGAAAGGAAACGGAGTTTATCTGTCGTGCAGAATTTTATGCTTAGCATATACATAGCAAGTGATACTGTTTTGTCAGCCTGGATACAGACTCATTGGTTGTGTGCTGGACACATGTCAAACTTAGTGTTCTTCACACGAACCACTATTTGCAACTGAAATATTTTTCTTGTCAGAACATCCATCAATTTACCCATTGAATTTATCGGTTATATCGGTGTAAATTGCATAAACGCACATTTTGAGCACAGTGAAATTAAGGGCAAGGAAGATTTTTCGGAACCCTCGACACACGTTTCAGTGATAAGTGAAGTTACTTGATTGAGATCTTTTGACGTCAGTGGAATTACAATTATGTACGTGAAGCAAATGTTTAATTAAAACACAACACTTTGATAAAATAATATAGTGATGAAGAAATGTGGTTTTAGGTAAAGCACATGGCTTTATTTTCACAACGGCCACGGTTTTTTGTTTATTTGCATAATTTCACTGGCATATGTGGCTGAGTTTTGAACTTGACCTTCAGTTGTTGTCAAACACATCAGTGAAATTGAACAATTCATCAATCGAAGATTGATATTTGATCAAACCTTTGGTTTGACCCAATATATCAAAGTTACGAATCCACGTGCCTTTGAACGTTTGAACAGCATAAAAGCTAGTGAAACATTATATCGAAACGTAAGACCCTTAATTTGTGCGTAACTTTCCATTGTTCGTAAATCGTATTATCTGTGACGCTAAAATTGCCAAGAATGTTTTAAATCAACAGTAGGGTCCAGAATATCCCGAGAAATTTGTTTCAAGGATCTGCCAACAGCTGTGGATGTCCAGCACCCGTGCATAGATCAGGAGATATCACTACCTTACAGACCCTCAGACATGATAAATGAGATGCAGAACACAGGTTACATTATTCACAGTGAATATACATCTTACCTGTGGCTCAGCGCAGTTATCATTATCCATCGTGAACACTTCTCTTACCTGTAGCTCAGCACTGTTCGTTCAATCAAAATGAATACTTGGTACCAATAGATACAGCTAATGATGTAATTAGTATATACTCCGTCCAAAAGAAGTAATTCAGCAATCGATGTAGGTCTCCACAAAAATACAGCTCATGGGGTAATAACCTGGTTTATGACCTGGTGAGGAACCAATGTGAGGGCCATTGTATCCTGGAAATTGTATAGATTTGCTGTGCTTGCTAACGCAAAACACTCCCTGGTGAGACTCATTCAAAACTCGCCAGTATATTTTTTAATTCGATTCTTTTCACAAAGAATCACTGAGAGACACTTTTTTCTATTACTGGTAAAAGGTCAAGGTATAGACACAGAGGCAACGGCAGTGGTATGCTGTACTCAGCTCTCATTTAAATATACTTGCTGGAGTAGAAACCAGTGAAGTATAAACAGTAAGCTGTTTCATAGTTTAAATGCTTCCTCCGCTGACCCTTATCATAAAACGACGTATATTTCTGTGCGTTGCTTCATGACACAAGTTCATAAACAGAAGGAATTACATGTATGGGCAATACATGAAAAGTGGTTGCGACCCAGATACTTACGTTGTCAGCAAGTTTCACTTCATGCATATAATTTCTGCACTTTCATCCTGAAGAATGTGATTGTGAGGTTTAATAATACAAAGCCAAAGTGTAAAATAGCTGCATGCTAACCAATGTTAAATTCAAGTGAAACATCGGGCACTTTTCCTTGCTATTCCAGGTACAAGCATAGCAAAATGTCTGGGAATTCCAATTTCGTAGGCACACATTCAAGCATATTTTGTGCATTAAGGTGGTGGCGGGCAGTTCAGGGTCACAAAACTATGCGAATGGCAGAAATATTTGTTTAAACAAAAATCACCAAACTAGGCGTAAAGACTAAGGTTGGGTGCTTTTGGAAATCTCCACTTCCGTCCTGACGGACAAGGCGAAAATAATTTTCGTGGAAGCAAATGAAGAGAGTTATACCACCACCTTTTGGTTGTTTAGAAACCATGAGATTGTTCATGTGTGATTTTAAAGATATATATAAGCCTCGTAGGTTTTGAAAAAAGAGACGTACTTTATGATTTCATTGCAAAACCACGAAAAAGCAATTAAACTCAGAGAATGGCCAAAGCAAAATTCAAAGAGTCCCTGTAGCTTTGAACATGAGCTCAATGTCACCCATGTGCTGTGTAAGTCTTTTCCTTATACCGAGAAATGTGCAATTTCACTGCAATCAGCCAAACTGTTTTGGAGCATTTTTTTTAAGATTTGCCAAAATCCCCCCATACGTTTGAAGAAAATCTGACTGATGGTTGCGATAACGTCAAAATGTGGACTACCATTTTAAATCCGAGAATTTCATAACAAGTAATGGCAAACACCACAAAGACACAAAATGTGGCAAATTGCCCAGATCCTGAATTCCTTTGTCACGAGATTAGATCTCTTTGTCCTACGCGATGTTTAAAGAAAACCTTGCCATCAAATGTCCCATTGTCGGTAATCTTGTTATGTTTCTTTAGCTGCCTAGCCAGTTGTCATTCTTACATGTATTTACCTAATGAGGCTATTGCCATTATTTTGCGTTTTATTACTTGGAAGACTCTTTCATCTTAATATATTATTGTTTGTTTTTGCCGGAAGATACACCTACATGTACCACACGATGCTTACAGCTTTACCACACTTGCGGTTGTTGAAACATTCAATATTTTGTATCTATGAAATTCAGCCGAAAACAAAAACAGGTTAACGTTAAACACTAAAAAGTCTGTAGAGCTGAAGTATCACCGTAGTTTGCTCTTTACTTGGAGCATGTCAGGATGCTTTATTGTATATGTATTGGTGTGTCCAATATTCAGTAAGAATATCTTGTACTTATGTTCTTTTAAGAAATGCAGTGCACAATTATGCTAAGTAATAACATACGAATAGGGAGTAACAACGGTTTAAAAGCATACACTTACACTGGGTCTATTCTTCTAATGTTCATGTATCTGTCATTTCGCATGTTGTTAAATATGTTTATATCTCTTGTACTTTACACCTTACTACTGACCAATTTTAACAGGCGATAATTATCCAAATCAATGGCCTAACATTACGCAGTTGTTGCACTTTAACATATATAATGTTAACGGCTAATAACAAAGTGGATTATTTGGAATCGATATGTCTCCATAACAGGATAAATTAATGTAATTTGCTGAAATGAAACTAAACTAGATATCACTATTGTCTCCGAGGACTTACATATTGGGGCTTTAACTCACTTTTCAGATGTGATAGCAGAAATCTGCAGATGGTATAGCAGTGTTTAGCATCTGAATCATTAAATCCTTAAGTTGAGGACTGATCTTAGTGTACCGAGTTTGGAATCGGTGATAAAGGAAACAACTTTTAATGAATGCAAGACTTTGATAGCAACTTTTTACAGACCACCGGGTAAAAATTTGGCTGAAAGCAGGGAGTTTTTAAGAACACTTTCAGGAGCTTAGTGGGGATAATTAAAGTTGGATCTCCTCATTCATAAATTGTGACTGGCCACTTTATTGTTCCAGGCATTTCATGGGCAAAGGAAACCTATCGCACTACTTTTGAACGGGAATTAATTAGTACTTGCTATGATCTAAATTAAAAGCAACTTGTAATGGAACCAACGAAGGAAATACTTTTTACTGTACCTCGTGTTTGTAATCAAAGATATGGTAAACTGTTCTATCTCAAATATCCCACTTATCTCTGATTACGAAGGTACTTTACTCGCTACGAATATTTGCGTCGAAAAGGGTAATTCCTTTTTAAAAGTTTCACGGAAGTGCGATAAGGTGGTTTATGACAAAATGAATGACATATTCTTAGCAGCTCCATGAGACGCTACGTTGGTGTATGGCACTATATATGATACTTGTCGATGTATAACAGAGTTTCTGTCAGATATGGCGTCTGAGTGTATACCACACAAAGAAGTTACAATCAGACCAAAGGATAAGCCATTCATGACCGGTAAACTTCGTCACCATATGAGGGTCAGGTAACGTGCCTATAAATGGTTAAAAAGTCTGGCAGTGAGAACGATTGGGCATGGCATCGTACGCTCAGACATAGAGTCGTGGATTTAGTCAGGATAGCCAAAGGGGCTTTTTTTACTAAGATTCGTGATATTCATTCTAATTAAAAAAAAAAAACAATCTAAAAAGCGATGGTAAACTTCGAAGCAAGCTTGTGATTGCAGCTCAAGAAAACCCTTAACTTCACCAATCAAAAATGTGTCTATTCATATTAATTTTGTGGATACAGCTAATTGCTTAAATTACTATTTGCCCTCTTAAAATCGAAACGAACGACTTCACTTCTGAATTACCTGTGAGTGAATATAAAACAGGGCAAAGACTCAACAGCAGTGTCATTACTGAAGACGACGTTCTGAAATTGCTTAAACAGTTATCGATTAGGGGCCTGAATGAAATTCCAAATAAGGTTTTGAGACTCTTTGCTAATTATATTCATGTTGCATTAACTCAAATTTTCAACTCGTCGCTTCACTGTTCTATTTTTCATGATATGTGAAAAAAGGGCATATATGTATCAGCCCCCTTTAAAAACGGATGATCCTTATGTCAATAAGTATTATAGACCAATCTCTCTTCTATGTCCTGTACCCAAAGTATTTGAATCGTGTTTTCCGTAGATTGTACGAATTTCTGATATACCATACTTTTTTGACACATTGCAATTTTGGGTTCCAAAGATGGACAGCACTGTAAACCAGCTTATTATTATTGTACATGAACGTAGTCAACCAGTTGATAAGGGAAAAGAAGTACGTATGGTATTTTAAGATGTTATAAAGGCATTTGATCGTCTTTGGCATAGTGGTGTATTATTAACATTACAACGAGTTGGTGTGTATGACCTGCTACTTCTATGGATCAGATCTTACTTTAGGGTCAGGAAGCAGAGGGTTGGGGTTGAGGGTACTTTCTCAGATTGGGTGAATATTGAATCTGGTGTTCCCCAGGCTAGTGTTTTAAGCTGCATTTCGTTTTCGATTTTCGTAAATGATTTAGAAAACATTACTTGTAAAGTTTACTTATTTGTGAACGATACAATCTGAATGGGAACTATAAAACACTCCCGAGGGAACAGATTATAAACTTGAATATAAATGTACAGATTGTTAAAGAATGGGGGAAAAGTGTAAAGTAGATGTTCATCCCAACAAAATGGAGAAAAATGATAATTTCGACAAAAAAAAGCCAACGCAAGATCATTTATCTTTTTTGAAGAAAAACATAAAACGTGTACGTTAACATAAATACTTAAGAGTTAACTTAGACAACTTTTGGTGGCAATAATATTCGTGACGTTTAGGGCACATCAGATCTTACATGTATCACTTGCCTTGGAATGCACTATAGTTTATATATACCTTTTTGTACGTCTTGTACTTGAATGCGCCTCTCCTGTGGATCACAGATGTTCCACAGGGAGCCGTACAATAATAGAAAAAGTTCAATACAAGGGATCTTTTCTTGTGTCGGGTGCAATGAAAACATCTAGTCCAAAATATTAATGTGTCTAGGCTGGCTGAGCCTGGAACCGAGACGGAAGTATTAAAAACTTATGTTTTACTAGAAAGAGCCTCTTGCATTTAGCCTGTACATTCCTGGGCTCAATAGGAGGAGGGGGGAGCTATCATGTTTTGCATCTTGTTTGCCAAGTGTTTGACCCATTCCATTTTCCCAGATCGACTTGAACCACTCATGATAAAGATAAAAGGATGCTTTAACCTTGGATCCATATCAGGACCAATATTGGGCTTGAATTAGTCTTCTCATCGCAGGCAGACAAGACTATCTTATTCTCTGCTTCAGTTGCCAGTCAGTGACAGTGAGTCAGTCTTTTTTCTCCTTTTTTCTGCTTTGTGAACCAATTTTAAGTGTATGGGGATAATCATCAAACGTCAGTCTTTTAATGAATGATTTTCCCACACAATTTGCTCGCTTTGAGATTTTTCTGTTAGGCATTTTGATGCTGTACATTTTTGCATGTAACCAACAGAACGCAACCATCTTCTGTACAGCACACCCATGTTCTTGTTCAGGTTAGAGTAAAGAGCACAGTCTAGGGGATAGGCTGACATGTCTTGAGTCCAAGTCTTGAGCAATCTTGCCCAGTATGTGTCTGGGGATCCATTTTTTTTTTTTTTTTTTGGTTTGTTTGTTTTGTTTTGTTTGTTTGTTTGTTTTTTTTTTTGGGTGGTGGTGGTTTTTTTGTTTTGTTTTTGTTTTTGTTTTTGTTTTTGTTTTTTGTTTGTTTTTTGTTTCATCTGGGAGGAACCTGTTCTGGATGTGCATGTGAATGTTTTTCCACTGATTTTCCAAAAACTGCATCATTTAATCAGTTTATAGACGTTTTTTTTCAAAATCTGAAGTGGCTTCAGTCTGCATCCAAATCTGGATTTTTTCACATGATACAGCAGTTTTCATCCCAAGGTTCCTGCATTTGACCCAAGATGTTTACAGAATATGGGGAAATCATGTCTGAGGTAGTCTTAATATATTCTGGTGCTAGAGGAAAATCATTGCATAGCTCATAGAGTTCCAATGGGAAATCAAAATCAATTTCGGAAATGTAATTGGTTCCTTCAGTGGGGAATGTTTTGACGCAGTGAATTTCACCTGTTGGAAGGGATTGCATACTCAATCGTCTGTAGATTTCATCTTTCTTTTTATTTTTTTATCTCCATACTAATGGGTAAGCAAAGCTACACCTCCTCTACTTCCTTTCTGTATCATCTGATACATGTTAATATCTGCCAGTATATCCAATGCCACTCTAGACATCTTCACAGCAGCATCCCAGGCCATGCCTGAAGCTTTGAAATAATGACCTGGATGTGACCCATACTCCCTCAAAGATAGGGTGCTGAAATTCCATAAATACCACATAACAAAAGAACATTTGTTAGCGAGTGCAGATCATGATATTGTCCCGATTTTTACAAGACAAACGTTGTTGATACTGTCTGTGCATTAGGATAAGCCTCTGCACTGATACCTTCTCCAGTAAGTGTACTGTAAAATGCTTCTCTATTGGAGGGAGGGAGGTCCCTTGAAAATGTTCCGTCAAGTCCATGTACTTGTAGATATACACCCCCTTTGTAGTCAACAGTTCTTCTTTAAGTCCTTTGAAATATTGCAGCGCATGTTTGAAGTCCTTCACTCCTCCAAGTAGTTCATGTAGACTATAATTCATAAACTGCAATGAATCTATAAATTGAGCATTTCCCTAGGAAAAAGAAATGAGCTTTTCGCATGTTTGTACAATGCATTTCAGCTCTCCCATGTCAATTTTTCTGACACCTTCCATCACAGTGTGAGCATCATATCATATTATGCACCTGTGAACATGGTGTCTCCTATAAAGGGACAAGATCATAGGATTTTCTCTCTCCACCTTCCATGTGTGAATTTCTACAACTTCATTCCTGCACTTTTAGCCAGATATTTCAGTAGTTTGACTACTAACAACTTTGCGAGAAAATTATGCATGAAATCTTACCTTTCCTCATCTTTATACAACAGTTTGAGGAACACCAGATAAATAAGACATGCACTGTGCCTTGTCAGACAAGAAGGGGTGTACCAAAAAGCTTGTGTACCAAAACCCAGTTGCAATAAGTGACCAGTTAACACTGGTAAATTCCTAAAACTTTTAATTAGGAAAGTGACCAACTGATGGTAGTATGGACCTTTCCTGAGCATCCAGGTATTCCAATGTGAATGACCACTGGCAGCAAAGTTCAGTATTAAATGCTCAATACATTTATGCCACTAAGGCAAAATATTAATACAACACATTCAGAGCTGCATTGTCACACGTTCAAGTTGTAAATCACCACAGGAATGATGAATTTTGAGTGGAAAGTTTATGTTTGGTTATTTGCAGCCTCTTCCTCTGATTCGTTTTCTCTTTAACCCTTAAACAGATGGTCCAACATGTCTCTTCTCTTCTTACCTTTGAAGTAAGCCTGTATGTTACAATGTCCGTGTGCTGCACCTCGATACCATCCATTCTAGTGCTTATGATCATGCACCTTGTCCAACTGTATAAATATTGGCTTTCGCAAAAGTAACAGGTGTGTTTTTGCCTAAATTTGATTTCATCTTCCTCTGTCAACATGATAATAACAGTATCATCCAGTATATTGACAGTTCTTCAAATTTCCAGTTTCAGTTGCTTCAGAAAAGTCTCGGCAACATTCTTCCCTCTATACAATATTGGCCTGTCTGAAGAAAATCAAGGTTCATCTCTGCACATGATGTACATGCCAAATTCTAAAAGAATTTGAAAGATCTCTTTCAAAGTTTGAGTGTCTTGGCTTTCACTGAGTGGAACAATGAAAGACTAGAAATTAGCATAAATTACGAAAGGGGCTGGCAATTTGTTTCCTATGTTCCTGAATTCACAAACACTGCCTGGTTTTGGCATCTTGATTCTCTATTTATAGTCACCTATTGATTTTTGTGCCCAAATTGAATCAATGTTAAACCTATTGGTGATTATTGGATCAGAACCTGTAACTTGCTTTAAAAAAATGTTTTCCCATGATCTGATGAAATGAGGTTTTTTTCACCTTCGCCCCTTTACAGTGCAAACATTTTCAAATGGTGGTTAGACATGTTGTCAATCAGGTGTCAAAATTTCAAGTGGAGATTTTGGTCTCACACTTCACTTTAACAATCTTTGACCCCAAAGTAATTCAAGGTGCCTGAAAAAAACAAAAATGAGCATTAAACCTATTATTCTGGTAAATTCTGGAAATATTTTTTCAAATATTTCAGAACACAAATTCCATGTTAATTCCTTGCAGAACTTAAAACCGTTCTTCACATTGGTTTTCCTATGTGAAAGTCAGGGTCTGGTTCCATGTTGTGAATCTAGAGTGTTCCGCATATTACTGTATAAAGCCAACAAGTTTGTTCTCAACTTACAATTCTCATCAAGCACAATGGCTACAGAGAACCTTGAATTAACAAAACTTAAATTCAACAGTTATCATGGCCCACTTGATTACACTCAGACCTCGCCTGTGGCACTTGAATTTCAATACTGACTTGTAATCGAGCACTAAATGGGGATCTGAAAAACTTGCAGCATGAAAAAGGAAAATGGCAAGGAAGATCCTCTCGAACATGAAGATAAGATAAGAGTCTCGTTCTTTTTTTCGAATCCTGTCCTTTTCCTGCTGTGTGGTCACCTGACCGTTCTCAGCCAATCAGGAAACAGCAACATTTTTGGACAGACATTCAGTATCCAAAATTTCGAGGTCATCGAGTGGAAAGTGGCTCAGAATTTTTTTTTTCACAATATTTTGAGGTCATGTGAACCTTTACAATTTCCATCCAATTGTAACCATGTTGGACCCAACCTGTAGGTATGCATCGCTGCATATTTTCGAAATGTACTTTCATTTAGCTAAAACAACGTTTACATCATTTTAATATGTAGCACTCAAATTGTAGGTACTGGAACACTGCACATTTTTTATATTTTTAACTTTTCTCAAGCCCGACAATACAAAGCTATGAGCCACTCTGAGATTTAAGAAGGAACTGTGGACTTTCATTATCCTTTGAAAACATATCAGCTGATGATTTCCATCTACATTTGGTGCTACATTTTGGACACACATCGCCCCATGCCCTCTCATGTTGAATGCTTTAATATCCAGGTTTCCTCCATTGCATGAACGGCAAATTTGTACTTGACATAAAGGCTTCACTGATGATCTTGTTGCATTAAACATTGATTTTTCAGTCTGCTCTATGCCACAAAAGTGATGTGTACCCTGGGGGTTAGGTTACACATCTAGGGTTAGGGTCTGTAGCTTCACCTTCGCTTGAAATGCTGGGCAGCTTCTTTTTTGAAAAATAATCTAATGGTGTTCGAAGTAGATGTTCATTTAAAACTGAATTCCATTGTTCAGGATTCAGGATTTTCTTGACTTGTTCAATTTTCTCCTGAATCTCCAGCTTCTGTGGCTCGTCAGTTCAAGTATAGTTCACAGAACCAGTAGGCTTCATATTTCTTTTTTTTTTCTGCCAGCAGCTGGCTCATCAGATAGATACAACTTTAGTTTTCTTGGTTAGTTATCATCCATTCCAAACTTTTACAACCGACAATACAAAGCAAAATACATACCTTCACTGCTGAGAGTCCTAAGACAAAGAAACTAGCTATGCTCGGAAATACACCACTTCCTGGACATGACCCTTAGTCATCTGATCAAATTGTTACTGTAGCAAGGTTATACATTGCAACACCCACGGATTTGGTCAGTTTCCAGGAAACATTAATTAAAACAAATGTTTCTTCAGAGAGCATTATACACCTCCCAATTACAGTATACATCTTATGTATGTACAGTACACTATACTAGTATGCATTCCTAGCTATATCCTGCTTATATTTAGACAATCTAAAGCAACCCACTTCAGTTATTTTAGTGCAGCATTTGTTGGAAGGGCACACAGGGTTTGTTTCTCCAGGAAAAACCCGACAATGGCTAGGAATGATGAAGACGACAACAGTACATGTACAGCTAAAAAGTTGAGAATATGACTCAATTTAAGCTCTGTTAAGTCTCTTTGACTGGGACTCTGGAACTGCACTAGAGGAAGGCGCTGACCATTTCAATGTTGATAATAATGCTACATCTTTCCCTACTCACGTGCAGAGGGGTGTCCACATTGTCTTTCAGCTCCATGTGTCACAGATGAAAGTAATCGACAGTTTTTGTGGGAAGATAATGCCCATCCGCCATATATAGGAACTTCACAGAAGAGAAAGGGACAATACAAAACATTTTGGACAATGTTGACTCGCAGAGGAGTATTTATGGATAAAAAGTACTAACATAGGAAAAGTGCTCCTATGGGAAGAGACCCTAGATGTCAAAAATATGTGAACCATTATAAGGATCTCATGCCAAACTGTGTTTTGAATTTGGTGCGCACCTGGCTTCCGAATCCACCCAAAGTGGCATACCTGGGACACATGTGTGAGTAAACTGTGGCATTTAGAAGTGACATCACGGATAATCCACTCGACTACCCTTGGTGTAATGAACAGTATGGAACTTTTCAATGTTTGCTTTTTCATTTCTATGAATCATCTCTTGTATCCTTTCAAAAAGACCGTAAAAAATGTTATCCGTTATATCATTACACCAATTGCATTATGCTGCCTCTAGTACATCAAGACAGAAGTATTAAAATATGTTCATTGATCTCGCATGTAATGACAGTTGTGTTTCAGCATATTTGATGATTTAGTACTGAAGTGTTATAGTTATATTGGGCAAAAACAATATATATTGCTGATGGATCCATTATCAGGTTCATTGTCGAGAGTGTGAACAGACAAAGAAAATATCAGCTAAGTTTCATTCATAACCTCAGGTAGAGAATGGAATGCATTATAGTTGGGAAAAAAATCCGATATTAATAGCTGAAATTTTGTGGACTACCGGTATGCCTGTTGTCAACTCACCTGTCACTTGTATCTCCATCCTGGTAGATCTGTATACATGTAGTACGAATTATTCAAACATTGTAGACTCAGTCCTACTCAGCTGATGTTTCTTGTGCTTGTTTTGTTCCATTTCATTTCTTTAATTTCTGCAAAAACATTGCAACACGTGGCTCATGTGAAGCAGGAATTGTGTGTTTTGTTCCCTCATTTCATATGTGGACTGCAAAGAATTTTTGCTGGGTCAATTTGGTATTGAATAACGCGACAAAACAACAAGCTAACAAAACAAAACGGATAGCTGGGGATCAGTATTCCCTCAAAGCTGGTGTTCACTCCATTAATGCTTGTATAAAAACATGAAAAATGGCACAAGCAACATAACAAAATATGCTGTGTTACAGGAGGTGGCTTCATTACATGGTAGTCTCTCAAAGGGTGCAACCAATTACGGGTGATAAAAAACACAAAAATGTGTGTGTTTGTATCACATATCTGTTGATGGGGAGCAGCTGTGCTGTTGAAATAGCCAGGCAGTTCAAATTCTAACTGTTTGAATGATTTTTCAACAGCAGGAAATCCAGGGAAATAACATATACCTTGCCATAGATTTGAGTTACTTCAAACTTGGTTGAGATGCACTTTAGGTGGGTCTCTACTAAATTTATTCAATATCACGGCCCAGTCATTTTTAGATTTTCTATGAATTCACTTTTTCATTTTATGCATCAATATGGATACAATGGTAATTCACACTTTTGGCTTCTTCTTCCAAAGCATGAGACATATACACTTCAAACTTGATGGCCTTGCATCTTGTGCGAGTCTCTACCAAGGTTGTTGAAATGGTCATGGTCCAGTGATTTTTGGTGTGTTTTCTTTATTTTGTTTTGACAAAATCGAATGATATTTCTCCAAAAGCACCAAACGAATCACTTAAAAATTGCACAGGGGCACTCGGGGTTATAAGGGCAAGACTTGCATGGTACATCAGTGACCTTGACCTTATATTTAAGGTCACAGGTCTATTAACATCAATTTTACTGTTGGCGCTGTTTGATCTCTGACCTTAATATTGCACATAGTGGTGGTCCTCTTTGAGGGTCAGAATTACAAAGTAAATTAATAACCCTTGACCTTATTTCCAAAGTCACAGGGTCAATTTTCAGAATTTTGCTGTTCACCTGATATCTGGAGACCTATTTGAGCTATGACCTGGATGTTGTGCATGGTGATGATCCTCTGTTAAGGCCAAACTTGCACAGAACATGGATGACTTTGACCTCATTTTGAAGGTCACAGTGCTACTAGTGTCATGAACGTCTAGGTCAACTGAACACAGCATGTTCACACAGGCCTCTCGTTTTCCCTTGTGTACAAATTTAAAAGGTTCTAGTCAATAATATATTCTCTAGCCTTGATCTTCAGCCCAAATTTTGACATGTGCTTGTATATGAACTAAAGGCACATGTACAGAGCCCTGCCTTTTTAATATTTATAGCTGTTGACTTTGCTAACACCACGAGCATTTTGAACTTGATTTTAACATAATATAAGTCAATCTGTTGTTTACTGATAAGTAATAGATATTACATTTATGCTGCAGTGAATTATCCAGAAAGCCACCAAACTTGGCAGTCAGAAGACAAGTGCCCCTCATGCCAAGCTATGCCATGACTATGCATAAGAGTCAAGGGATGACGTTAGACTATGTAGAAGTGCACTGTGACAATGTATTTCTTCGGGGCCAAGTTTCAGTGGCACTAGGATGGGTTAAGCAAATGAAGGCTTACGAATACTGAATATTGATGAAACTATACTCAGACAACCCCAAAGCACAGTGTCATATTTGGAGTCATCATCTCAGCTGGTTGTGCCTGATAGAAAATGTTGCTTGGCACAAGTGATGCAAACTCAAAATGTGCCAGGGGAAGCAGACTTCCAGGAATTAAACTTACCTGTTCTTGAAAGTATTATTGATACTGGTACCATTCAAGATGCTCCCAGTACTGACATTGATGAGACACCTGATCCAGTTTGTGAACCATGTCCTTTGGACAAAGGAAACATCATTCATATCACAAAACACAAACCTCCAAAGACTGATAGCAGATTTTGACAGCAGCAAAAATGTTATAGCATCTCATGCAAAATTGAAGGCAGAACTACAGGAATCGCAATCATACTTACACGGCCGCCATTTATGCTGCTGTTCGTGATGTGACAGGCAAAACACGGTGACAATCTGAAGCTCTTACTCTGGTTTCCCAAGCATTTCCATTCCCGGCTGCACCCCATTTTCAATTAAAACTGCCCTACAACTTGGGTTGTTTAGAAATCGTCCATGACATAATTTTATGTTATCGACTAGTTTGCAAATTAAAGGCACTGTCAATTGATGGGCATTCTTTGTGAACTTGTTGTTGATATAAAGCTCAGAGAGATTGACTTTGTAGTTTCCAATCGTCAATTTGCACATTGATTCTGTGCGTGTTTCTTCTTTCAGCATGGACAATCCATTACATGTGTATCCAGAATGGAATGAAAAAGACAATTTTTGTGGCATACATTGTGTTATGAAGAAATTTTGTGGGAGAAGTTTGTTGACAGCGTCAAATGTGAATCACTGATTGACACATGTTGATCAGCACACTCTTTTATTTTAAGCCCCTGGTACACACGACAGAAACCACTGTCATTTCCAGTGCTTCTCTTGTTCTTAACTGTTACATCAGGATACACAGTCAATAACAATTTGGTGAAATTGAGCTTTCCTGCTGGTTTTAAATTGTCAGCACATATTCAATTACGGAGGTCCTGTAGATAGCTTCTGTTGATATGGATTTGTGATTATCTAACTCCAGTCGGGAAAAAAATCCTGATATGATTTTTTTTTTAATCTAGTAATTTGATTCAGGGAAAAAAATGGTCTGCATTTAACAGGTATCCTTTTTAATTAGTCAAGGGCAGAAATGTGCAATCCTAATGTAAATTTACACTGACAGAATTACCAAACAGTCAATAAATACTATTTTTACTAATATGAGGTTTTATGCAGAATTTTTTCAGGAGCGGCTTTTAATCTGTAGTATTATTGATTAACAATTTTAGTCGTGTGTACTTTTCACTTTTTACATTTGGAGTAATTCACCAAGGTTTTAAATTGGCTATTTATACAAAATACCATTGATCCTACTTTAAAGCACTATTTCATTGTGGCTTTATTTTTGCGTTGCATCAGTGAATGAAATAAGCAACAATTGCAATACATGTACTAGGAAATTAAGCAAGTCAATCTACAGTAGGTTTGAAGAACAAGAGGCCTGTTGGAACATGCTGTGCTCCGCTGACCTGGAATTCCATAACCCTAGACTGGCACTGCGACATTGGAAATAAAGTCAAAGTCAGGCATGTTCGGTGAAAGTCCTGCTTTAACAGAGCTAGTCTGTCCGCCGTAAACAACATCAAGGTCCTCAAATTCATGTACTTTTGAACTTATCAAATGAACAGTGAAATTCAGGAAGGTGATGCTGTGACCTGGGAAATAAGATCAAGGTAACTCTTGTACTGGATGAATCTGGCCCACATAGTGGGCCACTCACATATGCAACATCAAATTCCTAGCTCATCAAGTGCTGAAGTTCTTAAGTCAACAATAAATTTTAGTAAGTGGTTCTGTTACCTGGGGAATGAAGTCAAGTCACTTAATTGAACAACTTTGGTACAAACACACCCAAAGCTCATCCCCACGAAGTTTAAAGTGAATCTAGCTCTCAGTTTTGGAGAAGTCCAAAAGGTGAATTACCATTGCAATCCCTATTGACAACAAAAATACAAACGAAAAAGGCAAAATTCACTCGACCTTGACCTGTTAAATAAACTTGGGTAGAGAATCACCCAAGGCACATCCCCACCAAGTTTAAAATGAAGGTGGCTGATGGTTTTGGAGAAGAACACCAAAAGCTGAATTTGCATTCCTGTTCCGAAAGATTTACATATTATTAAATAGGAATGTGTGCATGAACAGATAAGTACCCAAAGTAAAATATTTGTAGAAAAAGAAAAAAAAATGAGTTTGAAAATTAATGACATCTATTGAACAGGTTTGTTTGATGTTTCCACCAGAAACAATACCACCATCTTTGTATCTGAGTGACAGTTTTGGAGAAGAAGCCAAAAAAATCAAAACACACACACACACACACACACACACACACACACACACACAAATTCATGAAAAAAAAGCACCACCTGACCTGGTGACAAAACTAAGGTCTACAGGTATCTTGAAGAGCTCTTAATTAATTTTGAAGCATTTGTCAAAGTGGATCCGGAGAAAAAGATTTTTTTTCTTTAAGTGAACCGAAAAAATAAAGAATCAAAATTCCAAAGGGTCATTGGAGCATGACCATGTGAATATTTTTGGTAGATACCCACCCAAGGTACATCCTCACAAATTTTGAAGTGAATCTGGTATAGTGATAGTGGAGACGTTGAAATGTGAATTACTTTTGTACCATCACAATCAATAGGAATGTAAGCATTTACTGATTTATACACAAATTGGGAACAAAAATGGTAAAAATCAGGACTCGATAGGAATTCCATAAAGTGAATATTTTTGTGACCCTACTACAAGGAACATTTTTACTTAGTTTCAGTATGTGAATGAAGGTTTTTTTGAGAAGTTGAAAATAACAAAAACACAAAAATTCATCAAAAATAATAAAAAGAAAAAAATTATCACAACACCGCCTGTTGAACAAATTAAGGTCTAGCATACACAGAAGTATCTTTGTGCAATTTTAAAGCAATTAGGCAAGCTAGGGATTTTGGAGAAGATTTTTTCACATTTTGTCATGAAAATAATGCATGAAAAAATCCTAAAAGCACTGGAGTATGACCATTTAAACAAACTCAGTAGAGACTCACCAAAGGAATATCCTCATCAAGTTTGAAGTGAATCTGGCTGATGGCTTTTGCGAAGAAGTAAAAAAATGTGAATTACCATAATAATCCCCATTGCCTTTCATGTACAAAGTAATCAATAGGAATGTATGCATTGACTGATAAGTACCTTAATTTTTAAAAAATGTTAAAGATCAAGGATCCACATCAATGCCCGGTAAGGAACAGTTTTGTGTGACCTTTCAACAAGGAACATTTCCATTCAGTTCTAGCTTAATATAAGTGTCAGTTTTGGAGAAGTTGAAGAATAGAAAAAAAAACATATTAAGAATTCATGAAAAAAAAAGGTAATTGCACCCCCACCTGTTGAACAGATTAAGAGGTAGCCAGGTGTAACAATATGATTTGCTAAGCAATTTCAGAGATGGAGATTTTTTATTTAAGATTTTGCCCCCCGCCCCAAAAAAATGAACAAGAATCATATAGAATCCAAAAATCAGTGGAGTTGCTGGCTGCAGATTCCGGCTTACAAGCAAATGAAGTGTTTCTATTTCCATCAATAATGTACATGTTCCACCTGAATAAATATGTATCAAGTAATGTGGGTCACAAAATGATTTGGTGGTAGTTAAAACACTTTATTGGCAAATGTTAGAAATTTGCTGACGTGATGAGCTCAGCACCTGAGTTGCAATTGTCAAATTGATGCATTGCATGTCTATTTTTTATGGACTACAAACACAAATGTGGTACCTTTCATATGTTGGGTATTATTGTAGATGGTCAGTGCAAATGATGAAAGGGCACGACTACTGACATTTAAAATGGCCCTAGAAATTCACTGAATTGTTACTGAGTATGGATTGATACCAAGTAATACCTTTCTATTCAAAATAACTTATAATAAATCAGTCCCCATAATGTAGTTGTCCCATTAAATCATTTAAATATTAGACAAGCACCCCATCCTTTCCCAAGTTTCTAAATGCAGATTAAAACGATGACCAAATAAGTCAGATTGAAAATACCTTATAGGAGGAAACGACAATCCAGGGACTTGGTGGCCTGCTGATGCAGGTGGTCTAAGTTAAATTGGCATCGGGCATTTAAATATAAATGGTGCCCAACATGTATTCCAGCAGATACCATTTTTAAGTGTACCTCCAACATGTCCAATCGTTTCATTTTCATGATAAATGGTAGCATAAATATCTCTTTCAAAGTACCAAAATTTACATACAAAATTTGGTTCAAACCACTTACCAGGTCATGGCCATCTCTGATTGTTACCAGTGTAAATGAAATTTTCCCTCAAAATACAGATGAAATCTCATGACACACGTCATTCTGTCATAGAAGTACAATTACAACAAAACTAAAGCCACTTGAGTAAAAATATTTCCTTGAAAAATAATTATTGAAAGATAATCACAAATGCCAGCACAAGAGCTTTGAAGCATTCAGCTGTAGTGCTTGAATTTCCCTCCTGAACACACTTTGCCCACCACTGGCACCAGTTCATGATGTCACATAAAATATTTGGAAAAAAAAACACATATATACTTTCTTATATTTTTTTTTCTGTGAACAAGTAGTGCAAGTGTAAATATTTGGGAAGCTATATGTTGCCTATTTTTTCCAGGGGTGGGAGAACCTGCCAATCGCAGAGCGCGATCAACTTTGTGCGGAGCTACAATTGTAATGGATACGGCCAGCAGCGCTTGGCGATAAGTTTGACACATTTGAGCGAGAAAAGTACGGATTTTTCAGTGATACATGCATTTTCCATTCCGTGGACCAGTGGTCACTTCGATCTCGTAGAGTTTTATAAATGGCGAGCAGAAAACAGCATGTAGACAGATGAAAGTGAAAAAAACGGTCTTTAAGTGGCGCGGATCTGTGGCAGTTAATATGACAGGTTAGTATCCGAATTTGAAATTCGCAGTGGTTGTGCTGTTTTGTAGAAACGTGAACTTGGAACGAGACATTTAATAGGACTGAGAGTCAGCATATGAACTAAAATACTGTTTTGGATAAATGATGTGAATAACATGGAGCTGGGTTGGGTAGATCTTGAGAAATAAAAGCCAACGTGAGACAAGGTAGCCATACATTTTCGTCCATGTTTCAAACCTTTCAGTAAGACGCCCTCAGTCGTAAGCCAACAGTCTGCGGGGGTATAAACTATTGGCAATAAAAACACTAAAAAACTCATTTGATAATGGATTCAGTACACTACGAGCACCTGCAGTCTTCATCATGAAGCAAAGCGATACAACACAAGCTATAGCGCGTCCACTCTGGGTGATACGAGACAAGCTAGAGCGCGTCCACTTTCGCTGACCCTCGGCAGTTGTTATAGTGCATACAGTCCAATACTATGGGAAATTAGAATACTAAGGTTATATGCACGTAGATAGCATTAGTATTGCAATGTAAGTACAAGCCATGTGTTGCGAAATCTTGAAATATTTTCGTCCGCAGGTTACCATTTATCCTACATTGGAATCCTTGTGTTTCATTCACCTACCTGGGAGCTCAAAGGAGTATACGTTCGCAGATTTTTCACAATTCAACTGGCGGTTTACAACTTGGCAAGACACTGTACCAACAAAGACCTTGAGCATCAGATGGTGGGGCGGACACATTTTCATGACAGACAAGATATTAAAAAAGGAAAGAATGCAATCCAAGTCTAAGTATCTAACATCGAAAAGGGCGGCATTTGTTATTATTGTTATTATTGTTAGAAGTATTCCCACCAAATTACACATGTTAGCACTATTACATTTCCAACATTCAAAATACATTTCAATGGGACATTGCTAGAGTAATGCCTGTGTCAAATTGAAACTGTGACCGGCATTTAAATTTGAGGAAAGAATCCAGTTTGGCGTAATCTGTAACCGGCACACACAGTATTAATCTTTGGATTTTTACTGGAAATCTTTTTATCCTTTCGTTTTTCTGAATATTGATATTTGTTAGGCATTTAAGATCGAAGGTCACTTGAAGAATTTAGCATGATGAAATTGAGTGTGCTTTGACTTCGATATTACCTGTGTAACAATAAATTGAAAGTAAAAATTGTTGGAGATTTCATATTATAACGATCAATAATGTCTTATATATATATATATATATATATATATATATATATATATATATATATATATATATATATATATATATATATATATATGTGTGTGTGTGTGTGTGTGTGTGTGTGTGTGTGTGTATGTATGTATGTATGTGTGTGTGTGTCTGTGTCTGTATCTGTGTCTGTGTTTGTATTGATTCAACAAACAATTTCCTGATTCCTATATTCACTGCAAAGAGTGTCAAAACATATATTGTTACGGAAAAAAAGTCAAAGATGTGGAGGCGTTTTGTGAAGAACGTGTCTGTGTGCCCTATTAAGATTTCAAAACTGAAGATAAAAGAATGTGCCTGTTTGCCCTAGTGATAGCTTGGAGTACATTTAATACTGTTATGCTCACGGATATCTTTAGATGTATTTGAATAAAGATATGCCCATGCCCATAACGAGCATCACTTTAGTGAACGCACCCAAGGTTAACTTTAATATTCAAGGGAAACTTGCTCTCTTGTATTGGTAGGCAAACCACTTTTAGAGCCTTGAAATGCTATATTTGTTCAAAGTGTTTAATATTTGTGACGATATCATTTATTTGTAAATGTTCACTCAATGAAACGTTTTAGCACAAACGTTATGTTTAAATAGAATGTTCATACTTGTATATTCTGGAGGTCTTGACAGTAACTGATATATATACTTTGACAGGGATATCTGAAAAAAGTGCATAATTGTTGGTGAAATAGGTGTCATTTATCCCCAAAGTACCTTTTTAGCGCAGCTGACTTGTCACTCAGCTGAGTTTATAGGATGGTCAGTCGTCCGTCGTCGTCGTCGTCGTCGTCGTCGTCGTCGTCGTCATGGTCGTCCGTCCACAGTTCACATTGTCGACTTCTTCTCCAAAACCGTCAGCCAGATTTACTTCAAACTTGGTGGGGAAGTATCTTGGATGGGTGGGTACCAAATGGTCTTACATATTTGTTTTTTGTTTCTTTTTTTTTGGGGGGGGGGGGGAAACCTCTCCAAAACTGCTCACCCAATTGCTTTGATATCACATAAGAACTTTTCCAGGGACTTTTTATTCTTAATTTGTTGACCAGGTCGCGCTGCAATTTTTGTGTGTTTTTGCTTTTGTCTGCTTCTTCTCCAGAACCGTCTCTCCCTAATTAAGTTGAAACTTCGTGGATATGTTCCTTGTGAAAGGGCAAAACAAAGTTGTTCACTAGGTGGGACTGCTATGAGTTACTGATTTTTAACGATTTTTTTTTTCAGTTCGGGTACTTATCGCTAAATGCACCTCTCCTATTGATTACTATGGAAGTCAATAGGCATTCTATGGCAAATTCTTATTTTCGACTTCTCCAAAACCATCAATCAGATTGACTTCAAACTTGATGGCAATGTACGTTGGGTGAATCTCTACCAGCTTTGTTCAAATAGTCACGCTCCAGTGATTTTTCGTTTTTGGGCAAGCCTTAAAAGGTCTTCTCCTCCAAAACGACCACCCAATTGCTTTGATAATACACAGGAACATTCCTACGGACTCCTTGTTCTTAATTTGTTCACTACGTGGCACTGCAATTTTTTCCTACTTTTTTTTACATTATTCATACGCACTTTTAGAACACATGAGTGTAACCCTAGACAGAAACATGAACATAATGGCACTATTTTGTGAACAGTGGGGGCACTGCTGGAAATATGCACCCCTATAAAGGTATGTTTCTCAAACACGTCTGCATGGTATGAGTGTGCTGTACCAGGGGTATTTAAAAAAAAAGTATCACTCATGTTCCTGGTTGCACATTGCTTTCATCATTGAAGTAACACTCGCAACAAGGAACATGATGCTCTTGCATAATGTACTTTCATATATAGCGCAGTACTTTTGCTGACGGACACCAGTTTCTCGGATTATAGGCCCTCAAACTAAGGTCCGATACTTGAGCAATTTCTGTATATTACCCCCACATTTTTACACATTGGTATGTCCTAAATCATGTAGTATATTTGCAAATACAGGAACTGTACCATGTGGGACACCCCCTCAAACGTTCATTTCAGTGGGGAGAAAAACCTTTGCTTCCAATGACGAAATAGAGCTGTCCCACAAGTCGCATATCTATGACACCTTGGTATCCACCATTGCAACAGACTTGAGGAAAACCATTCCACTCAGACGCCACCTATATCAAACTGACTTCACGAATCATAAGCAAAGTGCAGGATGGAAGGGGTCCAAATGGTGTATATGTGCAGGTAAAGAAAATATCTTCTCTCAGAGGTCACCTTATAAACTATGTGCTGCCTATAAACGTTTAGAGAGGATAGCTAACAATCAGATGTAATATATGACAGAAAATCACTGATATAATTTGTTACACATCTTAAATTTCACAGAAACACGAACTTTCCTACGATTTAAAGAGTTGTTTGTATACCTTAAAACACACCAGACGCATTTCAATCTGAAGATTTGGCACATGGTATAGTTGGATTTATTGAATTGTATCAGTTTGGCTATATTATTTAACACGCTTGGAAAACCATGGTGACGATGGTAACAATAACATTTTGATAAATGATTGGTCTCCTGTGTTCTTGTTTAGTGTTGTGGATGGGCCATGGGATGTTTCCTTTTTGTTTGTATTCGCACTATCAAAACATTCATACCAAAACACTTTTTGTAATGTGTAAGTTGATGATAATCATTGTGTAGTAAATTGAGTATAAATGTATGTATTGTGTATTAGATTCCCCATGGCGTAACTTATTCTTTGCTTTGTGTTGTCCAGTAGCTACGACAATACTTACGTTATTCGAATTATCAAAACATTCATATCGATACACTTGTATGATATACTGTGCAAGTTGGCGATGTTTGCATTCTCTCGTAGACCTCACCCCCGCCCCCCCCCCCCCCGCCTAACATAAGATACAGCAAAAACCGAAAGCAAGAGTTCAAACCAGTTCTAAGGAGTGTCGTTTCCGTGATCACAGGACAAATTCAACTTACGGATTGTCATGATTTGAATGGGAATGCGTACTGTTGACAGATTGCCATTATTTGATATTTTGACTATCTTACACTGTTATGGCCCCAAATGGGTTGTTCTTAAAGTGGCGATATTAATTGTGTGTGTGTGTAGTAATGTATTTCAGTCAACTTACAGTTCCAAAGCGTGGACATCATCTCTATGCAGTTTGCTGCTAGTGAGCGAGAGAAAGGCCTTGAGTCTTGTGGATGGGCAGTTGGTGAGGTGTTTTGTATGATATTATGTTGAACCACCATCAAACACCAAATACTAATCTTTATCAGTTTTTTTTTTTTTAATTAAAGCCTGGTCGGATAGACACACACATAAAAAAACTAAAAACAAACAAGAAACAAAACAACACAAAAAAAAAAAAACAAACAAACAAACAAACGAAAAACATGCAAACCAACGAAACAAATCTCTTTGGAAATTCTATTCCTTTTACAGGAAAGACACCAGAAGCACAGAGTGCAGGGAAATACAAATACAAACACAATCATATTAACTTGGATAATGTTTACACATTAAATTAAATCGCGGTCGGTCCTGGCTGGTCAGCACATAGCACAATGTTATGCTTCATGCATTTCCTAACATTGTCATCAAATGTTGTCTATGGATGCCCAAATGTTCATGTCCTAAATGGCCATGGACCTACTATAAAAGCAAGCAGGGTTCACATATATGGACACAGTAACAATCCCACAACTCTTAGTAACCTAAGTTTTAAAGATAGTTTTCCACTCTAGTGCAATAGACTTTAGTTGCTTCATTTAAAGCCAGGCAAAAGAACAGGAAATGAACAAAACTATAGCATTGTAACCTGTTAAGTCACATTTTGTATCTTATATGCCCCACATTGTCATCGTCGCTTTGGTATTGAGGACACTTGGTCATGCTTTACATCTTAGCTGCCTTGCATCTAACTGTCTTGCATAAAATAATCACTGTTAAAAACAAATATCACCTCGAAACTTCATTCTTTTAGAGAACCAGTGCCAAAACCTGGAAGAGCTGTCATCAATATCCTGGGAGAATCTGTATCAACTTACTTTCAAATATTGTTTAACCCAAAACTCACTCTGACTGTTAAAGTGCTGTCACAACATACATTGTTAAGTAAATTATTGAATTCAGATAACCTGGCCAAGACACAGTTTTCCATGGAGATAGGCAACATCTGTTAATGCTACAGAAATTTGTTACCATGACTTTTAATATGATAGCTTACATGTACTTTATTTTGTGGAAATACTAAATACGATGTCAATTCAAGATATGATGGACCGGCAGCCAACCTTATGCACCTCCAATAGGTGATATTGAAGCTTGTAACTTTAGGAGTGGATTGGTCTGGCAATCGAATGTTGGAATGATTCAAGAATAGACAAAATCGCTTTACGTGAAACAGCTAAACAGAAAATGCTCGAGAAATGGATGAAAATAAATTACTTTTCCAAATAATGTAAACAAGATGTACCTGTTGTTGTTGTTGTTGTTGTTGTTATGAGACGACAGAATGCTATACAAATGACCTCATACGCATGAGACCCTGTATTTTCAAGCGTGACTAAATATGAAACGATCCGTTCAAAAGTAGTGCCATAACACTGTTCAGATAGTGTATTAGGTGGAACTTTTATGTCAATATGACCTATTTAATTTTGTCTCACAGTTCCCTGTTACCATAGCTTTACATTTTTCATGTTTAACAGCCAAATTACCTTCTGATGTTGTGTGAAACTTTCATTATTTTTAGATCGATGTTGAGCTTTCGTCCCGGTGTCTCCTTACATTTCACGTTTTTGACTTCTTCTTCAATCCATCAACCAGATTCACTTCACATTTATTGCGGTTTACCGTTGGTGGGTCTCTATGAACTATGTTCAAGTAGTCAGGCTCAAGTGATATTTGATTTTCTATATTTTGTTTATCTACTT
The DNA here is from genome assembly GCA_964020975.1 of Hermodice carunculata. NCBI lineage: Eukaryota > Metazoa > Annelida > Polychaeta > Eunicida > Amphinomidae > Hermodice > Hermodice carunculata. Next base: position 74,492,821 of record OZ026619.1, read on the forward strand.
TCGATCAAATCTTAAAAAAATTTCCAAAACCGCTCGGCCAATAACTTCAGATTCATCCAGGGACATTTTGGGGGCTTTAATTTGTAGACCTGGCAGCTAATCTGCGAAAAGCTTTTTTTTTTTTTTTTTGGCATTTTACGAATATTTTGTGTGTCCGATATTTTCGACTCATCCAAAACCGTCACTCAGATTGCTTTAGAACTGAGGAAATGGTAGCTTGTGGCAAGGATAAACAAATTGGTTCACTAGTGGTGACCCTTTGGATGCCTGATTTTTTTTAAAAATAATAATTATTATTATTATGATTATTATTATTATTATTATTATTATTATTATTATTATTATTATTATTATTATTATTATTATTATTATTATTATTATTATTATTATTATTATTATTATTATTATTATTTTGGATATCTGTCTGTTAATGTATGCATTTTTATTGATCACCATCTAAATCAACGGGGATTGTATGAAAATTCACATTTTGACTTTCCCAAAACCGTCCAACAGATCCGCTTCAAATTTAGTGGTGATAGACCTTGGGTGGGTTTCTTTCAACGTTTAAATAGTCATGCTCCAGATACTTTTTAATGGACATTTTTGTTTGGGCAAAATGGTAAAAACTCTTTTTCTCTGAACGACTCAGTCAGTGGCTTTGAAATTTCATAGTGACACTTCTGGGGACCTCCAATTTGTTCAACAAGTGGTGCAGCAAGTTTTGTTTCCTATGTTAACAAATTTGTGTACGTTTTTGCTATTTTTTTACTTCTCCAAAACCGTCACCCAGGTTGTTCTGAGATTTTGTAGAAATGTAGCTTGTGGGAGGGTTAAACAAACATGTTCACTGGGTAGTGTGGATGCCTGATTTGTAACGAATGTTAAATTGGGTACCTATCAGTTATTGCATGCATACCTACAGGATTACCATACAATTGAAAGAGGATTGCACTTGATATTTACTTTTTTTTACTTCTCACAAGCACCGACCACAAATACTTATAACCTGGTGCGGATGTAGCTTGGGTAGGTCTCTACCATTTTTCCCGAAATGGTCCCATTCCAATGCTTTTACAATTTTTTGCTAAATTTCTTGTTCATTTTCCAATGAAACCTATCAGAAATCTCTGAAACTGCTCAGCTTATAGCCTTCAAATTGCCGAGATACTTCTGGCTACCACTATATCTTAATTTGGTCAACAGCTGCAACTTTTGTATGCCTTTAAAGGCTTTTTGTGCATCGTCTCTTTTCCTGGCTGATTTCCCAAAGTGTAAGGGAAACCCTCTTCAAACCTATAGGGAATGTTCGTAGACTTGATCTCCTGCAGTCCGAAGATCACTTTATTATCAACTTTACTGTAGAAACCTTTTTACCAAGCACAAAGCCTTGACTGCCCTCCCTTTTTCCATAAATGAGCGAAAAATCTATTTGAGCATATACTGGCAATGGTCTTAGAGACAACGAGGTAAGCTAGGCAACCTTCAAGTTTTTTACCTTTGTTTAAGGAACCTTTCAAATAAAAAGTGGCCCTCCAAATTACGACACATGATTTATGAGGTTGTCATCAAGCATAATTTATTAAATCACTAAAAGATATCAATGATTTGTCCCCAAAATGGATTTGCAAGGATTGCAGTTGCTCTACTTATAGTTCTAATATTTCGTTTCAGGATTTGCTCCTGGGTCTAGCTCGGTTCAGAAATACACAACGCTCGAGAAGGATACATCTGCTGGTCGATATGATTTAGGCAAGCCAGCCTAAGCAGAGCAAAAATATTATGTAATGGTTAGATGCCACAGTCGCATCGGTATGTCCTCCCTCAAGTCTTCAAAATGGAGTTATCATCGTCAAGGATGCCCCCAGTGCGGATTCAGCATCGGTCACGGTGCTTGCCCCGGCACTTCTCCCCGTATCAAAAGCGTGAACTATACTTAACAGAAAGAAAATCCCAGTGTGTGGCATAATATGGGTTCTATGATGCTTTAGGAATTGCCCGAAATGAGGTGAAACATGTGAAACGAAGTTAGGTAAAAATCGTACGTCACATATAAATAACCATATGCTGAACAATAAAAGTTTAATGGTCTAGCATGTCGCGCGTTACAAACTCATTTCTTTCTTTCTTTCTTTCTTTCTTTCTTTCTTTATTTATTTATTTATGTATTTATTTATTGATATATATATCTATCTATGTACTTATCTACCTACATATCTCGCTTTCTGTCTATCTATCTATTTCAGGTGCACTTGGCAGTGATATGAACAAGGTGCACTTAAAAGGATAAATGTCATTGAATTTCAGCACGTTTGAATGTTAAACTAAAATAAATGGGTCTGGCAACTAAAAACGAAACATGTATATTTATTTTGACAGGTCATGCTACAATATTCTGATGTTAACGTTCTCACCTGGCTTGATGTGGGAAAATAAGGACAGCAATATCTTACTTTAAAGGGGTTGAACCTGGTGGCGAATTCCACCAATGATATTCAAGTGCGGACCGTCAATCACATTGGCAATACCAGGGACGCTGCAGTGATAAATGTGACCATTTACGACACAGGACCTTCTATTGTGGGTATGTCATGAATCTACGGGATACTTTAAAAATACTCCACAAAAAGTGAACACTTGTGCGACATTTCAAGTAGAAGCTGAATGTTTGTTGCAACGGTATAAAAAATATAAGTGTCTGTATGCTTTTTCTCACATATCCACTAGCTGATCCAGTCACTGTCTATGTCCAAACCTAAAAATTAGCTAACATATTATCACGGTCCATTCATAATTTAGAAAATTCTTGTCTTCAAACGGGTCATTAGCTGGAAACCATCAAGAATGTTACGCAGCCTTAAATCCCCGGTACATGTGTTTTATTATGATCACGACTGCTTGCCCTCACTTTGTATATGGTTAAGACAATCCATTTGAATTTAAAAAATATACAAATGTGAAATATAAGCAAATGAATAAATGTATACTTTAGAACAAGTTCTTACTTATAATGGCAAGACTTAGAAAATTTATATGAACTATAATATGCACAAGTATGCTTTAAAATTGCAAAATTCAAAATTAAACTCACCCAAAATGCCGAAAAGAGAACACCGGGTGCCTAACGCAGTTTGAGTGGTTTGCTGGGACTCATTAAGGGGGAAGTGGCTCTGGGTGCGTTAAGCAGGTGGACCCATCCTAAACTGTGATGATTTTACCATTTAAAAATTATGCTCCAAAACAAGATAGCTTCAAAGCTAACAGGTAGAAAAACTCTTTGGATGGATATATCGCGACGTTCTTTAGTGGATGGAAACCATAGAAACGACATCAGCATCGAGCTGTGTGAACCAGTTCACTGATTACTATGTAGTCCTCACAGCAATCGACAGACGGGAATATACGATAGGGTCAACACAATCATTGTCGGAAAGAGCCAACACAGAAAAGGTCCAGCGGAACATATTATACATAACTATTCAGCTACAAAAAAATTGGAACACCTTGCATAAAATATAATGTACATAAGGCGTCATTGTTATATTTATATTCTATATGCGTAAGACAAGTTAGCATAAGGACAAAAACTCCCAACAAAATTTACTTATAGATCCAACACGTTCGTCGTTTCATCACTGAAGCATATCTTTACAAATAGTTATAATGTAAATGCTCAGACCAACAAAACGCTGTTTATGGAGTAATGCAGTTAGATGGTTGGTTTTTTTTTTTTTTTTTTTTTTTTTTTTGTTTTTGTTTTTTTTTTTTTTTTGTTGTTTTTGTTTGTTTGTTTGTTTTTGTTTTGTTTGTTATTTTGTTTTTTTTTTTGGGTACAATCTATGGAAATTTACTCTAAAACTATTTTCATAGACTTTTAATCTGGGGTGCATGGGCAGTGACATTTACAAACTAAACAGCTACCCATATACTATTTTAGAAGGGCGTATCTTCAGCGACCTCGCATGGTATGTGCAAATAGCCACTGGTTCCTGTCAGACCACTCCCCGTGTGTAAACATGGCAAGAAGGCGGCACGTCATGAGGCAAAAACCGACATTTTGAGGTTGTGAGTAAACATGAAACAGCTACATCGGCCGGCGTAAGCAATTGTCGCTCTTGTGTTATTGTGTAATCGTGTTTCAAAACCCAGGTAAACTTCTTGGGAATGCAAACTCCCGAGCCTACCAATATTGCACTGTTCCAAACTGTTTAAAAAAAATACAATTCCCTTGCTGGAACGACACTATCACCGTAAAACCTAAAGCTCTGTTTGCCTTTTTACGTTGCAACCCGTTGACACACATATATGATATACCTTTAAGTTATTGGTTGCGGGTGCAAGAAGTGATAACCACCTGTGGGGGAGGCGGAGTTGTTATGATATTCAGTAAGCACACCGGTCAATAACTCTTACATTTTATGAAATATAAATTGCAGGATTGGTGTCCTACTCATGAAATCCAGCGTCCATTCTTTATTCAATATAGCATCCAGTTTATCTTTTGGTCTAAAGTTGATTCTTTCAAGCTTACGGAGTTTCGTTTCCGGCAAGCACCTTAAGCGCTATGCCATAATGAATGAATGAATGAATGAATGAATGAATGAATGAATGAATAAACGAATGAATGAATGAAGAGTATTTTTTAGCTGCACCTATTCCCAATGGTTAGGCATTTTGCCTGCACAACGCAACACAGTTTTTACAGTGCAATTCAAAACATAACGCAGCGTACACATAACTTACAGACAAACATGTTATCACAGCAGAGAAAAATATAGTAATCAATCTTTTTCTTATATTTGAAATTTGACAATTAACCTCTAATTTTAACAATGTAATTTATGACCAGGAGTATAATTTCGTAATCTTTGCATTTCATTTGCATATTAAATTTCCTTTCCCGACTTAGAGTATCAAATTAACAAAAAGTTTGACATCTCCTTCATCAAAATAGCTCTCGGATTGGAAAATGTCTTACAAAATAATAAATAATGAATTTCATCTTCAATTACTTTGCATGTGTCACATAATCTTTCTTCTACAGGTATTTCAGTGGGCCAGCGGTGCCTCATTTAATCATTCGTAACTATCAAAATATGGGTCTAATTCGAATTTTGTTGTAAATTTCGCGGACTTTTGTAAGTTTTTGTCCGGTACAGACTCTTATTCCATAGTATTTTGCCACTGGGTCGAAAATCTAACTTCTAGTTAATTTTGAAAAATTTTGGAGCAAAAATCTCCAAATTCACTTCCATTATGCCAAATATCATCATGACAAATTATCGCACAGGTTTCTCTTAATGAAGTTATCCAAGGTGATTTTATGCGTAAATGCATCATATTGAAGACTGTATGGTACACAGCGCTTTTCTCACGATACCAATTTTTACAAATACGAGTAAATATCTGAAGAGAATAGGGATATTGTCTTGTTTAACTCAATACAACATTACATACTTTTTTGTTCGCTCCAAGTGGACATATCTTAGAAAACTGATTTAGACTTTTTCGAATTTGGTTTTGAAGTAGGCTGATATATCGTCACAAGATATAGATTTGCAAGGTGGGATAACACATGCACCCCAAAAATACAGGAGCAGTGAGCTTATCGAAAAAAATATATGAACAGTCAAATGGTTGGTCTGTGAACTGAACAATGTTCTTTTCAACCTGAGAAGAGATTAGGTGGCTTTATTACACAATTATTTTATACCACCTTTAAAATTTTTTATTTGATGTAATCTCGATATCTAAATATGTATAACTATTTACGATATCAGGTCTACAATTGTGTATATAAAGTTTTTAACAGTCTTTTTCCCGACTTATTAAATACAATTACTTTTGATTTGTTTACGTAAATGAAATGATAAAAAGCTGTCGAAAATCGCTATATTCGATTTTGACTCAATTGTTTAATTTGATATTCAATTCTGTTTTTTTCCTTGTTTATGGAGAGTCAGCTTAATGACCTTACTTCACAAAGGCGGATCTAATTATGATCAAATAGATACTGTGATATATCTTTTAATAATTGTGTGTCTGAGTTATTTTGCTCTGTCTTGAATAAATGCCTAATAAAATACATGAAAGAACGGAATTCAAACACTAAATATCAGGCTGGTTTCAGAAAGAATTCACGTACCAGTGATCATACTTTTTGTTTTGAGAACATTGAAAGACAAATACATGAAAATAAAAAAAAAAACGGGAATTTTAGGTCAAACTTCCGTCTTTACCGGAACACTTCCCCCCCCCCTTTTTTTGTTGTTGTTTGTTTGTTTGTGTTTTTTGGGGGGGGTATTTGTTTGTTTGTTTGTTTGTTTGTTTGTTTGTTTGTTTGTTTTTGGTTTTGTTGTTTTTTGGGGTTTTTTTGGTTTTTTTTTTGGTTTTTTTTTTTTTGGTTTTTGTTTGACTCAGAAATACAATCTTGAACTTCGCTGATATTTATTCTATAATCATTTTCACAAAGGGAAAGTACAATCTTTTCAATAACTGTGTCACTCTCGTGAACAAAGGACTCTGAGAAGCATTTATACCTTTTGACTTATTACTGAGATGTCTGAACCATGTATGTGGTTCATTTTTTTCACTTGGGTTTACCTTTTTTGACTCACCATTTTCCAATCCTTTATAAGGTACCAGTATTCACCAGTTCCGCTTTTTTTTATTCTTTCGAAGTTTAATCGACAGTTTTCCAGCTTTATCGAAGATATTGTTATGATCTGTAGCGGCCTGGTTGATGTCAACCTGACTTTGCAAATCATAATTCGCCCCCCCCCCCAAAAAAATGCAAATCATGTTTTCAGGCAGTTTCAAGTGCATCTTTAAATGCTTCAGGACTTGCCTTGTCCCAAATTGGTGAAACAGCAAGTGATTCAAGTATTGTCTTATTTTATGCCTTGGCATATGGAAATTCACATAGGGGTAGAGGGGTTACTAAATTTTTTAAAAATCATAACATTATGAGATAACCAGTTTGTTTCGTGCACTTCCATGTATGCCATCATAGGTAAAAGCCGTGCATATGCTAATATATACATGATATAATCAATATAACTTGGTCGTCTAGCATTTTGGCTACAACATGTGGATAGTCCCTGCAAATCCCCTAGAGTTCGGCCATTAAAAATACGCATATATTTTTGAAATTATACACACATCTGTCAAATGTTTTCCGTGCACATCAATTTTTCTGAAATCCATATTACTTCTGATCAAGGTATCTTCATCCTATGGTAATGGTAGTAACGGCTCATCTGCTTTATTACTGATACCACAGTCTTACTCTTTATATGGTGAAGCATTCATGTCATCCAATTCAATACAAGAGGCACCAGTGACCATATATTAAGCAATACCCTTTTTATGCATTTAAATAAATGAAAATCACTACTATACATCGAATTCCTCGGCAAAACGTAAACTAATGCTAAATAAACATCATTTTCTCATATGAACGTGGCAAATGATGAATTAGCTATTTAAGTGAAGTTTTGCTAATAAATGTCAGAGCTCCCATATGAATAAAGAATACCTGTCAAACTGCTGCTCCCGTGGACCTGGAGCTACTGATTCTGTTTGCCAGGAGTCGCTCATGCAATAAGAGCAACTGGCCATTAAAAACATGCATAAAACGCCGCCACCAGTGAATGTCGTCATAGAGCCCTCTGCGCAAGAGGACACAATCTGTCTTCTTGTTAAACTTTGATTTGGCATCGATTAGCCGACAAAGAAAACACTCGTCTCTCATATTACACCTGCGCACTGAAGTCTAAGAGTCCAATCAAGCTCTGAAACTGTCGTTTTGAAAGCTGCCACAGGCTAAAAGACTTCTTTAATTGCTCCTGGATCTTTTGTAGTTCATCTGTTGCTAAAGGCAGGCACATGTTTAAAATGTCTGTGTCTTTACTTAGGTATGTGATTCGTATGGTGGGGTCCTCCTCCTGGCTCCGGTTTACAGGGAGCACTAGCTTGCAGATGAGGTATATCAAAATGTTCATGGCTTCAAGGCACTTTTCTTTAGTGTTTTTCTGGGCACAAAAATATCTATGTAAATACATTGTTGAAAACCACACTGCAGCATCATACATTTGACCACCTGGGAGATGCTATTAGATATCTTGCGACCGAGGTGAGTCCCAAATCGAAGCTTCCAGTGAACCAGATATAGATTCTGGCCATTGAGTTCCCCTTTCAATCGTGTAGCCTGTTGGTTTCTCGAACTGAAGGGAATATTTCTGGATGCACTCCTAATATCCACTTTGGTCATGTATGTGCCTATTTTCAAGTTTCACAACTGTGGTGGCACTGTCAAACTTACAATATTCACTAATAGTGGCATAATTATTCAGTGCCAAGCCACCTGGCAAAAGGAGTGCATCAATCGTAGACTCATTGTCCTTGTCAACTGCCCCTAATGGGCTCACTATAGTTGGTTTTGTGACACATGGAATATAATTCACCTTCTCTATCTCAGCAAGGACCTGGGCCTGCACCAGGTGCCTCTTTTGGCTTTCAAAAACACGGCTGGTGGCCTGGCAGTTCCGCAGGCAAGACAGTTAACTCCTTCTCTCTGATGGCAAATCCATGGATCATCACATAGGAAAGCCAGGTAAGGGCCATCTTCAAATTATTATTTTTGCCAAGCATGTTTGAACCTGGGCTTAGCCTGATGGTGCGTTTTCTGAGCGATCATCAACCACGGCAGACTTTTTGTCACTACAATTTGTTACAGAAGAGTACTGGTACTTGCAGTTACTGAAAGAGCAAACTCTGGCAAAATTAAACAGCCTGCAGAGCTCTCTCACATCACTTGTGAGTGGCCCTTTCTTCCCATGGCTCCTCCCTGTCGAGTCGTTGTGAGAGGTTTTCTGACCTCCTCCCGGTGGAGTCACGTTGTTCCATGTCTTCGTTGGGAAAAATTAAATCTGTAGATTTGGCATTCCAGTTCCCGATGCCTAGTGATAGCCCCCCCCCCCTCATAGAATAAGACTGACACAACAAGAAAACTTTGAAGTAGTTGCCATATGTTTTTGGTGTAAGACAGTCAGGTCACCCAGCATATCATGCTGGGAATATGCATGACTTTTCATAAAGGTGTGCAAATTGGCTCAGTTGGCCTCCATCCACTGTGGTCCTAACACTGTTTCCAGTTTGGGCTTGCATGCTCCCGTATGCAGAATGAGCTGAGGGCCCCTCTCTGTATCAACAAGAACTTCTTGCCAAGGATATCCTGCGATGGACCCAAATTTTATCATATCATAGAATGTTGTCAGGACCTTACCTGCTGCATTCTGGTGTTGGCCTGCCTGCTGTCTCTGTGTGCAGTTGGCTCTATACCCACAACCTGTGCTAATCCATCGATCTGAAACGGGTCATGGTGCAGCTTGAACGATGTCAGCACTTGTGACAAGTACGGATCCTCTTTACCTTGCCCACTGCTGGCTTTTACTCTGAGTTCAGGTGGGCACGAGATGTTCATATTTGACTGGTGGAACCGTTTGGTAAACTCTCTAGGTTTTCAGTCTTATTCATAACATTTATGCTTTTGATCACTAACTTGCACTGGCCAATCGGGCTTTTGACTGTTCTTAAGTGTCCACTCCAGCAATTCTACCACCTCGAGAGCAAAAAACCATTTTTGAAGAGGAGTTTCATTACTGTGGAGTTGTTTTATTGGTAGTTTCATTACTGTGGAGATATTTTATTCTCTGCAGCATATCTCTCAACTTTTTCTGTGTCAGAAAGATCACTCCCATTAGTACTACCCCCCCCCCCCATGCTCACTTCTGCTTGGTCACTTCATTACAATATAAGATTTCACTTCTATCAGCGCCACCAGGAAATTGCCAAACGGCAACAAAAGGACATTACTGTCTGTATTAAAATTATTACTCCTCGTTACAAAAGTAATATTCACAAACTGACTGCATCGAGCAACCCAGTGTGTATACCATGCGGTTGCTCTGGTCTTCATTCATGAAATAGGAAAACATAGTGATACAAACTCTCTCTCTTGGGTATCTCGTAGCTGCTTGAACTTTGAAGTATACACGGATCAGCCGATACAATTATTCCTTGCAAGAAACATTCCGAATGATATAAGTATCGACGCTGGTATAAAAGAAGCACAAATCAAAAAGAAAATAAGGTATAATTGCTACCTTTAATGATACATTGGGATTCACTCATCGATTGAAAGTGTTTCAATGCAGAAAAGATGTTATTTGTCCTCCCTGTATACATCACCTCTAATTGGTAGATATCACAGGTGAGACTAAAGATGCTCACATTTGAATGTTGTCATCTTGATAATGATGCTTGTCATGATAATAATGCTTGTCACGTTACCAGAGCATCGTCATTCAAAACATTTGCTTGACTCATTATGACCTTTACCACGGACAAAACGCGGGTTATAGTGATCTTGGAGAAGCAAGTGATCCCTAGTTAAGAAACTGAATTAAAAGTTTCATGACTGTGCTTAAGCTATTTTTTTATACTTTCTGCAAGAGTAATTATCATTCACACTGTGCACCTCACACGGACTTTATGTCCATTTGTCAAGGAGTTTGAAAGATGCGCACTCAGTCACCTTTACTAAGGCTATTAATGATATTCCTGAACAGACTATAGTTTTTACGAATTGACCAAAAGTTCGAAACATAACCCACAGTCACACATTTCATCCCGACAACGAAAGCAAAGTTTAAAATAGCAAAAAAGCAGATATCCATGAGTAAAATAAACCTCAACATTCATCTTCCAATACCAACATGATGAGATAAATTCAACTCTTGACTTGAGCTAGGCAGTTTGAGATAAAGTGATCATCGAAAATGAACGTCAGCTCATGATATCATGACCATTGTTTTTTCTCTTTTTCTGACATTTTCCCATGCACGTCCCCAATTTTCACTTTGATGAATTAAAACACGCATGAGGCAAATGTTTCATCAAATTGCTTTATGTTTATTGTACATGCTCAGATAGTACTAAGGGGAATAGCAAAAGTTCTCACTTATTTCTATTTATTTGTTCCTGCAGATGCCAGAAATTATACCTTTCGCATCCTTTAGTATTATATTGAAAGCGCAGCTTAGAGGTTTCCAGAACTGAGTGAGATGTAGGAAATATTCATTTTTGCTGTTGAAAGCTCAACTTGAAATTCTAAAGTTAACAATCATGCTATAACCGTAAGTGAAGAACATGTTACCAAATCATGAATGTAGAATAAACCGTCAGGTCTTTGGATAATACTGTCAAATGTCGAACTATGAAAGATTACACAAACATAATTTTTTAATCTTTAAAGCAGTATTGTGCACAGGAGGTTCACAACCCTTAACAATCTGTGTTGAACTTCCAGAAATCTGCCATCCATTCTGACCCTTTAACACTATAAATACTTCAGCAAATCAACAGAGAATGTTCTCTGTAATATACTCCTATTACGGTCTGGTACACTTATAGGTCACCACAATATTTTTCTTGAACTATTATAGGTCAAAAACACTGTCCGAGATGATTCGGTTAAAATGATAGCTGACAATTAGCGGATTCATGACGTCTATGCATGTGCTCATTCATGTTCTACCCCAACTGTCAACAATTACCATATTGTCTTGGGAAATCAGAAAAATCTATTCTCAATTCTCAACGGGGACTTATGGCTACGAGCTATCTTTTTGTTAATTATATTTAACATCAAAGGGGGAGGCATCTTGGAAGAATACTTGGCTTGACAGCATATCACCTGCTGATTTTGTGCTATTAAAGCACTTCACAAGATGACCTTGATCTTATTCTCAAATACCTGAGGACTGTTTCAAAAATTCTGTTTCTCTATGCAATAACTTATCTAGGATTTGAAAAATGATTTAATTTGCATAGATCGCTTTCCCACTACAAGACTAGGGACTACAGCTGTACCACGTTTGTCTTGCTCTCAAGGTTAGAGAGCTCCCGTATTCCAATTAACCAAGAAGGATTGAATGAAAGTGAATATATGCATGCATACATACATACATACATACATACATACATACATACATACATACATACATACATACATACATACATACATACATACATACATACACACATACATACATACATACATGTTGTGGCAACATATATTGGAATAAAGAGGCTAGTGTCAATTTAAATGTTAATGTGTTTTACTCGACCACTGTACTGACCATCGTACACTGTTAACAGGTTAAGTTGCAGTTTGCCTGATTCAAAAGGGCTACTGCATCATTCCATTTTTATTGTACGATTCTACTAATGATAGCGTCCATCCGTTATCCAGACATGTTTTAAACTGTTCTGGTCCGTATTAGAACAGAGTTCTTCCAATAGTTCTTAGTGTTTGTCCAAAGTGGCAATAGTAACAGCAGTAAGTAAAAACTTTAATGTTGATGCGCCGCCATCTTTCCTTGACAAAAGGAAGCTGCCTGTATCCTCTAAGTTTTAGTAGTTTCTCTGTTAGTCAATAGGCGGCAGCACCTACTGGATCTTTGGCTTGTATCAATATGTGAAGAAGAGAAACGCAACCCTAAAATAATAAATATACTCCGAAATATTGGCCCTAACAATACACATATTTGTTTTTTGTTTTTGTTTTTTTTTTTTTAGGTTTTTTAGGTTTTTTGTGTGTTTGTGTGCTTGTGTGTACACGGTTTGACCCTACTTGCTTTTAAGTCATGAGGCACAACACCAGGTGTTTTTTCTTTATACTAATGGGTTAACAAATACAGTATTAGATATGCGGGTACCTTTGGCTCAATTCTTTAAAATTCTAAATGGTGTCATATTTAGACCTGTATGTTTGGACGTGTTGACAGATTGTAGTTTTCTCATCACGAATTTAGAATAAACCGTCTGTGAATCTATTGGAGTCTGGAATGACACTTATGTCGTCATGAAAGCTTGTTAAAATTAGTTGAGCAAATAAACTATACGGAAATATTAATTTCTGAATGCATTTATAACTTTATAATGTAAAACATATTAAAAAAAATGGAAACTTTGCTGGGTTCAAAAAAGTGCACCATGAATGTTCAAAACTGAGTTGTTTTGGGCCGAAAAAATAGAGCATCCCAAAGTAATAAAATCTGTCAAAGATGCTTTGTAATGTGTTTGTTTCTAACTTGTTAGACAAACATGCAACTTCATCTTTGTCTATCTTTGGTTATTAGTTTGGATGTTACAGATTTTTTGTAAACAGCCACGTCCCTAAACGTGTTGCACATAGGGTCTCAATATCTACAAAGAAGGTTATATCCGAGTTTTATTTTCCGATGATGCTTCAACTGATTCAAGGCTCTGTTTTGTTTTTCAGCCTAAAACATGTCATGGCAGCAAAATGGTCGATTTTACGGTTAAACGTGGACTTGAAAACGGACAAGGCTCTTTCTACTTTGTCACCATTAGGTCTAGTGGACTGGTGAGATCCGGCATTTTAAAAAGAGTCGAAAAAATTCTTCATATGGGTGATGTCTCTCTTACGTATTTGGGAGAAGAAAATGTATGCGAACGAAAATTTAAGGAAACGAATTTTGAATGTGCTTAATACTGTTGAAAGCCCGCACCACCTGTTTAGCTGTTTAGTAGAATAAAAAAAACCTTCAGTATAGTTACTGCGACGGATGTGTAATACCACATATTGTTTTGTTTTGCATTTATGTTAATAACATTATGGGCATTACAAGATCTACTATATTGTGCAAGTCAAGTCTACAATGTTCCAGATTCAATAATATCACCAAAAAACAACGATGCAGTCTTTCTTTTGTCTTTTGCTGTCAACTCAGCTGACTGACAAGAAAGCACTACCAATAGGGGGCAGGAGTCCCTTGTCTCTTTTCATCTTTGGTACAAGGCATAAATGTTGGGTTTTAAACAGCAAAGCCTCGATGTGTTGGAAAAAATCTTTTGCTAGTAGTGAATATTTCAAAGGTTGAGAGGACTGGTTTAAAACCGCCTGTTGCCTTCTATGGGTGACTGCCTATTTCAAGTGCGGAGTGAAATTTCTTTGTTCACATTGGTATTGGAAGATGAATGTTGATGTATTTATACTTTTTGAATACATGCCTTTTACTGTATTTAACTTTGCTCTCATTATTGGATTGAAATTTATGAATATGAAGGTTTTTTCAAAGCTATCTGGTTGGGTCTATTATGAACTGATGACAGATAAAGAACTTCTTAGTAATGACTGTATTTTTCAGCAGAAAGCTACACATGCCAACAATTATTCACACTCGGTGGTCAGACCTCAGAGACGAAAAATTCTCTTCTGAATAGTTGGAAAATTCTAGGTCTTGAAAGATCTATGACATGTGCATAAAATGACTGGGTGAGTTGTGTGAAGAATATTTTTTCTTATATTTGAAAATATAAATACAACATAATACGTTAAGGTTATAGATAAGGTGAATCAAAGTGTCAGATAGAAGGCAATGCCAGAAATTTGATTTCTGAGCACAAGTCTACGGTCTGTCAGATCAAATTTGTTATGGTCAAGTTTATTAGTTCTATTTCCACGTATTATAAATTTAAACTTGCATATAGCAATTGGAAAGAAACACAGTCTTAAATATCTGAAAGCTCTCCCAAAACCGTATCACACTTTCTTAGCCACTGTCTATTCGAAAATGAAAGTTCACAAATTTTATGGTTCACAAAGATTCTTTAATTTCTTTTAAAAGGTTTACGTGGTTAAAGTTCTCGTTTACTAAGTTGTAGTATTTAATTCTTTCAACAAAAATACTAATGCAACTGCAGATGAAATGAAATTTCTAAACATTGTTGCACGGCAGTTCCAGGCAACCGAAGTACAAAGTATTTCAAACCAATGTTAAATAAAAGTGTATTGCATTTTAAGTAATCAGACACACATAAAAACATCAAATTAGACGATATATCTGATTTTATTTGTTTCAGCAGAACAATACACATTTGCGTTTCCGTGTCTGTAGCAGTTAAGTAAGTGAACTAATGACTTCACACATGAACACGGACAATAACATAAACTAAGGCCAGTGACAACATGCTTGTTGAAGGTGTTATAGGATGTCTGTTTCCTGTGTTGCACTTGTCGCTAGTGCATCTGCATGACTGACCCACTGTTGACATGGTCCAGCTGCCTATAGTCTGCGTATTTGTGACGTCAGTACAGCCATATGATTTGGTATTTGGTGAACAAGCCCGGACAAACATTGTTATCTCAGTTTTCGGTTTTGCTGAAACATAAAACCGAACAGTGCGTAAGGGAACCACGATGATAGGTGTGAGCAAATTTACAACCAAAAAGGAGAGTGGATACGAATAGAATGTGTGCTGAAGTTGAACGAATCAGTAATAAAATGAATGACCAGAGAGAGGCATATATACAAACAAAACTTCGCCCCCACCCCTTTCCCTTTTCCCATGGAATGGGAGATGTAGAAAATACATAGTGTTTACATATATACATGCATAAATACATGCATTCATACACACATACATATGTACATAACATACATACACATATATACATACATTGCGTTCATAGACACAGTTAATAGGAAAAAATCCAAACTGTTGGTCATGAATGAATGGATAGAGGTCACTATTATGATCTTTTTCATTACTTTGGCACAGTTTTCTACAAGTTTTTCTGGGTTACGTTTGGGGTCACTTCAAAGAAAAATCTAGAATTTTATCACAATTTAATTTCTGAAAAGGCGGCAATCATTTTAATTAGATACTGGTTTGTGTTGGAATGTACTGTATGGTTTCAGCTAAAACAATGAGCCTTTCCCATTATAGGTTTAGGTTGAATTTTTTGACGATGAACACTAGCATTTGTTAATATTTGGAATGCAGCACCTGACCTTGCACAGTTGAACTGGAGTCCGCAAATGCTTAGGTGTGCTTAACGCTCTCCTTATCTATGGTATTGCAGTAAGCATTTTAGATGGTAGTGTGAATGATGTTTTTCGTCTTCCTTTATCTCATGACCATTGCTGGCTAAAGTAGAAAAGGTTGTGAGCTTTTCTCCAGCTGTTTGATGTATGGCCGAGTTTTGTGATTGTTTCTAATTAAATGTTTAATTCTATTTGTTTATATTATCTCTGCCCTAGTTAGAATAAAATTGAGCCAACAGCTAGTGCTAGTGAATTCTGCTAGTCACTATTTCATTGTAATAAGTCAAAAGGTGGTTTCGAGACAAGATAACATTACATAATTTCATTGAAACACATTACTTCGTTACACTGGGTGCATCAAAGGTCAGGATCGATACCCCAAGGAATTTTTCAGAGAGTTTTAACCAAAGTACATTAAAGTTCACTAGATTCGACATGGATATGTTTCACTTTGATGACGTCTCTAAGACGGTAATGGTGCTATACTAGCTTATGATCAAACCTTTAAAACCATATACTACCAAAGCTGTTAAATGCCATTAATGTTCCATTTCAAAACAATTCCATGCATTTTGGAATAAGGTTTTCCCAACAGAAAAATGTTCCTTATGGGATGAAAGTCTTCAGCATTACTTGCAAATGTATATGTCATGTTACTTGAGTAAGGGTTCATGCAAACATCTCTTTTTAGAAAAGGAGATGCACCAAATCATGCTAGTAAGAATAATTATTTAATAAAGCTCATGGGTCGAAACGTTTAATTACACCAGCATACGCACACGATTTTAAATGAGAACAGACATTGGTGCATTGATTTTTAAACAGCAGCATTCTGATGGCCTTGTGCTCAGCTGACCTCTGATGCACAGAAAAAAATTGGTCCTGTGGTCTTCAGAATAATATCAAGGTCACCTATCTTTAAGACCATCATCAATGTTTGCAATATCCAAGTCTTTATTTACACGTCTGGAGTCATCCTTTTTAATGAAAAAAGACAAAATCCACTATAACGAAGATATAAACCGTTACATCAGTTTGATCTTTCACAGTCACTCAAGGTCACAAAATAGCAACACCACAAGAAATCCTATAAAGTACTTCCTATTAGTGTTTAATAGTAACAATGGACCCTGGAGCCAAAATTACCAAGCTTTAATACAATATATCCGTTTCACCTTATAATCAGTCAAATTTGTTAAAGTCAAAACCGAAAAAAACAAGAGGGCTGTGTGTATAGTCCATGCTCAGCTTACTTAGACATTCATCACACTTGCAGCTCTGTGAACTTGGCATAGGATTGAGGTCACCCATGTACTAAGTATGTTTATTGAAGGACACTAACATGTGCAACATCAGAGTCCCAGTTCATGTAGTTCTCAAGTTATAGTGAAGAGCAAAATTCATGTGTGTTGCACTGTGACCCCCGAAATGAGGTCAAAGTCACACATGTACTGTCTAAACTTGCCCGTCATAGAGAAACATTAGCATGTGCAACATTAAGGTCTTAACTTAAAACAGATCTCAAGTTATCAAGTGAACAACAAATTTCGTGTCAGTTGTCCTGTGACCTTCTGAATGAGGCCAAGGTTCAAACATCACTGGACCATGATCATTTGCACAAAAAAGATAGACACCTATAAAAGGTACATCTCTACCACGTTTGGCACAAATCTGGCCAAAACGATCTAAGTTATAATCATTACAAGAAATTTCCGTATTAAACCATGCTATAAAAACTTGAAAAACATTTTTGAAAAAAAAATCATGAAAAATCCAAAAGTCACTGGAGCATGATTATTTGAAGAAACTTGGTAAAAAAAATTCACCTAAGGTATATTGCCACCAAGTTTGAGGTAAATCTGACTGACAGTTTCTTCAGAGAAGTCCAAAATGCGAATTACCATAAGAACGCATCAGAATGCCCATAGACTTGCATAGTAAGCAATAGAGAGGGTGCATTTACCGTTTAGTACCCGAATTGAATAAAAAATCGTTTAAACTCAAGAATACACAGCAGTACTACCTAGTCACAATCTTTGCTTTACCCTTTCACAGGATACATATCAACACAGTTTCAACTTAATCTGAGTAATGATTCTGGAGAAGAATTGATAAGTAACGAAAACACACAAAAATTGATATGAAAAATTGAAAAAATGCAGCACCATCTGGTGAGCAAATTCAGAGCTAGGCGTCCCTAGGAGTGTGCCTCTGTAATATCAAAGCAATTAGGTGAGGGGTTGTGGAGAAGATTTTGTAAAATTTGTCCAGAAAATGAACCAAAAAAACAAAAACCATTTAAGATCCAGAAATCACTGGAGCATGACCGTTTGAACAAACCTAGTACAGCAAGGTACACTACATTACATTAGTTTGAAGTCAATTTGGATGACGGTTTTTGAGAAGACGTCGAAAATGTGAATTAACATCAGAATGCCCATTGACTTACAGAGTAATCAATAGGAAGGCTGCATTGACTGATTAGTACCTGAATTGAAAAAAAAATCGTTAAAAATTAGGATTCCACAGCAGTGTCACCTAGTGAACAACTTTGTTTGACCCTTCCACTAAAAACATATACACCAGGTTCCCGCTTAATCTGAGTTTGAAGTCAATTTGGATGATGGTTCTGGAGAAGATGTCAAAAAAAGCAAAAACATAGAAAAAAATCATTTAAAGTGAGGAAAAAAGCACCACCTGGTGAACAAACTAAGAACATGGAGTCCCAAGGAGTGTCCCTGTGCGATATCCAAGCAATTGGGTAGCGGTTTCAGAGTAGAATATTTTTTTAAGATTTGCCCCCCAAAAAGAACAAAAGAAAAATCATGAAAAATCTAAAAATCACTGCAGCATGACCACTTGAACACACTTGGTAGAGATCCACACGAGGCACATCACCACAAAGTTTGAAGTGAGTCTGGCTGACGGTTTTGGAGAAGTCGAAAATGTGAAATGTAGAAAACAGATGGCTAGTCATAATATAAGCTCAGCTGACAAGTCAGCTGGGCTAAAATCAAGAAGTCCCCCCCCCCCCCCACACACACACTGTTTGCGATTTATGGCCATTCCCGCTGACCAAACACGATAAATTGTCAAGAACCTTTCTTCATACTAGCTCCATAAATGAAATTAACTGTTATTTGCCTTATTCAGGGAAACTATGCAGCGTCTGAATCTCCAGGCAATCGAAAGCCACACAAGTCAGGAATGTACTGCTTCCTAGTGAAGGACACTGAGCCTGACCCTCTGTCATAAACCTGCCTCCCACCCCCTCCCCCCCCTCCAAAAATGCATTGAGAAGAAATAATATAATAATAATTTTCAATATATTGCGGCTCCAGCAGAAATGTCTCCAATTTAAGATTTTAAAGGTGTCTAATCAATTACTAGATTTACAAATTGCATTATATTTTGATGCAGGCATACATGTGCGTAATACAATGATGTATTGGCCCATTATAGAACAACACCATACTATCGACGCCATGCAACATTGCATCATTATGCTTCACTGTAGGCTACACGTACATACATAGCCTCACACGTCCTTTCTGAGGATCAACAACTGGACATTCCATGTTTGTCGACCTTAACAAAATAGTTTCGTTTGCCACTACCCAGCAGGTGTTCTGAAAACATTAGGATTAGGCATCGAATCAAAATAAAAGAAATAAGTATCCATCTAATGTTTAAAGGTAGAGAGTCGACCATTTTATTATGTTAATGAAGTCCATGTGCGGAAATCAGAGCCACTATCTCATGCCATGCAAAATCTGGTGAATGTTACTAAAACGGCAAACTAATTTACAAATAAATCATATCTGAGCTAAAAACCAGCCACTGCAGCCCAAGTCTGTCAAAGAGTGATTAGTCCAAGAGCTGTGTCTAATTCATTATTCATGGGTGGAGTAAGGATTGAAAGACATAGGAGGAAAGTAAGTGGTGTAAACATGTACAAAGAGAGAGGAAACTATATGTTTAATGACCGTGGAACGGTCGGGTTTCGTTCCTCAACCGCCGCACCAATCACCAAGCCAAAAACGGGAAACGAACATACCAACTGTACAAAGTCAGAATGGTCAAGTGGAGGCAGGTGTGCGTGAATGCCATAATCAACAATGCCAAGTTCATTGCGTACAACACTACAGCACAATTACTGTTATTATTATTATTATTAGTAGTAGTAGTAGTAGTAGTAGTAGTAGTAATGTTGTTGTTGTTGTTGTTGTTGTAGTAGCAGTAGTATTTTTTAATAAAACCACTGAAACAGGAGAAATACATATACGTTATTACACCGAAACCGAAAATACATAAAAGTAAGTTGGTCTGAGGCCATACATAAGAGACTTATAGCAGAAAATTACAATAGGGCCCAGGCCTCACCCGGAGGGTTTGGCTGACTCAAGGAACCGACGACCCCAGGTCACATAGATCATAGACTTGGGCCGCCCCCCCCCCCCTTCGGCCTTATGGGAGGGCAAATAGAATTTAATTCTGAAAGCACTAGTAAGTAATAGTACCATTCGATACTTCCAAAAATTTTGATGATTAAATTTAGGGCTAGAGAGTAGATATTTTAATGAATCGGTGATTCCATAAGGGGCGCGACATGGTCAGAGAAAGTCCGTGGTCGAAAGAGTAAAAGAATGTATATTATTATTGCAGTGGCATGTACCCTTACTTTACAAGTTCAGTTTAGAAAATTACCAGGTGTTAACAGTGTCTTTTTTGTGTGTTTGTGCATGTTCAGGGTGACTTTGTTCATAAGGCGCAACTCAACTTATTGAGTTAGTGGTAAGTCGTGCTGTCAGTACCACAATAGTAGTCATTCACTTTGCGGGCGTTTTTGGCGAGAATACAGAGTGTTTATCAACCCAGTCTTTGCAAAATGTAGAGGATGAGCTTCAGCTCTTTGATAGTGACATATTTCTGCAAGACCTAGAACTTTCTTAAGGTTGTTATGAAATTGAAGCATGCGAAGAGTTAAATTGTGTTGCCACAGACCTGGGAATTTCCAATCAGGATACATGGGACGCCTGGCAGTCGGCAATAGATATAATTAACGAAGTGGCAAACCTGTGTCTTTCGACTGGTGTCAGATTTCAGAATAGTGGGTAAAACAAATTTTTATAATAATTTCGAAGTTATGGCGTATCAGTAAGGCTCTTAGCACAAATGGCATCTTTTGAAGTAAATCCAGTTTGGCACTCTATAAAGAATTGAACAGATAAAGTGACTGTTTGTTTTCATTTCGTCTTTTCAAAGCATTAAAGTTACATTGTTATGTATTGGTTAACTGACTGTCAGGATGCCCTTGGGTTTGGGAGGGGGGGGATTTGTTTCACGTTAACTGAAATGTGTCACTGATTGCCATAAACTGCTTACAAATTCAACGCTTGCCTGCAAAAAAATTATAGAATCATAGGTGAACTCAAGAGGCTGTCTTCGCAGGTAAGTTAACTGCACATGCATTCTCATCTTTAACTGGGATTTGGACAGCTTCTATCCGAATAGTCGCTCTCCAATACCTAATTTGCATAAATAGTGCATTGGTGCAGGTACACATTATTGTGGATATGCAGGTCCTGAAAATAATAGAAAAAAGAAAAGGCATGCACTATATTCTAACATGAGATTGGGCCGTTCGAACGAGTACAAAAAGACGGAAAATGTGGGTTATGCATCCAGCATATGCCAAGAATGTTTAATATTTACTATGTTATGGTATTTTGTGTGCGAAACGTCGTAGAGTCATTTGTTATGAAGAGAATCAACATGAAGGCAACTTACCTGACCCTTTTGTATATGCAGTTATGTTGTAATGAACTTTTGCACATCCCTTGTTGCACCGTACCGTCTTTATTCCTCTTACCAAACCACTGGTACATTCTTTTGTATCATCCTTCAGGCTTTTTACGTTGTATGTTCTTTTTATCGAATCAATGCTGCTCTTTACTATAATGTCTGATGGTTTGGGGTTTACATACACGCATTGGTAGCACACTTGACAAATAGCACCTGCAAAACATGCAGTATTAATCTTGATAAGATAAGCAACACACTTGGTTAAATTCTCTAACAGTCAAACCCAACGGACTTGATTTATTATCAATGTTCGTTTCCCAGCAAAAAAAAAATATAATAGTCCATTTGCTAATGGGTGTCAACCGTATGTGTTCATCTCAAGTTATGGAAAGATTTGCTTTTGTTCTATCCACATAGTCACCACGACGACGATGATATAGTCTATCATTATAATTATCATCTTTATCGCCGTCATCATCATTTTTATGAGAAAACAAAAATTTCAAGCAGCTCTACAGTCATGTTGAACAAAAGAGAGCTTGATTGATAGGTGTTTGGACACACACTGGATTTAATCCAAATAAAAATATCAAGGTAGAACCCACCCTGCCTCCACAACATCCGGGTTTGTTTTCTTTGTGAACGATCTCAAAGTGGAATTGGCAGGCATCCAGGCCACATATTACCGGCGTTTGCGTGAAACTAAATCATCTTTCAGTTGTCAGTGAAGAATTGAACTTGTATCCATATAGTAAGTGTCGTTAGATTTGGTTTAAATCCTTTCAGTGCTTTATGCTTCTCCCTTCCCCTCCAGTCTTACCAGAGCGGCAATACTTGAAAGGGCGGACAAAAGAGACGTATTGCCCTTGTCGTTGGACATGGCCCAGCGAGTTCTTTATTTTGACGTTAATAGCCACTTAAGGGCACAGAGACATACGCAAATGCAACATGTTCACGGGCTCCTGTGTCTCAGACACGACGCCGTGCTGAAAATGCGGTGGTTTTCCAGTACAGTTTAGTTTGCATACAATGGTCATGGCCGGGTAATACGAAGAGACGAAGGCCAATTTAAAGTGTTATGCGTTTTAAGTTTTACTTTGTTCGGTACACAATGTAGTTTTAGAAGTGGAAGTGTATTAGCCAGTTGCTAGTGGGCTTTTGAAAAAACAGCACCATGGTTCTTGGCAGACGGACGCCAATCAAAGTGACGTCATGATCAAGCGATATTTTTTGGAGACTTCCATTAAAAACACGTTATAAATTTTATGTCAACAAAATGCATTATATGTCCTTTATAGTCTGACCCAAGTACTTTGATTTTGGACTATGGCAGTACATCTTTTGGGCCCCGCCCTCTTCACTGCCGCTCATCGGGTTATGTATGCAAAATATTTCGACCTGCCATAACATGAACAGGTGGAAGGACTTTTCCTCTAATGACCTGTCTATCTGTGTCTATATCTACTTGCGACAAAAAATTAATATGACCAGTATTTTTTATGAAAGTATTATCATTGCAAGTTTGGTAATGTCTTTGCTAAACTTTATAAAATGCTTTATAACTCCGTATCGTTTAAAACACGAGACACGAAGCAATTAAAATCAGAAATTTGTCATGAAAGAGTGTCAAAGTAGTTCTCTCAACAATTGTATTTTATCCTACTGTGTGTCGGTGGAAAATGTTCAATCTACTATGAAGCATTTGCAACTTGGAAAGCACGATGGACAGACATTATCCTGATCATATAGCTAACGGAACCATTCTTTTATAAATTCACTGACCATTCTTATTTTCAGTAATGATTCGGCACGGTTTTGCTCCTGTCGGAATTTTTTAATATCACTTCCAATTTGTTACCAAGAAACAAAAACAAATCATTATGTGATTCCGACAAGTATAGATGGATTGCTCTAGGTACCATTTTTGGAAAGTTATTGGATTAGGTAAAATTGGATGCAACCTTTGAGATGCTGAACTCATCAGAACTTCAATTTGGTTTCAAACGGGGAAGTTCAACTACACCGTGTACATTTATATTCTGTGTGCTGAGTATTACAACTCATATGATACAGACGTGCAGTTTACCTTATTATATTCCACAGAGGCTTTTGATACAGTGGAAGACAATAAGTTATTTAGCCTGCCCATAGACAGGGAGATTAACACTGTGGTAGCTAGATAACTTTTAAATAGAAACACGCGTCAACGCCTAAATTTCATATGGGGCAATGCGGTTACTGACCCATTTAGCTACTCAAATAGCTTCCAGCAAGGCAGGGTTCAGTCCCAAATCTTAATTGGAGTTTTTATAGATAAACTACTTAAGCATCTCAAAAAATTAGGATTTAGGCTTGTTATATAGGTCTTTTCTTTGTACGAGCTCTAGCATATGCTGAAAAAGTAGTACTCATGGCCGCGACTATGATTCCTATGAAGCAGTTGCTAAATATTGGTACACATTTCTCTGAATAATATAATGTCATATTTAGTCCTAGTAAATCAGGCACATTGTAGAGGGCATCTGCAAGGAATATCCTGATGTAGTTCGGAATGGCTCATCAATCCATTACTCATTTTCAGCATATAGGCAATGCTCCTGGTCAAAACCCTTTAGTTGATAGTACTACAAACTGCATAAAACAATTTTATTTCGGTGTTACCGTGTTACTGGCTGTATGGCTGATCCGGAGATCAGCATCTAACTCTACTAATTCAGAGAATCAGCACACAGCCAAATAAATAAGGGAATTGTAACTTGTTCAAGATGGTCAACTGACCTCACTTTTTACTAAGCTAGAAATCTTACACACACACACACACACACACACACACACATATATATATATATATATATATATATATATATATATATATATATATATATATATATACTGAAAACAGCTACCTTGAAGCACTATCCACTTGAAGGTTCTTTTCGTGAACCTGTTACATCGTATCAATAGTATTAAAACAGTCCCTCCCATAGTGACAACAAAGGAAACTACTTTCTCTTTAAGATAAAAGCAAAGTACCAGCAAGCACACCTGGGGCTAATTACACGCCTCATAAGATAAATCAGCATAAACAAACACTTAGGGATACATCTAAGATAGTACCCAACCCTGCATTTTCCACCAAATCCTGGGTTGGAGCCCAGTCAATGTTAACCCAAATATAATGGTCCCCATGGTTTATATTTGGCCAGCACTGACACCATTTGTGTCTATGTCCTAGACAAAGTCATGCAATGGGCCTTATGGGACAAAGAAAATACCATATTTTCACATCACTACAAAGGCATGCACTTTCAAATATACAACGAACAGCTCACTATTTTTACTTGATAACATTTGAACCAGATCTAGGTAAAACGCAGAAAATGAACATAAAATCTGTTACCTGATACCAGTGATAAAATAATGACTCCCAGGATGGTATTCATGATATGCTTTCCTTTTTTTCACCACGACTGAAAACAACTGGTGTGCAGACTGGTATTTTCTGGGTCCCCTGAAAGACATGCAAGTTCATAAGTTTGTCAAATGTATGCTGCCTCAGCAGAAACGAAAAAAGCAAACATGAAACGCGTTTACTTGTCATACGTCTCCTCTCTACCTGACCCAATTCAATTCAAAGGGCTTTTTTTCCTGAATACATGATAGGAAACTGAAGAATGCGGCAAAGTGGAACGATGACCACAATCGACCAGTTTGTGTGACGTGAGGAGGTTAACAGAGAAATAAAGCCTCTCCCTTGTTACTCAAGATCTTTTTATAAATGACCTGCTGGTAAAACTTGGTGAATGTAACCATCAAATGGCAGTCAGAATTACAACTCTTTTGCTTGCACCGATGATTTTAACCTCAATTTGGTCTGTTGGATAATTTAAAACACCAAAGATTAAGAACATATCATTCAGTTTTGATAGCATAAATGAACCAACACTTTTCTTGTTTAAATTAAAATTTCGTCGCCAAGTGGGGTTGTTATCTCATGGCCTCCTAAATATACCAACCTGAGTGTTTTAAGAAAAGTATTCAAGAGTGCGGATTTATATTTCAAGCTTGGGGTGGAGGAGGTGTCAGCTGGGATATCAGGGAAATCGGAGTTTATTTGTCGTGCACGAGTTTATGCTTAGCAAAATATAGCAAGTGACACTGCTTTGCCAGGCTAAATACAGATGGACTAATTGTATATTGAACCCATATCAAGTTCAGAGTCCTTCATACGAACTACTGTTTGCAACAGGCCTCTTTTTCCTGGTCTCAACATCCGTCAATTTACCCACTGAATTCATCAGTTATATCGGTGTAAATGGTATACACGTACGTTTTGAAAACGGGGAAAAATGAAGGCGCGGAAGATTTGTCGAAAACCTCGACAAACGTTTCAGTGACGATTGAAGTTAATCGATTGAGACTTGTTGACGAAGGTGAAATTTTAATTATGTACATGAAGCAAATGTTTGATTAAAAATCAACACTTTGATAAAATGAGACAGTGATAAAGGATTGTGGTTGTATGTAAGGCATATGGCTTTATTTTTACAAAGGGCCACGGGATGTGCTCAGTTGCATAATTTCAATTGCACATGTAGCTGAATTTTGAATGTGACCGTCAATGTTTGTCAAACAAATCAATCAAATTGAACAATTGAACAAACGTCATGAATCATAATGGACGAACCTCTTTTGGGGTGCTGTAAAATGGACTTATCCTGCATTCTGGATAGGTATCGTCACTCTAATGAACTAGTGATAGTTATAACACGTCACATTACCATTATGCCACATTATCAACGAGGTCGAAGATTGAGTTGATTGTGATGGCACAATGGTCATTGTGACATGTTATAAATGACTTGTAACAAGGGTGGTAGGAACTGACCAAGACATTCCTTGGTGTGCAACATTTTTCCCCTGCATTTTGTGCATGGTGTACTTCGCCGCTTACGTAAATTGTCACATCCATAGTCAAGTTTGACTGCTTGCTCATGTATTTTCCACTTACCGATATGGCAGTAGGAAGAGCAGGTGGTGGAAGCCAAAAGGACAGATTTGAGTGAGTAGGGCAGTATTCCCACTCAACAGTTAATTTTCAGGGGAGTACGTGACATAATGACGAGAGTGCACGCTACAAGAAACCTCTTGCAGGTAAAAGAGCAATACATTTTTGGAATTTAATTCATTTATTTTATTCAGGGTTCACGCCTGGCATGGACAATTCCTATTCGTCTGTTCCTACCAACTATCTTACAAAATGACTTAGTTAATATCAGTGATTACAACTGTGCTTCTGGGGTTTCCCAAATGTGAGCTATGGACTTTTGTTTTATTCCTGTGTCTTGATTCATGTGTTTTGCTAGATACCACACTACGAGCATCCGTACTGCTTGAA
This sequence comes from Hermodice carunculata, assembly GCA_964020975.1. NCBI lineage: Eukaryota > Metazoa > Annelida > Polychaeta > Eunicida > Amphinomidae > Hermodice > Hermodice carunculata. The sequence goes on from OZ026619.1 coordinate 74,519,941, forward strand.
CTCTGATGTATGTTGGAAGACCATACATTTTTAAGTTATCATGGACGCATCTGATCTGTCTGATGCTATCAGAAAGTCTTTAGAGGTTGTCTATAACGATAGCACAGTTGGTATGGAAGACTCTGCTTCAAGCGCTAATGCAGGCGATAATATCAATGAGAATAAAAGTGAATACTTGTCAGGAATGAGTAAAGGGCAAGAAAAAAAGAGAAGACGGGGCCATCGTCGCCCTCTGTCCCTGTTGGTCAACTGAACATGGGCGAGGTATACAAATCGCTGTGTGAGAAGTTGTGTGGGGAACAGTTTGTACAGACTGTTACAATTGCTATTCAGTCAGCAATAAAGGCTCAATCAGAAGAGGCATTTCGGGCATACCCAAAAATTTTAGTCGAGTTGGTCGTATACAATGATGGGAAATTAGAAAATGTAGAGATGAGACTTGAAGCTCTGGAAGATCATGTAAAAAGCGTCAATACTGCACTGGCAGATGAAAGTGAGAAGCTGGAAAGAAAGAAAGAAAGAAAGAAAGAAAGAAAGAAAGAAAGAAAGAAAGAAAGAAAGAAAGAAAGAAAGAAAGAAAGAAAGAAAGAAAGCAGGAAAGAAAGAAAGAAAGAAGGAAGCAAGGAAGGAAAGAAAGACAGAAAGAAAGAAAGAAAGAAAAAAAGAAAGAAAGAAAGAAAGAAAGAAAGAAAGAAAGAAAGAAAGAAAGAAAGAAAGAAAGAAAGAAAGAAAGAAAGAAAGACCATGATGCACTTGAACAGTATGGGCGAAGGTGGAGCTTACGTTTTCTTGGTATCCCAGAGTCTGATGATAGTTAGGGTACCGAAGAAGTAATTAAGTCCTGTAAAAAAAAATATATGGTCATCCACCTTGGGCAGAACGACATTCAGCGCAGCCATCGAGCAGGACGGGTCAAGGTGTCATACAACAATTGGACTTCCACAGACTGTACTGCAGCACGAGCCTCTCGAACCCAGACCCATTATAGCGCGCTTTGTCAGTTACCGTGTGAGGGCAAGCGTTTTCAGCGTCACAACGCGGCTGAAAGGTACAGGTTTCTTTGTAGTCGAGGATCTAAGAAAGCGAAAATCATCGATTGCATATCAAGAAAAGTGCCTCAAAAGATCTGGGTAAATAATGGGCACTTGGACTTTGGATGGAAAAATTGAAATAAAAGTGAAGTCCACTGACAGCACCGCCCCCAAAGTAATAGTGACCTTGCACCATATACAGAGTGAATGACTTTTATTTACTTTGCAAGCCTGTCTTAACATTTAGAACTGTTGTTCGATTGATTTGCAAATTATGACTCACTCACTCACAAAACAAATACCAAGTTGTTATCAAGCAGCAAGTAGTGTCAACATGATGTTCAGGTCATTGCTATCAAGTCAAGACTACATGTTGTATATTGTGCACTCATTAATTTGATAATTTAATCTGTTTTTTGTACTTTTCCATGAACTAATTTTGTGAATCATGATGCATGAGTGTGATGCCGCACCGAAAGTTGAGTAATTCTATTTTATAATAACTAAAAAGTGAAATCATTAGTTGTTTATACATACCTGGCAATTTCTTTTGAATGACTTTCATGCTTTACTAAGGGGAGTGCTATTGCTATGAAGCTAGATAGATGATCGCCGTTTCATATCATGATATTTGACCAGCAATTTTTCTCTACGTTTCCTTCTTGTTCAATGAAATAAAATCATGGCTTGATTTTCAGGTATTCAAGGATAACTTTGTGATTAACTGACTAACATATTATTAATATATTACATTATTACTGTCATTAAAGGGATTGTTCCTGATGCAGACCAAAGAGGTGACCGATGTAAGAAGATAAAAGAATAGCCGTGGTTCTTTACGTCTTTTCCTTGTGTGTTAATATTATGTGATGGGTTTTCAACATGAGGAGTGAGTGTCTTCCGATCGGGCCCTGTGGACCTTTGCCCGGGATGATTGCGGTTTGGTTGTGGCTACTTGGAGTGCGGGTTTGCTCAACATGTTTTCTAGCCTATTGATCAACACTTTTTTACAAACTGTATGGAGGTTGACTTAAAGGTCTGTTTTGTCAATAAGAGTTGTTTTGTGGGAAGACATATTACATTTAATTTAGTACAATTATGTTTGCATTTATATTTTTTACCCCTTCTTTCTAAATCCCTGGTAAACAGCATTCAGTTGTACGTCCACTAATTCCGGTCCATACAAGCCATCCGAAAGGTATTTTCTAACCGTAACTTTTATTCTGGCATTTTGGTCAGATTTTGTTTTCAATTTATTACACGTTTCACTGTTTTACTTGTGTAAGATTTATGTTATCCGACCACCTGTTACTTTGCCACATTTACCAGTTTTATGCACAAATCTCCCTTTCTTCCGGTAAACGGCTGTTATTCTTTATGGTGTTTTAAATGGACATTGCTGTCAAGCTTTGAAGTTTGGCATGACGACTAGCGTGATGCAGGCCCGTAGTTACTTGATACTAGCGTAAAATCTCATTGTGACACTACGTACGCCAATTTCAATTACTTCCTCATGCTGGTATTCAATATAATGGTTAAAGCAATGGTTGCCCTTCTAGTAATATTTTTACAGAAATACGCCCTTCACGGATTACTAATTTTTACGTAAAGAATTCTGTGAGTAGCATGATGGCAGTCCTGAAAGTATATTATATTATTAGTTGTACACAGATGTTATCATTACGATACTTAATTATACTACAGACTTTCTGAGGGAAACCCGCTTTCTCATGGAAATGACCGTAACATTTGAGATAGGTTTATATTCCATACTTAACTGTTACGTCTTTTTCAGCATTGGTGTACTTTTGTATTTGCTCCCCGTTGAAGGTACTCATTTTCATAGCAACTGCATGAACACAACCATGCAAGAAATCATCGTTATCGTTAAATGCCACGGTGTGGTGAATAAGTTTATTGATACTGGTGCCGTTTTATAATTTCTGTTCTATTCCAGCCCTGTCTGGTGATGTGTATCCTAACCCCGGCCCAAATGACCAAACTACTGACTTAAAGATCTGTCACGCCAATATTCATAGTCTTTCAGATGACAAACTTCCTTGCATTAAAACTGCTTTAACACTATCTGAAACTTTTCTTGGGTATGGCCAAAATAGTCATAATTTGAACCTGCCTGTCTTTTATCCAATATTGCGGCGTGATCGTTGGAGTGGCCTAGGTTGCGGTGCGGCCATGTATGTTTCTCACGCTCTGGTTGCCAAAAGGCGCACTGAACTTGTATCTCCTAACCTTGAAATAATGTGGGTAGAGAATAATAAATTTCTATTAGCGGTGGTTTAAATACCGCCAAAACTCAAATGTATCTTTTTGGGACGGTTTGCAATTAAATCTGGATCTCGTTTATAACTCCAGCATTACTGATACAATTATAACAGGTGACCTGAATTCTGATCCCCAAACATACCGTAGTAAAAAGCTAGTAAATACTGGGCTTCATAATAATCTAGAAATTCATATCACAGAGCCAACAAGAATAACGCAGCAAACTTCAACCTGTCTTCATCAGATAATCAGTAACATGCCCCAGTTTGTTAAAACTGAGTGTGCTGCCACCTGTCGCTCAAAGCGATCACTGCACGATAGCGGCACACTTATTTTAGGTTTAAAAAAGATTGCTGTTTTGACAGATTATTTGGTAATACTCTAAGGCAGATTTCGATGTTTTCTGTTGGAAAGTAGCGTTGACTGGGACGCCTGCTTCAACGCGATAATCTAGATATAGCTTGTCGTTTGTGGACTGATTTTTTTTTAATGTTGCTCAGAACTATATTCCCACGAAGACAGTGACCACAAGACAAAATGATGCTCCCTGGTACACCCCTTAGTTACGCGCACAAAAACGTTAGGTCAATATCATTCACAGCAAAGCAAAGGCTTCTAATGAAAACGCCCATATATGGATGTACTTTCAAGATTTACGTAATGCATACATTGATGATTTACGTTCAGCAGGAGAGGAGTATCCTAAAAAACAATGTAGTGTGGTAAACGAAGGAAAATTTGAGAGTTAAAATTGGTGGAGAATGGTAGAAGGTTTTATGTCTGGTGACTCAAATTCTTCAATCCCTGCTTTAGTGTCTAATAATTCGGTTATTTCTGATAATGCGGATAAGGCAAATGTCCTCAATGAGTATTTCTTGCAATACTGTCGGGTTCAATCAACACAGTTTACTTTGCCAGATGAGACATCCTTTCAACAAAGCACCTTAGACAAAGTTGTAACAACTGAGCAGTCTGTTTTTCATATAAACTGAAATTTCTGAATGTAGATGGAGCTTTTGGACGAGATGGTATCAGCCCGTTGTTGCTAAAGGAAACTGCACCTTGTATTTCATGTTCTTTGACACAGCTTTTCAATCTTTCACTGTCCCATTCCTTTTTTTCAGTAAAAGGGAAGAAAGGTAATGTCTTTCCCATTCCCCAAGGTGGTCCACCTGAACTTTTTAGTTGCTACAGGCCCATCTCATTTCTTAGTTGTGTCAGCACAGTCTTTGAACGTGCTGTCTTCAAGTACAGTTACGCTCGCGTTCAAGTTAACAAACGCCAAACGCACCAACGTTTCCGAAACGTTTCCCAAACACTTTCAGTGAAAGTCAAACGTTTTGCAAACGCGTAGCAAACACTTTGCAAACACTTTCGAAACGCTTTACAAACACTTTTCCAAACGCTTTCAAACACTTTTCCGAACGCGTTTTGTGAAAGCCGAACGTTTTCAAACACTTTTCCAAACGCCTTGAAACACTTTACACTTTGCGCCAAACGTATGTGATACATGTACATGCGTTTTCCTGGCATTTGCCACTGCATTTTCACATGGACTATTTGGATTTTCAGGGATGCAAACTTCACTAATCTGGGCTCCACAGATCAAATTCCGCTTTATATCTGATTCAAATTAATATGAAATGAAAAAAAAAAAATGAGTCAGTGACAAATAATTCCTGGGAATATGTATTTGTCACCTTTACCTGCTAATATTTATGTTGTTACTGGTAATCAACAATATTATGACATGATCATACTTAATTTAGGAAGAAAATAAGTATATGTAGAAGAAAACAAATAATATGCCAACATTAACAGGTTTAACACTTCATTCATTATAAAGTTACAGATCTTTCAGTAGCAAGTATACCCAGTTGCTTTCATACTTTTTCTGAAAGTGAAGTTCTTGAAAAAAGGCTAACTTTTCAAATTTCGAATGGAAATACAGAAGCAGCTCAATTTAAGTATTGTTACTTCTTACTAAGCCAAGCAATAGAATTAGCTCCAGTGGAGTAAGCCAGGCGATACTCCATTGGTCTTTGGAGTAATTATATATATTTTAATCGAAAACTAGGAACTATTTTGGAGTGAATTTATAGGCAATATCATGATCAGATCATGAATCATGATTTGATCATGATATTGCCTATGGATTTACTCCAAAACAGTTTTTGAAAGATAAAGTATTCATGACATCCTAAATGAAGAATTAAGTCTTTAATTAATTTTAGTTGAATTAGGCACTTGGGTAAACGTATTTGGATCGTGTTTTATATAAATATATACAACCTATTATGCTGGATAAGTGCACATTTACATGTAGGTACATCATATATTGCTGGACCTGTTGAAAATACGTTTGGAGATTCTTCATCATTTTAATGGAATTGTTTGAAATGCATAGTGTTTGAATGCGTTTGTGAAAGTGTTTGAAATCGTTCGGTTAATTGGTCAACGCGTTTGGAAAGTGTTTGAACGCGTTTGGAGAAGTGTTCGCTAGCTTTGTGAAAGTGTTCGAACGTTTTGTAAAAGTGTTTGAGATTTTTCCCAAACGCTTTCCAAACGCTTCCCAAACACATTCCAAACACTTTCCAAACACATTCCAAACGTTTTCAAACGTTTCCAAACACAAGCCAAACACCAGCAAAACGCGAAAAAAACGTTTGGCTGTTAACTTTTAACCGGGCGTAACTGTACATATTCAATTTTTTAAAAGACAATTACTTTCTCTCCGGAAAGCAATCGGATTTCATCCCAGGTGATGGAACCATAAATCAGCTTGTTTGTCTGTATCAAGAGTACTGTAAAGCCCTTGATTTACAAAAAGAAGTTCGTGTAAAATTTTGCGATATAACTAAGGCATTTGATAAAGGGTAAAATTGAGGTTTTATTTACAAAATGAAGAAGGCGGAAATCCGAGGTCCTTTACTTTAGTTGGTCTAGAGTTATTTTAAAGATCGCCCTTAACATGTCATTATTCAAGGGAAGTCCTCTGAGTGGTGAAACATTGAAGCAGGTGTCCCATAGGCCCACTATTATTCCTTACTTACGTGAACGACAGAACAGACATTGTGCAGTCTGAAATAAGACTTTATGCTGACGACACCACCCTTTCCATTCATATTGACAACCCAGTGGAAAGTGTGGTCACACTAAACCGAGACCTTACATCAGTTTCAGACTGGTCAAACCAATGGCTTGTAACATTCAATCCTGCCAAAGCCAAAACAATTTTAGTTAGTAAAAAGATAAAGCTTGCTGATCACCCCGATCTAGTATTTGAACAAAAAATTATTGACAGTGTTGGACAATATAAACACCTGGGTCTTATGTTGTCTTTGGATCTCAGCTGGTCGGCGCACATTAATTATATTGTAACTAAATCAATGAAATTGATTGGTATTTAGAAATGTGTACAGTACAAACTTATTAGACGCGCACTTGAATCCTTGTATTTTTCGTTTGTCAGACCCTGCTTAGAATATGCCGATGTAGTTTGGGATGGATGCATACAGTCAGATAGGGACCTTTTTTAGTGTTCATCTGGCTTACGGGGGTTTCAAGCCATACTAGCCATGGCAAAATATATGCTGAAACGGGATGGGAGCCACTTTCTGAACAACAACGGAAACACAAACTCATACTTATGTACAAATAGTTAATGGACTGGCTCCCTCATATTTATGCAAATACGTTATGGCATGAGACGAACTCCAAACTACAATAGTTCTCATTACACACTTCAATTTAAAAACATTACTTTTTGGACTCTCAAAAATATATGATTCTGGAAATCGGGATATATTTCAAGCAGTTCATAAATATTTTAGAACTACTGGAAAATTCAATGTATACCCCCCTAGCACCAGGTTGCAGCTCTGCCATCACAATTAGCCACATATGTAGACACAAGGCAAATATTTTACAGAAATAACTCATATATTCGACTTATTGTTATGTCAAATTATATATTCATGTATGTACAGGAATAAAGCCCACCCATTTTCGTAGCCTCTCCCTCTTTACCATTCTATTTGTTATATCCTCTGCATTCACATTTTGTTATCTAGATGTTATCCAATTTTTTGTTGTATTGTTAATTAATGTACAAGAGGCCTTCATATAGGCATTGTGCCTGTTGGCCAACTGTTTTTGCAAATAAAATATGTTTAAACCAAATTGGATAATTCATGAATCAGAGGATTGGCATTTGTTCAAACTCTGACTTTGACCCAACATATCAAAGGTGCGAGTCCACGTGCCTTGTGAAATTTGAACAGCATAAAATCTAGTGAAACATTATCCCTAAACGTAAGACCCTTAATATGTGCATAACTTTCTATTGAACGTAAATCTTAAAATTACCTTCCATTATTCACGGTTAATAGTCATCTTTCAGCACAGTTAACATCACTGATTATGAACATTTCTCTTACCTGTTGCTCAGCACTATTCGTTCAACCAAAATGAATATTTGATACCAATAGATGCAGTTATTGATAGCTTGAGTATAAACTCCGTCCGAAGGAAGTAAGTCAGCTACCGATGTAGGTATCCACAAAAAAAGAGGTCATACAGTGATAGCCCATGGTTCATGACCTGGTGGGGAAGCAATGACTGACATTATATCCTAGTATATTGTATAGACTTTCTATGCTAACTAACCCATAATACACCCTGGCGACACTGTTTCAAAACTCGCTAGTATAGTTTTTAATCATTCTTTTTACAAAGAATCAGTGAGAGACATTTTCCCCATTTCACTGGTAAAGGGTTAAGGGATAGACACAGAGGCAAGGACAGTGGATATGCTGTACTCGGCGCATTTAAATCTACTTCCTGGAGCAGAAACCAGCGGAATATAAACAATTAGCTGTGTCCTAGTTTAAATGCATCCTCTGCTGTCCTAGTGTCATAAAACGAAAAGTGGTTGCGACCCAGATTTGTCCTTGTCATCAAGTTTCACTCCATGCATATGATGTATGCATTTTCATCCTGAAGAATGTGATTGTGAGGGTTAATAATACAAAGTCAAAGTGTAGAACAGTTGTATGCTGACCAAGGTTAAATTCAAATGAAACCCTCAGGTACTTTTCGTTTCTATTTCTAGTGCAAGCAAAGCAAAAGGCCTGGGAAATTACCTTTCGCACGCACAAGTTAAAGCATACTTTGTGCATTAAGGCGGTGGCCGGCAGTTCAGGGTCACAAAACTATGAGAATGGCAGAAATATTTTTTTTCATTAAGCAAAGTTCACTGAACTAGGCGTAAAGACTAAGTTTGGGTGCTTTTGGAAGAAATATGTACTTCCGTCCTGACGGAGAAGGCAAAGGTAATTTTCATGCAAAAATGATAAACAAACAGAGGAAATTGTGGCGCCACCTTTTGGTAGTATAGGACCCCCCTGAGTGTTTCTGTGTGATTCCGAAGAAACATATTAGCCTGGTGGGTTTTGAAAAAAGATGAATTTTATGATTTCATCCTAAAACCAAGAAAGAGTCAATTAAACTCAGACAACGGTCACAGTGCCAAGACGTGAGTGCCAATGGTCGAGACGTACCAAAGTAATTTGACATCTAGTTTGAAGTAAATGTGGACAAAAACTTTGAGCAGAATTCGGAAATGTTAATCTGTATTTTTATATTAGTTGTTGGGGAGGGGGTGTGCCTTTGTTTTCCTGTTTTTCCTCTTCTTTCTTGGATATTTTCAACCACCAAATCTGAATTTCATTTCTTGTTCGACTCCTATAGTTTTGGGCGCACAGCCGTTTAAGTATAATGGTGGTAAAATAGAAAAAAGGATTTGCTTCAAAGCAAATCTATCTGTGTGCCCTCAAAAGGCAGAGTTATGGCTGGATTAATATTTCAAAGGTCCAAATGCCCTTGACCTTTAACCTTTAGAGGTCACATGTAAATTACAAAAATGTGCAGTGTAACAAACATATTAATTAGAATTGGATTGGTTACGGGTACTTGTAATAGTTTTGGATATATTCAAGGTTTGAATTTCCAAATCGCCCGAATTTGTATAATTTTCAAAATCATCACCCCTCTTCATCATAAGACATGACTTTATTTCTTTAGCTATAGTCATGGCAACTTGGGTGGTTCCAAATGTAATAATGTCGGACAAAATGATTGGATAAAATTCCTGGTGAAGAAAGAAAGAGAGAAAGAGAGAACAAAGGAAAAAGACAGACAGAAAGAAAGAAAAAAGAAAGAAAGACAGACAGAAAGAAAGAAAGAAAGAAAGAAAGACAGACAGACAGACAGACAGACAGGCAGGCAGACAGACAGACAGACAGACAGAAAGAAAGAAAGAAAGAAAGAAAGAAAGAAAGAAAGAAAGAAAGAAAGAAAGAAAGAAAGAAAGAAAGAAAGAAAGAAAGAAAGAAAGAAAGACAAGCAGACAATTAAACTTGGAGCAAGTTCCTTGCTGGCATAGTCATACGACTTGAAAGCTCTCTCCGAAACCTTTCTTTCGTCGTGTAAAGATAGTACCGATCTTAACATACCAGGTTTTCTCCCAATGATACGCGACGATCGCGTTAGTGGTTACGGGGTATCTCGGGGTTTAGTAGTGAAAAGACGTACTGATTTGGAGAATTCAGCTGCTGAAATCCTGTGGGTCAAAGTCCTGCTTCACGACAGCACTTTCTTACTGGTCATTGTCTTTAAGCCTACAGATGTTGGAGTGTCTCTTTGGGATGACCTACAACTAAATGTAGATCAAGCTCGTAGCTCTGGTTCAGAAAAAAATATAATCAAGGGTAATTTGAATGCAGATCTCAAAACACAGCATGGAAGACATTTGAAAAGCTTTAGTCTTCATAATAATTTTAGTATCCACACTAATGAACCCACAAGAATAACCGAATATACCTCAACCTGTCTGCATCAAATATTAAGCAATATACCTCAATATGTGCGAGGTACTTCTGTACTGCCTCCAGTTGCACAAAAGGATCATTGTAACGTGACAGCGAATTTATTTTTCAAGGTAAAACGGAAAGATCATACGAAAGGTTTATGAGGCAGTACTTAAAACCTAATTTTGACTATTTCAGAGAAAAATTAAACAAAGGATGCCTGTTTTGATTCTCATGATGTCGATGTGGCCTGTTTTGTGGGGACAACTGAATTTTACGATATTGCCCGACTCTGTATGCCAAACAAAATTATCTGGATCAGACAAAATGATTCTCCCTGGTACACATCAAAATTGCGGTCTCAAAAACGTAAAGTGGATAGAATCCACGCGAAGGCAAAGGCCTCAAACAAAAACCCTCACACTTGCAAATATTTTTGTGAGCTATGGAACAAATACATAAGTGATTTAAGGAAGGCTGATGACGATTACAATAATAAACAATGTATCCTTGATGAAAAAAAAGCAAAAAATAGTGAATAATGGTTAAGTACTCCAGGTCTGGTAATTCTAACCAATCAATGCCTTCTATACTCTCAAACAATTTGGTCCTGTCATATCGTAAATATAAAGCCGAGGCCTTCAATGGACATTTTCTTAAACAATCCGATGTTGACTCTTGCACATTCACTTTACGCAGCGAGGTTCAAGACTCTCAAAATTTATTGGAAGTCATTGATTTAGACGAAGACCGTGTCCAAAATATTTCAAAATCCTTGGATATTGACAAGGCACGTGGACCGGATGGTATTAGCCCCCTGCTGTTGGGGGGGGGGGGGGGGGCAGCTCGGAGTATAACCTTTCTCTTACTAAACTACTGAACCTTTCCCTTTCTAACTGCAAGTTTCCAACTGAATGGAAGAAAGCACAAGTAACACAACTACAGACCTATTTCTCTATTAAGCTGTGCGGGAAAAGTTTTTGAACGTGCGGTGTTTCAGCACATTTTAAATTTTCCACGTAATAACTACGTTTTATCGGAAAATCAATTTGGATTTTTACCCTGTGATAGAACGGCCGACCAACTTTTATATCTTTATCATGAATTTTCAAAAGCGATTGATCTCCAGAAAGAAGTGCGAATTGTATTCTGTGATATCTCTAAGGTTTTCGACAGTGTGCATCATACAGGGTTAATAGACAAACTAGCACCCGAGGTCCACTTATTTGTTGGCTGGAAGATTATCTTTATGCAAGAACGCAAAGAATAGACATTCAAGGCCAGGCATCGTCTCGGGGGAAAATCAAAGCAGGGTCCCGCAAAGTTCAGTCTTGGGGCCATTGCTGTTTCTGGTGTATGTAAACGACATTGTGGATGTTGTTAGGTCACAAATACGTCTCTTTGCCGATGACACCACACTTTTTGTCACAGTTGATAATCCAACAGAAGCAGCTGAGATTCTAAATCATGATCTGGAATCAATGCCCCAATGGTCAGATCAATGGCTGGTCTCTTTCAATCCTGAAAAAAACAACTAAATCCTGGATAGTAAGTAGAAAAAACATCCCTCTAGATCATCCCAACTTGACTTTTTAGAAAAATAATCTTGAAAACGTAGAGATGCACAAACACCTGGGTCTTTGGCTTTCTTCTGCTCTTTCATGGTTATTATTGCAAAATCCGAACAAATTGTTGAAAAGCTCTTGAATCTTTTTACTTTGCTTTTGAACGCCCTTGCCTCGAGTACGCCAGTGTGGTTTGGGATGGATGTGCAAAGCCTGACAGGGATAAACTTGAACTGTTCAAGTGGCTGCCGCCGAGGTGGTGACAGGAGCTTTTGCTCACACTAGTCTCGAACATACTTACTCCGAGACTGGCTGGGAAAAAATTAGCTGAGCGTAGAAGAAAACAAAAACCAACAAATCCGTTCAAAATTATTAATGGAATAGCCCCAGTATGCCTTTTTACATAACTACCAGGAACCGGTCAGCACGCACAAGGCAAATAAGAGCCATTGAGGCCAGGAAAATCACATTTTATAATTCCTTCTCCCCATCAACCATTCGTGAATGGAATTCATTACCCTGATCAGTTAGGTCCACTGAGGACATTGACCGCTTTAAATAGAAAAAATAAGCAGGAACAGTCCAAAACGTTACCAGTTGTATTACACTGGAGATAGGAAAATTGTCAAAATCCATTTAAGAGTGAGAATAGGCTGTATCTAGCTGAACAATGATTTGTACAAAATTGGTATTGTAGAGTCTCCTTTGTGATCATGTGGAGCTAATAGGGAAACTATCTATCACTTTTTCCTCGAATGTGATAAGTATGTAATACTACGGAACGAACTGCAATGTAAAATGATAACTGTTGGTAATTTTAACTTGAAAAATTTATTAATCGGAACAGAGGGAAAAGGAATTTCAAAAGGTCGAAATGTGGACATTTTGAGGCTGTCCATAAGTATATTAAATTATTTGGTAGATTTAGAACATGATTCAAATCTGGTAATCTTGAACAAGTATTTTTACTTGTATTCATGCTTGCATGGCAATTTCCTTTCCCGCCTTATGCTCTTCCTATTTGTGGTCCTGTGCGTGACTGTCTGTGTATTGGTGCTCGCAAACTCATTGTAGTCTTGTCATAAATGTATAAGAAGCCCTCTTATAGGCTGGTGAGCCTATTGGCTAATTGTTTGTTTTTTGTTTTTTGTTTTTTGTTTTTTGTTTTTTTTTTTTTTTTGTTTTGTTTTGTTTTGTTTTTGTTTTGTTTTTTGTTTTGTTTGTTTGTTTTTTTTTTTGTTTGTTTGTTTCTTTTTTTTTTTGCCAATAAAATGTGTTTAAACCAAAGTTGGAGCTACTCATTGTCCACCCAAACACTGCCATAGGTCCAAACCTGCTTCCTTTACAGCGCCACCTACGGAATGTTTTTAACCGAATAGATATACAAATGCCGTAGAGGTAAATGTAAAGGGTGGAACTGTGATTATCTTGTGGAATATGATAATCAGATTCTGTAATGAGATAGGGTGCCTTTAAAGCGCACTCAGGGACGGACATATTTCAACCACGTCGGCCTGAAACGGTTTTTTAGGACTCAGTAAATCACTCGATCTCAGAAGCTGCCTGTCAGCTCTAGCACAGGGTGGGCTTTCAAAATAATAGATAGAGCTAGAGTAGATAATGAAAGATTTTTGGAATCATTAATTATCTATTACACAGGTTTTAAGGTTCATTACTGACTTCTTCTGAACGTCAAATAGGAAGTCACTATCCTATAAAAAATGCCTGGATGGTTTACTGATTACATGGTGAGCACAGTATTTGCACTCAAATGTAAAGCTAGCTGTGTTGGGTTCTACATTGGCGAGGGTGTGTTTCGATTTTCTTTTTGGTTCAACTTTATTACTTCGTTTTGTATTATTTTTTTTAATTTTTTGTTTTGGTTCGTGTGTGTGTGTGTGTGTGTGTGTATGTGTGTGTGTGTGTGTGTGTGTGTATGTGTGTTTCCCGTTCTGTTTCCGTCGAAACACATGTTCCACTACATCCGACACATGTTAACCAATGTATAAGTTGCAACTTGTGCCGGTTACTCAATGTCTCCTTATGGAATGTCCTTTTCATGGCAGTCAATAGAATTGCCACGGCTTAAGGCAAATGTGTATGCAGTAATACTTTAAATCAGTCAGTTTATGTACGAATATGCATGTATTTCAGTAAAACATTAATTCCAGCCTCTGGAATAGTCACAGGTGGGCTTTATTGGCTGCCTCACCTTGTCAACTGTTGGGGCCAAAGAGACAGGAACTATGCTACGTTCTTGCGCTAACAGCGTATCTACATTGATTTTTTTCTCCAAGAAATCATTGCTGATAATAATCCGTTAAAGCAGTGCACATCGAGGATGCCGTCAAGGTCACTGACATGATGTCTGAATCTGGCTGGCATTTACAAGCAAGTGTTTTGCTGTGTGGTTAGTTTACATACTGGAACGAACTGGAAAAACTGTTACATTTATGATATTGCTGAGATTATATGATGTATTTTTATATATTTGTAACGTTGATGATAATGTAAAATGTCCAGTTTGTAAATATCAAATTTGTTAATAACAAAAAGGTACTGAACAAAGAGCAAATTTTCTTGAAGGATTGTCAAATTTAATTGACTTATTTGTTGAATTCTATACCATCTTGTTCAACATTGCACTTCATCTGCTGCCATCAGACCTACTCTGTCTTCTAACACCCCAATGTTATCCCACCATGGACTCTCTGTGAGCATTTCTGGCGATGCTAGTACCAATTTGCATTGCCAATTCTTATCCACAAAGGAAAAAATGAAATAAAGCATGGACAGTTTGAACAGATTTTTTTTAAAACAATCGCCATTGTTAACTTCAGCAGAATCTAACTTTCCAACTGACATTAAACGATGTTCTTGAGAAACCAACCCAGGAACAGGATAAAAATAAATCTTTCAGAACAGGTGGTCTCCCAGTACAAGTACAAAAACATGGAAAAGTTGGAGAGGTATTTCAATGAGATTTTCGTTTAAAAGATTAGTTGTATGTCATAACAGGGGTATTTCAAGATAGGTACCATTGTACATGCATGTTGTCAAAATTGAGTTGCCAGTAAAAGCAATACCAAGTAAGCTGTTTCCTTCCAACAATAAATAAATATTGTCAGAAATAATCAATGTCTGCATTATCAGATGTATCAAGAGTGTGCTACCTCGATCAAAGAAATTTAAAAGCCATCACGGATGTTTTATGTACCTTCTTCAGTGTCTTCAGCGATACAGCCCATATTTGCAGCATTTATAACACCAACATTGTTCCATCTCCTCAGATGTTCTATCATGAGACTTCTTAGTGGTGAAATCACTACTATGATATATTTTGGCAACAGAACATGCAACTGAACGTCCAGATTCATTCTAAAATCCGGTTAAGTAACGCTAAAGCAAATGCCGCTTAATGGTCAGAGAAATATGTTAGACTCTAAATAATGTAAATGGATGGATCGGATTGGTTTTACTTACGACATTGATGTATAGTAACGGTAATGGGGGTATCCCCTCCCCACTCATGTCACCCTGGTCATAATGGTAGGCAAATGACTAAATAAACTAATAAAACTGTCATATTGCTTTTTTCGCAACAATAACTTGTAGTGAAAATTTAAAATTGATAACACTTTTTCCTACACTTTATTACAAACATGAATCTTGCTAATATCTTACCTTGTCAAATATAGGGAACATCAACCCAAAAACAGTCACTTTTGCCATATCCAGTTGGAAAAATACCATAAGCATGTCTTCCTTTGACAACGTTTGTATATTATCTCTATTTTTTATATCTGTCAATTTGTAATTGACATGTTCTTGTGCAGTTTCAATGATACAATCTTTTATATCTCTGGCAGACAATATGATAGTTATTAAAGCACATTACTTTAATCTATTCACGACGATATAATTCTGCCGCCTGCATTATATAAAGCAACTGCCTGCATCAAGTAAAACATCTGCTCTTTTCAGCCTCCTTGTGCAATGTCTCGCACATGTGGGTTTGTTGATCTTTGCATCTTTCCGGTCACGCATGCGCAGATGCATAAGTAATCATCTCATGTCCAAATGTCGGGGGGGTGGGAGTTAGGGGTTGGGGGTTGGAAGGGGTCTTTTTTTAATTTTATTCTTTAGTATAATTGTTAATTTGAGGGGGTTGTTTTGTTTTGTTTTGTTTTGTTTTGTTTTGTTTTGTTTTGTTTTGTTTTTGGGGGGGGATGCGTATATTCTTGAGGAAGTGTCAGAGCACGGATCAGTGAAAGGGCGAAGAAGGAAATAAATTAGTTTTCTCCAGTCGCCCTTCTTTCGATAAGTAGTGGCAGTGAGCGGATGTCTATACACATAAATATACTAAACGGCATTTTAAACTTTGGAAAGCTTTATTTTTTTCTCCAAAGCATAATCACAAAATTGTGTCAAAAAGTGGTACTTTAGATAAGGTATGGTATTGTCTATTGAGCATTTTAGCGGGCATAAAAATTTGTATTTCAGATGTTTCAGTTGTGGCATTGTGTAATATTTTGATAAGCAGAATTTTTAATGTCATTTATTCAAAAGTATTATTAGTAGTTGCTTCATATCAATTTCTATGTTAATTCTGTGTCCATTATATAGTGCGTTTCAAATATAATTAATATTGAGCAACAGTTATATTTAATCAGGGAAATTCCATCAATTTCAGATCAATTTATAGTGGGTTAAGAGCATTGCATTTATCCCTGATTCTACTTTGTAGACGTAAAGACAGATTTACTTCGAAGGAAATCCATGTTGGATATGTCTCTTTAAAACTGTGCATTGTACATATGATTTTGAATTCTTTGCGGGACCCCACATTATTAATAAACAGTCAAGTAATGAGGCATATAACCACCATGAAATGACTACGTTACATTCTGATTGTAAAACAGAGGTACCACAGCAACCAAGAGACCCCTCACTGAGAGAATAACTTTCCTTATCAGATTAATTAGCATAAGCAAACACAAGCGGATAGAGCAAAAAACGTTATCTACACCCATGCTGGCCTTTGAAGTGCTCCGATGAGGACTACTACAACCTTTAATAAGCATGCTGCAACCACTATGTTCTTTTCCTCTGTCTTGTTGTATATGAAAATCTGTATGCTTGAGTTCTATCACTCGTAAGTGTTTTCATATCGATGATTTCAACGCCAAGGCTTATGAATAACATCCTTCCGTTTCTTTCGGCCACAAAGCGATTTCACAATCACAAGAGATAATTCAAGTTTACGTACAGCTTAAACCGCGTTATCAATAACGCGAGATTGAACCAAACATTGCACACTTAGAGGGGGCAAAAAGGGAAAATTCATCACCTTTCAAAAGAGACAGTTTGCTGTGCTGGATTCCACTTCTACTAAATTTGCACTTTTCGAATTTCTCCTTATGATATTTATTCAGGAAATCATCTACTCTACACACCACATTGTAGAAGGCAAACACGCGGGCATGAGGAAAACAACAAATTAAAAAGCCCATGCAGCGCTTTCAAAATAACCACGATAGACCGCCTTCCACATCTTAAAACCGCTCAAGGTATCCAGGATCGTATCATATTGTCGCAAACTTTATATTCACATGATTTGCCGTGAGCGTGTGTATAGAGTGATGGTTTTGAGAGCATGGGGTTGTTGTACATATGTATAACCTTCCTGGTAATCTTCAGTATTCTGGCCATACTTGAGTACCATCCATCAGATGCAGGATGCGTGCCTAGCCATGGGTAAGTATTTTGCTAAGATTAGGATTTTATAGGTGACACACCACGCCGAAGCGTTACATTCGTCTTGGCATTTTCTCATAGAAACTTTTTTAGCGTCTTCTTCGGCCTAATTTGCACGAGCATTTTACAAGCTATTCGTAGCCTATACATCATTTCCTGAAAAAGAGTTGTCTCTCAGTAGCTCTCAAATGACTACTCAGCACGAAAGGAACGGAAATGTATACACAAATTTTGTCGGAAAGACTTTTGACTTTCTGTCCAGAGAGATACAGGTTTGGACAGCCAAGATGTTTGTGATACACGGGCACAGAGTCGCCTGGCTAGGATGTGTGTGGCCCAGAAGCATTGAGTTGAATAGCTACGAAGCAGCGCACTGTGCGTGGTACAATGATGTGTACACCTCAACTAAAGACAGCCCGTAACTCAACGAAATACTATAATATTCTGCACTCAATGAGACAGCACTTTAATCAATAGACCAGAAACCCTTACTAACTTCACCCATTAACTTTTTCTTTCAAAATTAAATAAACAAATGTGGTAATATTGTTTATCTTGAGACAATGCTGTATTAGATTGACACATTGATCATAAAAATCGGCTGCACACACATTGCAAAGGGGTTGATATAAGGCTGCACCCTCTTTCTCAATAGCTTTTATCTTAAATAAACATGTTTGAATCAAAAACTAGTAGTCAGAAAGTTAACTTGTGCATATATTGTGTGCCAAGAAGCAGAGGGAAGTGGGCACAGGCAGCTGTTTGGTAATTAAGATATTCAATGGAAGTGAGAAAAAAGGTGGCTGAAAAGGGTGTACACAGTTAATAATACCTGGCTGCAAAGAACCTTGAACTTGGGCAGGGAAAAGAGAAATGGGAATTAAAAATATTATTGTCTTGGTAGCTGAGGGGTGCACATACGGACTGTGAGTGCTTTGCGCTTTTATATCAAACGCATGGGGATGGAATTTGGAGTTTATTAATTTTGCGGCTTTGGGTTTGTTTGTTTGTTTGTTTTTATTGGTTTTTTTTGTGTGTGGTTTTTGGAGGGGGGTTTGTTTGTTTGTCTGTTTTTTTTTTTATTATTTTGTAATAGATAATTGAGGTCAAAAGCAGCTAGGTATCCCTGATCACAAGCGATCTCAGAGGAAAGGCCTTCGCCCCGCATACACATCTTTCCATTTCTGGTAACCATGATTCATCACATCTGAAGGTGCGTAAATGTGCCTCTCATATAATAAAGAGCTGTAACAGTAGGAGACGACCGCAAAAATGCACTATTTTATATTGTTATGCATATGTGCATGTATGGCAGACATTCAAATAGATGTAGTTTGGATACAGATCAACTGGGGGAAAGGGGCTTTGGGCTAGAACATTCTTGGGAGTTCATTCGGGAAAACATGGACGGTGTACCCTTTGCCCCTATGGGGCACATTTTCCCTCGTATGTTAGCCCCCGGATAGACTGGCATCAACATTGTATTGGCATGAGATAGGCTTACATGATATCACCAATAAAATAGCCACCATTCAAAACGCAGTCATCCACTTTATACCTTGCGGAAAGGTAAGTCACCAGAAGGATCTCTGGGTAACGTTTCTTACCACGGCTCAAAGACTGAAAGCTATCAATGCAAACCTTAATAAAGTATATATTTCTGGACATATACCGATCACACGATTTAAAACATTATTATCATTTAAACTTTGCGAGCTTATTGTTGAATAAACATCAAACTCATTGGCAAACATGTCAATTGCAGCCTCCAGGCAAGTGCGGATGTCATCCTTCTAAAGGATATTGCAACTTCAAGTTTTTTCACCTTAATAATGGATACTAGTGTAGCTCCAAGATATTTCGGGGAATTTTTCAAATCTTGCTTAGTTTTTAAATATTCATTCTTTCACAACTTATTTGAGCCCAAACTATGGAAACCCAAACTTTGGCTTTTCATAACTACAGAACAAACACTGATGACAAAATCCACAGCACGGTTTCTGAGCCACTTCGGCACACGTTAATAGTGCGCGAATAAAATAAAATTTGTTGTACCTGTGAACGGTTATTTCCGCATTTGTACAAGCTTATGACATTTGACAGTTTCTCATAAAGCTGAATGTTCACTAACAATTATGTTACAGTCAGACTTAGAATTTTGGGATTCAATCAAAAACCTATATAAACGTTTTACCTATTTCCATCAATGTTTTTCACCCTTTCAAATTTGGTAGAGAATAATTACCCCCAAAATGCATTTGGTATCCTGAATGATCAGCTTACAAACAGAAAACAGTGGTTGTGTTTTGTTAAAAAGGCGGTTGCAGCGCTTGTCTTGAAGGCTACATAATAAACTGGATATGTTCTACAGCCATCATCCACTAATTTGAATTACTTCACTAGTGCATCGGTAGTTTAATGTAAGTCGCATCTACAAAATTTTAACGAGACTACAAATCAAAGAAATTTTTACCAGTTAAGTCAAAATAGTAGCAGGACTTGCAATTTATTTCAAAGAATCGGGTTAATACAAATCAAGCCATAAAGATGATGACTATTCCATTTGTTAAGCATGTTTCATTCTCCAGCATAAGGTCATACCCTCGAGGCAGTCAGAATTGACCGCTCCCAAAATATATGGTGGAATTCGCTTCCCAAACCCCTCCATATTTGTCATTGATTAATGCCATTTATATCTGTCAACACAGGTCTTCAAGTTTATCTCAATACGTTAAACTGCCAGCAACACCTCTATGTTTGTGGGATAAAATATTAGATCAGGCTGCTTCCTTCTTGCTATCATTATTATGTCTGGGTGCGAATACAGACATTTTGGTATTCCAAGAATCCTTTTCTTTCTTTCTTTTTTCTTTCTTTCTTTCTTTCTTTCTTTCTTTCTTTCTTTCTTTCTTTCTTTCTTTCTTTCTTTCTGTCTTTCTTTCTTTCTTTCGTTCTTTCTCTCTTTCTTTCTTCCTTTCTTTCTTTCTTCCTTTCTTTCTTTCTTTCTTTCTTTCTTTCTTTCATTCATTCATTCTTTTTCTTTACGACCAAATATGTCGGGTCTTTTGTCGGGCACTATTATCCCGAAAATCACCAACCTTGACATGGTGACTGTCCTGGCAGTGAAATTGTGCATATCGGTTGGGACAAGTTCTTATGATTAAAAGTATTTAAGGCAATTATATTTTTATAAGCTCCATGTCTTCCAAACTACTGCAGACAGACACAAAATATCAGTGTGCATCTATAGGTTTGTGACACCTGCAAATACAATGGACAGTAAATGAACGGTGTAGAATTTTAAATTATGCTGATTAGGGGAACTGAAAAGAATTTAAGTTGAATATATCCAAAACTATTACAGATACAGATGCTATTCCAACTTCAATTTATAGGTTTGTGGCAAAACCGCATCAAGCCAGCCATGAACCACAGTTGTAGGATTTTGATTTGTGCAAAATGGGTGAATATGCAAAATTTAAATCTGTAACAGCTTCACAACTATTATAGATATAGGTGCCATACTAAGTTTAATTTATTGGTATATGAAATAGGCACATCTAATGAACCATGAACCAAAGTTGTAGGATTTTAACTTTAAAACTCTTACAGATAGAGGTGTGATTCCAACATCAATTTATAAATTTGTGACATAGCTACATCAAATGAGCCCTGAACCAAAGCTGCTGAATTTTGATTTATGTAAATAAGGTGAATACATAAAATTGAAATCTTGAATAGCTTCAAACCGTTTACAAATATAAGCTCCATTCAAACGTCGATTTTCAGGTTCGTGACAAAGCCGCATCCAATGAACCATGAACCAAAGTTGTCAGGTTTTTATTTGTGCAAATTAGGTGAATATGTATTATTTAAACTTAGAATAGCTGCAAGTCTAGTAGGGATAAACGTGTCGTTCCAGCTTCAATGTAAAGGTTTGCAACATAACTGCAACGAATGAACCAAAATTGCAAAATTGTAACTTATGCAAATTAGGTGAATATACACAATTTTAATCTTATTAAACTTCCAATCAACTAGAGGTAGAGGTGCCACTTGAATTTCAATTTATAGGTTTGTGACACAACCGCATATAATTAAATATAAACCAAAGTTGTAGGCTTTGTATTTATACAAACCTGGTGAATACACGAAATTTAAATCTTAAATAGCTTGAAAACTATTATAGATGAAAGAGCCATTTCAACTTCACTTTATAGTTTTGTGACATGGGCGCATGCAATGAACCATGTACAAAAGTTGTAGGATTTTAGGGTATGCAAATACATGTAAGGCCAATACACAAAATCTAAATCTTGAATAACTTAAAAACTATTTCATATAAGGGTAACATTCCAAATTGAACTTGTAGGTTTATAACATAACCGCATCCAGTGAGCCATGGACCAAAGTCGTTGCTTTTCAATTTATGCAAATTTTGCAAATACACAAAATTAACATCTTTGCTCTTCAAACTATCACAGACAGTGGTCTCATTCAAACTTCAGTTTATACGTTTATGATTTGGCCACATCCAATAAAGTCATGAACCAAAAACCATAGTTTTAGCCTTTTAATTGATGCAATTAAGCTAATACATAAATCTTGGTTATGTTGAACAAAGACAAAGTGCAGCATTTCAAGATTTTCCCATTTTGAAGGCGCCCAGACAGATTTGCTGTGAAACCAATATTCTCTTCTAGTTTCAGAATATAATCCGTGAATACAATAACTCCTCATTTCGCTTAAGTGATACGAAAGTCATGCTTCACAATTATTTTCACCAACATGTCAACTTTAGATGCTCAAGTATTTGTCCATCCCTTTTGGCTATTTAGTCAGTTAGTCAGTCAATCAGTCATTTAGTCACTTAGATTGTTATTCAGTCACTCAAGTATTTGAATTTCTTCCCAGTGTCTGCAATATTGCTCCCGGTTACTGCAGTTCGGCTGAAACAAAGGGACCTGAATTTGTGTTCATTGCCAATTACTGCGTAAGATACGTTCTGTACACATTTGGGTCTTGTGAGCGTCCTGGATCTAGTTGTTCAATTTGCCAAACATATACTACCTCAGATGTCATTAAAGCAAACTAATCTTTATTGCCATATCCTTATATTGACAATTAGGAATGCGTAACAGAACCGTTGTTATTGTGACCATTCTGTACCTTTTGTAGGCTTGAGGAAAAGGAATGCATCAAAGAAGAGTATTACAGGCACAGGTACACCACATCATGTAAATTTTTGGGTTGGTCTCGATGTACAAGATACAGGTAAGTTCGTCGATGATGATGATGATGATGATGATGATGATGATGATGATGATGATGATGATGATGATGATGATGATGACGATGACGATGATGATGATGATGATGGTGGTGGTGGTGGTGGTGGTGGTGGTGGTGGTGGTGGTGGCGGCGACTCTTGAACCTACCCAATTTGCTTTCAGCCTTGCCATACAGGCGAGTAGCTGGCAAGTAGTTTTATCGCAAATCCAAACCTAATTTCCATATGTTTTCTTTTTACTGGCACATTGATGTCATGTATGTAGTGCACGACTTTTGACACTTTGCCAATAACTGATATCCAAAATGACAAATTTTCTAGAGACGTGAAAATAAAATGGTATCATGATTAGAAAAATGCAGAAGCTTAATATTCTGTTTATTATCGTTGATATACTTAGCCACTTGGTTGCAGGAGTGCTCATGGCTACATAATTGTTAGATTTATCAATCATCGTTATATAACATATGCATTACGGGTATTTGTAAATGTTAACTGTAAGGCTGATAAGCTTGTTTTAGTATGGATTTCATATCAAGTATAAAACTAGGATTGGATCGATAACTCAAATGACATAGCCGTTCAACATAATTTATTGTGATCGTCTTATCCACTGAAAGAGCATAGCTTATTGCCTCGCCTGGGGTTATAGATGTGATAGGATAAACAAACTTCAAAAACAAGCCATACGTACAATATGCTTCGCTAGTTTCAATGCCCATACTGAGCCCCTATTTAAAAAATTGAATATTCTCAAATTAGGTGATTTGATGCATTCCAGGGCACTTAAATTCTTTTACCGATATCGTAAAAATGAATTACCTGGATATTTCAACCAAATGTTCTCACCTCTACCTGTATCTCACCCTTATCCTACCCGCAATCGTAATATTCCCCGCTACCCAGTCCCATCCCACAATCTTACTAAAAAACGCATCCGAGTCTTTATCCCCACAGTACTTGATAACACACCTAATTTTGTAAA
The DNA here is from genome assembly GCA_964020975.1 of Hermodice carunculata. Taxonomy (NCBI): domain Eukaryota; kingdom Metazoa; phylum Annelida; class Polychaeta; order Eunicida; family Amphinomidae; genus Hermodice; species Hermodice carunculata. Next base: position 74,543,721 of record OZ026619.1, read on the forward strand.
AGACAAGATAAACACTCATTCATACTCTGGTTTTTCTCTATATCTTAAATCATATTTAATCTCTCAATATTCCGACATTTGCACCATTACTGATTGCCATGTCTGCAATCAATGATCAGATTATTTTATTATTTTCTACCATTGTATATGTTTGACTGCTTTCATTCTTACGAAAAATGATTGTATACATGTTATGTAATTCATGTTTTCTTACCCTCATGTTTATTTGTTACATAATACCTTACTAACTCTCATTTTACTTTGTTATATTCTTGTTTCAGTAAACGATTGTCTTTTGGTTATTCGAAGTTATCTGGAGTTGCAATGTTGAAATTTTGTTTAAACACACCACAGGTGGCCCCAGCGTTAGCGGATCTATGCATCCTTAGCTGGGGTCATCCTGACCTCGTTATTGCATTGCTGCATTGTACTATGCTACTTTTTTCTTTTGGTCAAATAAAACTGCTCTCTGACTCTCTATTGGAAGACAACTTGCTGGGCAGTCAGATTGATCTGGCAAGCTTCAAACTGGCTTTCATGTTGTTTGAGTATTGCTCATATAGTGAATCTAGTCACCTATTTATCCCTGTCGCTGTTTTAAAATTGATATTGTAGCAAACTTGTATCCGAAATCCTAATATGTGAAACGCTTTTTTCTTGTTTTCAGTCAGAGGTTGCGAAAGGTGAACGTTTGTTGTCCCGGACGAAGAGAAATCTCGTGCGGAAAGTGCGCACGTAAGTTATCTCACTATCGCATCAGCAGTTATTCTTAACAAATAATGAACAGGTTGAAACTTGCTGATCCGGTTCTGTGAATCGACGCCACTAAATACTGGGTACATGTGAGATGTTATCTGAGGATATGCTGATTGACACCACTGAAGGTCGAGTGCATTGGGGATATTCACTGAAAACATGTCAAGTCCATACTTCAAAATGATCTTTAAAGTAGACTCGTTGCGTTTCTGACGAATGAATATCGAATATCTCCTTCGACGATCCGTGGCTAAATGTATCAATTCCCGTTTAAGACCCCAGCTGAAGTAGAGACACTTTTGTGCACTTATCATAATGAACGTCAAATCAAAGACAACTAATTAAGGTGTTCATCTAAAGACCGATTTTTTTTTGTACAGCGATGGCAACCAACTGGTACTATTTTAGTACGTTGAAAATCAACCTATCATGCATTTTACGGGGAGTGTATTGTTCCTGCGGTTCATTTCGGTGCGTTATATTTTAGCTTAAACCATGCCTCTTTTGTCACAGGGATTGCTTCTGCAGTTTTCCGAGTTTAATCCCTGTGGATATCTCTTGTATGAGAACTACTTTTGGTGACCAGAATGCTGGACTTCGAATTTTGCCATGGAGAACTAATGTTCTCTCTGCTCTATTTCAGAAAAAAAATATACGTATTAGTAAGGCGCCGCAGGATTCTAACCTGCACTGATATCCATCCGTTTAGTTATTACCTTTTCCACTAAATGGCAGCACCCCCTGATACTCCTCTTATTCATTAGATAGTCAATTTAAAAAAAAGATAGCATTAAGAATCATGTCTCTACCTATATTAATTTTGAAGATATTCATGATTTAAATTCTCAAATGCCCCTAATTTGCATAAATGCAATTGCTACAAATCTAATAAAACCTCCATTGGATACCCCATCCTCGCAAACCTATAGCTAGCATTCAAAATGGTGTCTCCATCTGTAATAGCTTTGAAGATATCGAAGTTCAAAATTTTCAAATGCCCCTAATTTGCATACTTTTGAACATCGTAATTACACAACACAATATGCACAATTTCATTGCTAGGTCAATCACTATGGCAAGTCTGGCATTTCTAGGTATCGTAGTGTCCGAGAAAAGGACCGGGCAAAATCGTGGCGAAATAAATAAGTAAACTCTAGAGGATGTGCTTCATATCAAATCTGTCTGGGTACTACAAATAAAAAATAAGTTTTTAATGTTTCTAATAACTTGCATTTAGAATAACATCTCTATCTATATTAGTTATAAAGATATTTGAAGTTATTGAAGATATATTTTTTTAGAATTATGCTAAATTACATAATGTCCATTGCTACAAATACTGAAACGTATCCATTAGGTAGCCCATGCCCACGAACCTATGGTAACATTTGGAATCATGTTTTCATAAATATTAATGTTGAAGATATTAAAGATTTAAATTTTTAAATGCCCCTAATTTACATTATTTTAATTGCTACAAATATGAAAACATATCCATTACATAGCCCACCATCACAAACCTATAGCCAGCATTTAGAAGCATATAAATTTTCAAATGTCCTTAATTTGCATTATTTCAGTTGCTACAAATCTGAAAAAATCATCATTAGATAGCCCACCCTCACAAACCTATAACTAGCATTTAAAATTGTGTCTTCATCTATTCTGGTTTTGAAGATGTCAAAGAAATATGTTTTTAAATGTCCCTCATTTGCATAATTTTGAACATCCTGACTACACAATACAATGTCACAGTTTCACTGCCAGGTCAATCGTCATAGCAATTTGGCATTTCTAGGTATTGTGGTTCCTGCGAAACGGTTCGGACAAAATAAATATATAAATAAATAAAGAAAGAAATAAACAAATAAATAAATAAATAAATAAATAAATAAATAAATAAATAAATAAATAAATAAATAAATAAATAAATAAATAAATAAATAAATAAATAAATAAATAATAAATAGATAAATAAATAAATAAATAAATAAGTTATTTATTTATTAAATAAATACATGCATAGATTAGAGAAGAATATTTTCTTCACAACAAGTCTGTATGGGTTCCTTCAAAATGAAAACAGTTTAAAATGCTACACTTCGCCATTGTTCAATATAATCTAAATGTGTGTATTGGCATAATTTGCATTATTTAAAGTGCTACAACTTTGGTTCTTGGTTCATTGGATGTTGACATGTCACAAACTTAGAAACTGATCTTGACGGACACCATTATTTATAACAGTTTTGAAGCTATTCTAGATCTTAATTTTGTTTATTTGCCTAATTGCATAAATTAAAAGCCTACAGCTTTGGTTCATGGTTCATCGGATGCCGTTATGCAATATATAATGGCCCCTAATTTGCATAATTTTAAACATCATGTCTATTCCAAACGATATGCACAAATTCACTGGTAGTTTATTCCCCATAGTAAGTTTAATGGTTTTCGGAATTATAGTGTCCGAGAAAAACTCCGGTCAAATTTAGTTATAAAGAAGAAAAAAAGGAAGAAAAAAAGAAAGAAAGAAAGAAAGAAAGAAAGAAAGAAAGAAAGAAAGAAAGAAAGAAAGAAAGAAGAAAGAAAGAAAGAAAGAAAGAAAGAAAGAAAGAAGGAAAGAAAGAAAGAAAGAAAGAAAGAAGGAAAGAAAGAAAGAAAGAAAGAAAGAAAGAAAGAAAGAAAGAAAGAAAGAAAGAAAGAAAGAAAGAAAGAAAGAAAGAAAGAAAGAAAGAAAGAAAGAAAGAAAGAAAGAAAGAAAGAAAGAAAGAAAAATATGTGTGTACGAGTAATAATCGCATTACTCGGAATTTATATTGCACATTGTAGCCGTATGTCATGGACGGAGAGGCGCCACAACGGATCCGGAGGCATGTGATAATGGTGGTCGATGCATCAGGCCCGACTGGTGCGAAAACTGTTCCCCCGGTTACTACGACGGGAGATGTCAACGTAAGTGACTGCATGTTTAATATGACTTTTGAGAGTCTCTTGTCACTTTGAAATAGACCCATATATCGATATATCATTTTTGTGTAATAATATGCTGTGAATTTAGAAATAATACATCCGTATCGCATGCTCCTCACCGCGCGACAAGAAACCTACTGACTGAGAAAAGGCCAAATGACCTTTCTACATATTCTAAACATATACCAGACAAACATAAGCATATTTTATAAGTATTGCTTTTACAAGAAGGTCTCTCTCTCTCTTTCCCTGTGCGTGTGTGTCTTTCTATGCGTCTACGTACAAATCTATCTATCTCTCTATCTATCTATCTATCTATCTATCTATCTATCTATCTATCTACCTATCTTTCTTTCTTTTTTCTTTCTTTGTAATAATCTATCCATACATATAATAACAATAATAATAATAATAATAATAAAAACAATAATAATAATAGTAATGATAATGATGATGATAATAATAAGAAAAACGATGATGATGATGATGATGATGATGATGATGATGATGATGATGATGATGATGATGATGATGATGATGATGATGATGATGATGATGATGATGATGATGATGATGATGATTGGGATACTACCCTTTTTCTACTGGGGGCATCACTAGCCGGGGCTCAGCTAGCGATGTGTCCAACATCATGTGTACACCTGTTAATGAACTCAGACAAAAAGCAATGGATGTAAAATACGATAAAAAAATCATACTTACATATCGAATACTTGGTACATATCGCAGATGTTACTAAGCACACTCAAACACACACACACACACACACACACACACACAATCACACACACACACTAAAGTGGATCAGAGGTGTTATGTCCCCTCGGCCAAGGCTTTTCGCATAACCCAAAGCTTCATTCAGAAAATGTTTACACACATCATCAAAGAGGTATCCAGCGAGCTAAACATGGTCATCAGTGACATCACCGAGAAGAAAACACAGTTTGGCAGTGCTGGAGGCGCTTATGAACTTCTCCCATACATGCAATTGACCATTGTTGTTTAAAAGGTATTCTAGTATATTCCAGAGTTATAAACAGATTTCATTAAACCTTGGACATAAAATTAAAAAGTGGCTTACATTTTCGCATCCATTCTCACAATAAGTGCAAATATCGCAATCTGCTAAGTTCCATTTATGTTAATTATCTTGCAAACTTAAACATCCCTAACGCGCCATGAATTTTAAACCATCATGCTCAAAACCCCAAACAGATAATCTTCGTGAAAGGGGGTTCTCCTGATTAGACTATGCAAATGCAATGAAGTGTTGTTGTCTATTTCGTTGAAAAATATTATGGACGTAGTTAGCTAGACTAAACTTGTGAAAAAAATTAACCATGTGCCATCATTACTAAATATTTTATCATGTAAACCAGCATTCTTAAATGGGTTATGAATCTCACTCAAGTAAGGCCAGGTAGTTTTGACACAATTTGCGTGAATTTTGTCCATTTCAATACAAACCTTTTCACACAGTCTTGATTCTGGCAGAGCATAGTCTATGAAAATAATTTACTCTTGTTTTGTCCATCATCAAGTTCAGGGGTAGCCAGGCCAAGTCTCCCCAGATGGTTATCATGGCTGGGGTGCCCTGTATTCTTAAAATGGCACGGGAGGCTAAATAATGAATTGGACTAATAGTCGTGCTGCTTTCTTTGGAATTACATACCCAAACTTCTGATCCATGTATGAGAGGTAATAGTTATGACATGTCACATGACAATTATGCCACATAATCAACAAGGTCGAAGACTGAGTTGATTGTTATGGCATAATGGCCATTGTGACATGTTATAAATGACTTTTAACGAGGGTGGTAGGAACTGATCAAGATATTCCTTGGTGCACGATATTTTCCCCCTGCCTTTCGTGCATGGTGTACTTTGCCGCTTGCGTAAGTTGTCACATACACAGTCAAGTTTGAATGCTTGCTCTATAATTTCCACTTACCAATATGGCAGTCGTATGAGCAGGTGGTGGAAGCCAAAATGACAGATATAAGTGAGTTGGGCAGTATCCCACTCAACAGTTAATTTTTCAGAGGAGTACATGTCATAATGACGAGAGTGCACGCTACACGAAACATATTGCAGGTAAAAAAGCAATACATTTTCGGAATTTATTTCACTTATTTTTTCAGGGCTCATGCCTGGCATGGACACTGATTAAGTGTTGTAAATTGAGTCATGTACATCACCTTACATTATGCCGACAGTGATATGATGCCAGATATGACAGACGACTTGGAAAGTTCTAGGAATACACATCTGTACTATTCCAAGTCCTGTGTTCATCTGCACAGATCCTGCTGGAACAATATCATAGTTTGGGCTGTTCTAGAGAAAGTATCAACAACAACTGTTTCTACAACACACAGCCTGCAGGTCGCGCTGCACTGCACAACACTAGCAATGCTATTGTGTAAAAAGTGTTTACTGTGTGATAGAATCAACACTTTTTCCGGCTTCCTATTTGTCTGTTACTACCACCTATGTTGCAAAGGGCATTATAACACTCTTCCAATGACTATCATCAGACGAGACTCTATTTACATTTTGATAACAGATACATGTGTAGTAGTACTGTGGCAGCTCAGTTGATTATATCACATAGTTTAAGATTTTTTTTGTTCATTTACGTAGCCTTTTTAGCGTAAAGTAATGGTTTCAAGGCGTCTGTAAGCACCGGAAAATTCACCCAGAATGTAAACACTTTCAAGTAAGACATCATTTATTTTTCAAGTAGGGCAGGAAAAAGCTTGTAAAAATTCGACGTTAACGTAATACCATGACAATCACTTAGGTTCTCTTTATTACCTTCTTTATGAAGAGGTTTTATAATCCCCTTGTGCCATTCACTTGGGAAATTGTCAAGTAATTTAAAAACATTGAATATTTTGACAATCGAAGTAATGAGAGAGGTTTCTCCGTGTTTAAGAAATTCAGTAGGGATTTTACCAACTGAGTACGATTTTCCGGGTTTTTTTTTAAATTACGTACTGCTTTCTCGACTTCTTCTTTTATGTTGATACTTAAATTGGATAGACCACATGTCTGATTTCAAATCTTCAGTTTCATTCTTTAGTTTATCATTATCGATGGGTTGTGCGTTGCCGCCTAAATTTTGCCAATGTTCACCCAACATTTTATTAATTTCTTTTGGATCATCTACAACTTTACCAGCATCTTCGAAATGAACGATTCTGAAGGGATTACCATTGTTGTTATTCAGTCGTTTTAATGTTCTCCGGTAAGATTGATTATTGTTTTTACCTTTGCTACAATTTTGAATTATAACGTCTAGTTTAATCTTAAATCTTCTTCCTTCTCATATTATCCTGTACAATGTGTTTACGATTTAAATATTCATTCCAAATGCCTTGTTACACCTCGCTGTCAACATATTTGCGTTTATCCCAGCGCCTATAAATCCTCTTTGCAGACTTTCTACTTTGAATTAGGCGTTTGATAGCTTTATCTTGGTTAGGTTGATAGTTAGAGCACCATCTTGTGTTTTTCGTACCAATTACTTTTTCGGCTGCCTTAAGTAAGATTTGCTACCAACTTTGCCATAAATCATCAACTGAGTGGAAATCATTACAATCCTATTGTGCCATATTAATGTCGCCGCTTTACCTTGTTTTCTCTTGTGTTTGCATTTATCCACACACAGGAGCGCTTTGCTGTTGACCTTGGCTGACAGACCCTGGTGTGATACATTACTGGTATTGCCTTTGTCTTTGTCACTGGATTTCTTGTTTTGAGCAACTGGGTCAGTTTGTGTCAAACTTTGACCCTCCGCGCCCCCTTTCACTAAAGTCTGAGAACTGGGGGGAATGGTAATTTCTTTCTAAATGTCCTTATCCTTGTCATTTCTCTTTGATCTGCACTTATCCTTTCGGCCTTATCTAACAACCTGTGCTTGGGTCTATTGATGCTTAGGAGTGGATGTTTTTTTTTTTTTTATTATTATTTTCTGCTATTTTACTCTCTGTACTAATGTCTTTAGGCTTGCTAGGGATGCATTTTGATCATTGGCAGTGTCCTTACTTTTTGAACCCGATTTTCCATCATGGTATCATCTGATTTGCTTGAAGAACGGCAACTAGTTAATCTTGCTGCTACTGAAAGAGCTGTTCTCACGGCCTTGTCCTTTAGGCCTCCCAGTGTTTGCTAAGGCGTGCCAAACAATTCTCTTTATTTCTTGCCAGACATGTCTACTGCGTAATCCTTTATTCTCCCAATGGACACAATGTTTGTCGGGAACGCTGTAGAATAAATCAGAGATAACAAAATATGCATGGGAGTTATTCTTCTGAAAATCAGTTCATTTATCGGTACCTCTGATTTTTATATGGTTAAATATCCTATCTGAGTAAGAATCCGTTGGGTAAAATTGTAGATTTTAGGAAGCTTCACCGGAGCCTCCAATATGTTACAGTCTATCTTAGCTTGCTGACGTCACATCACTTCATATATATATATATATATATATATATATTAATATAATACACATGATTATGCAGTTTTGATGTTTTAGTGTTATTACCTGTTATCACATTCTTCAAATTTTATATAATTTGTCTTAAGTAAGAGGTTGAAACAAGCAACCGACACTAGAGATATACCATTGGGTTCTCCAGACCCAGACACATTTGTAGTAGTTGTGTGCAGAGCTGCCGCTATTTTGGGGCTTATATAACCTTTATTTAAAAAGACATACTCTGTGAAATATATTACGATAAAAACAAGAATAAAATTGATCAATGTAGCCGAATGTATATATTTTAGAAGTAAACAGTGACAGACACGGAGGCGAAGAAGACAGAATTTTGATTACGATTTTCTTGTAATGGCGACATAAAAGTGATTCAGGACATTTGACTTTTCAAGATAAAAGAATGAACTTAAATGTTTGGTCTCACAAAAAAAACAAACAAACAAACAAAAATAATAACAAAAAAAAACTTCTGTGCGATTAAAACCTTGTAGATGTCCCCAATTCATGGTGCGTCTTTTAATAGAGATGCGTATTCTAATAGACAATATTAACGGTATCAATAAAGGCGATGTCATTGTTATCCAGAATTGAGGATTTTCAACAGTGGGGAAAAGGGACTTTAAAATGCATTGGACCGGTCAATGTCCACAATATCATTTATGGACACTAAAAGCAAGACAGGCCCTAATACAGAGCTGTAAGAGATAGCATCATTTATCTTCCCACTGTCGGATACTTGCCCATTCATTAAGACGCGCTATGACTGAACGAATAATTTTGAACCAGTGGAACTGGGAGCGGGATGTTCCATTAATAGCTTGGATAAATCACAGAAAAGGAATGTTATTTCCCAACCATATTAGCATCTTAATTAACTGACCATGTTCAGTGAGGTTTGCCCTCGATTTATTTAACATCACACACCGCCTAATACATTTTCTGTCAATTAACAGAGAACTTTACAGTGATCACATTAAAATCATGATGAGTTTAGCATCTGTAAATCGATACCCTTCAAAAAAAGACCAAACAAACAATCAAACAAAGCCACTGATACATCTATCATATTATTGTTTTTATCGGCTGACACAGTTCTGGTCGAGGTCTGTATGACAGAATCTAAATTTACATGTTTCAGTTTAAACACTTCGAATTCAATTCGAATACCTGTCGGTTCACTCTTTCAGTGCTACATTTAAGACTTTGCCGCCTTTTAGTGCAATCCCCCAAGGCGCGCCGAGGAGATCTGTTGGCCTGGACTATTATATTCTATGTCGCAGTAGGCATGCTGTTTATTGAATGGCAGATCTTTTTACAAGAAACATGAATCCAGCATCCTTTTTCTAATCAAGAGCAGTTCGTTTTGATTAGTTTGACTTTGTCGAACTCAGCACTGAACGGGTGAATACACGCATTCCGATTGATTACCATATAAGTCAATGGTCGTTGCAAAGGAAATTCACATCTTCGACTTGTTCTCAAAAACCGTCAAGATTCACTTTAAACTTGACCGGGGTGTTCCTAGGGTACTTTCTACTTGATAGTCCTTACCGAGTTTGTTGAACGGGTCACGCTCCACAGATATTCAGATTGTTGTATTATTTTTCTCGTTTTTGCAGGGGGGGGGGCATTTTGGGGCAAAATTAATAGAATATTTTTTTAATTGCTCTGCTAATTGCTGTGAAGTTGCGTAGGGACACTTCTGGGAACTCCCAGACCTTAACTTAGTCGACAAGTGGCGCAGCGATTTTTCTTGGCTTCTTTTCTTTATATTTAATTATGTGTGGAAGACTGTTTTCAAATTATGCCTCAAAACCGTCTGTAAGACTGTCTGAAGCTTGGTGAAAATGTAGCATACGAGAGTGGTAAACAAAAGTGTTCACTAGGTGGTGATACTCTGGATCTCTGATTTTCAGTGAATGTTTCACCTTTCCTAAATCCTCATACCCTGGTCCAGAGCGAGACTTGTCATTGGAATCACCTTTGAATCCAAGACATGCCTATTAATATCCCGCCACAAAGCTCGGGGTTCACAGCTTTCAGTCAGGCCTATCCCTTTAACAGAAAAAGCTTGATATCCCTGTCTCACAAACATTAGTGTCTTTTGGAGAAATTAAAATTTATAAATACCAAAGTTACATTCATTTAATGCATCCTAACTTGAATATAAGGTTAAAGTTCAATATTCCTGCACTAAGTATTCTATTCTTTATTTAAAAAAATACTAGTAATATTCGGCTTGCCCGCATAGGTAGCTGTGCGTATCACCCTAGGCGAGACTATGGTGACCAAGACAACCAGGTATGCAGTTATGGCGGGATATTGATATGTATGCCTTGTATGATATGTTGATACTAAAGTGCACCGAAGAGTTCAATAAGTAATGTTATATATCCATCTTTGAAACTAAGTATAAGGTCAGTTAAGAATTATTCCATTTTTTGGAAAAAAAAATATACAATTGGCACCTGCAGATGGGTCCACAATACGTTTTGAATAAGGCACAACGGGTTGTAGAACTTTCAGAATCATCGTTTAAAATCATCCAGTCCAGTTACTTCCCCATTCTAGTGCTAAGGGCGATGCTCCTGTAATTGTCAGTCACTTTGAGGGGTCAACGTATCTTCGAGTATCAAGTCCAGGGAGATTTTGAGAAAACTGTTCTTGCAAAACCATGTTTCAGCAAAGCTGCAAAAAAGCAGAGATATATGAAGAGTCAGAGTTTCAGTTTCTTTATGATATGGTCAAAACATTGCCAAATATCTCCGACGTGACGTTTCTTTTAAATTTGATATTACTGCCGTAGTACCTTCTACCACAATGTAACATGAAATTTTATCATGTGCAATGTGAGTTTGCGCAATTCAGTTTACAAATCCTAAATCTTAATTTTTGCACATCTCCTTTCTCATATGGATGTGGGTTGGATTATAATAATGACTTATACTTTTTCCCAAAAATATATTTGCATTTTGTTGAGA
>OZ026619.1:74555148-74560148 GCA_964020975.1 Hermodice carunculata
GAGCCTGCGTTATTGGGGAGGGTTTGAATATAATTACTTTTTTGCTGACTGAAATTTGTACATGCCTCAATTTTATACTACTGATCTACACCAAAGCGTTTTAGATACTGGCAAATGGAAACAACCGGCTGTTTCGTTTTCAACTACTCGATCTATCGTGAACTGGCCAACTGGCAGTAACTGCGATTTCTTAAGGAAAAAACGCGAGGTTTTTTGCTTTGCCATTTTTGCATGCGTGGTGACTTAACATCGTTGCCGTCCGCACACATGCCAACCGTTTTCATCTGCAGAAACTGGTTGCTAGATGCTTAAAGTATTGGTGATGCTGAATACGCAGTTGTGTGAGTCATTGGATTTAGCAACAGACGTAAGAACAACATTACCGGACATATTTTGTCGCTCTATTTTTTATCTTGTATGTGTTGGCGTTACCTAGGTAAGTCTCAACAACGTGTCAATGAAGGTAATACTTCTCCCCGCTATTTCAAACACCGCATCCCTGTTTATATGTTCATGGGTTGTTTGTTTGTTTGCTTGTTTGTTTGTTTTAATATATAGCTCAGCTGACTTGTCAGTGAGCTGAGCTTTTGTCATGGTCCGTCGTGCGTTGTCTATCTACAAGTCACATTTTCGTCTTCTTCTCCGAAACCGTAAGTAAGATTCATCTCAAACTTGATGGAGATGTGCCTTGGGTGTGTCTCTACCAAGTTTGCTCAAGTGGTCATGCTCCATTGATTTTTCCATCATTTTTTGATGAGTTTATTTATTCATTCATTTATTGATTTATTTATTTATTTATTTATTTATTTATTTATTTATTTATTTATTTATTTATTTATTTATTTATTTATTTATTTATTTATTTATTCATTCATTCATTCATTCATTCATTCATTTATTTATGTATTTATTATTCGTTCGTTTATTTATTTATTTATTTATTTATTTATTTATTTATTTATTTATGTGGGGATTTCTTTATGATTTTTTTTTTTTTGGACAAATCTTAAGAAATCTTCTTTTCAGAAGCCACTCACCCAATTGCTTTGATATCACCGGGAGCACTCCTCGGGACTCCCAAGTTTTTAACTTTATTCACCAGGTGGCACTGTATTTTGTCCATTTCTTTATGATTTTCCGTGTGTTTTTGCTACTTTAGACTTCTTCTCCAGAACCATCACTACGATTAAGCTGAAACTCGGTGAATATGTTCCTTGTGGAAGGGGTCAAACAACATGTTCAGTTGGTTGCACTGCTGTGGATTCCTGATTTTTAACGATTTCCTTCGATTTAGGTACATATCGCTTAATGCAGCTTTCCTGTTGACTACTTGTCAATTAATCGACATTTTAAACCTGATTTGCATTTTGGATTTTTTCCGAAACCATTCACCAGAATCACTTCAAACTTGGTACCCATGTACTTTGGGTGAGTCTCTACCAAGCTTGTTCAGGTTGTCACCCGTCACTGATTTATTTATTTATTTATTTATTTATTTATTTATTTATTTATTTATTTATTTATTTATTTATTTATTTATTTATTTATTATTTGTTTGTTTGTTTGTTTGTTTGTTTGTTTGTTTGTTGATTTATTTATTATATTTTCTTTAGTTATTTTTTTTCTTCGACAAAACTTCTTTGAAACTACCCACCCAATTGCTTTGATATCACACAGCAAACCTCCTGGGGACTGTTACTTCTTAATTTATTTACCAGTTGACGCTGAAATTCTTTTCTCTTAGAATTATTTTTTGTCTGTTTTCGCTATTTTCAACTTCTTCTTCAGAACCGTCCGTGAGATTAAGCTGAAACTTGGTGGATATGTTCCTTGTGAAAAGGTCAAGATTGTTCACCAGGTGGTACTGCTGTGATATTTTTATTTTTGTGATTTTTTAATCCGGGTATTTATCTGTAAATGCGCCTTTCGAATTGACTACTATGTCAAACGTGGTAGGGATGTACTTTTCATATTTGTCTACCAATTTTGTTCATCCCATGTTCACAAAAAAACACAAGTGGGGTGAATCTCTAGGTCAGCTGAGCACGGGCTGTTGACACAGGGCTCTTGTTTTCCTTCAATATCCAAATCATAAACAAATTATATCATAAGTAGATAAACACGTTTGGTGACGATTTCCTATCAATTGGAAACCACAGCATGCGTATGTAGGTACATCACGACGCAGTTATACATATAATGTTTATGAAGATATATGCATATAATAAGGCACATCGCAACACACAATTATATGTGGATACATTCATACAGACAGGCACGTCACGAGACATCTATACTGACGTGCAAACCATTCTTTCGCCGGGTTTTTTTTTTTTTTTTTTTTTTTGGAGGGGTTTTTTTGTTTTTGTTTTTTTTTTACAGAGCGTTGATGGAACTTACCTTAATTTCAAACACTTCGGCAGACAGGTCAAGATACTATTTTAGTTATTTCGTCACCTCCCATTTACGTGTGTCAAAAGATTTATTTTCAAGATAGTATATGTGTCTTGTTGCCCAGAACCACTTCCTGGTAGTCATTACCCAATTTTTGATCTTAAGTAACCACGCGGACAAAAATGGAAAAAATGGGGTAATGACTACCAGAAATCTTTACCCTGTAAAACGCTGTCGATATATAACTTTTTTGTCAAGAATACATTCCAATGCCTACGAACACTTTTTTTTTTTTTTTTTTTTTTTTTGTGACTGGTGTGTTCTGAAAAAGTCAACGATCTGTGGACACTACTGTCACAGTTTGATTTTGAGAGTAAATAACATTTCGATGCAACAACACCCCAGAAGACAACGTTTCTTAACAGCTTGTCGGAGTAGGCTTCAACGGCTAGTGAAATGTTACCCCTGGCATACGAAACTCTTTTGGTGTCAAAAGTAGTCGGCTTCTGGTTCGAGATTCCTAAGGAAGAAAGCTACAAATTTAAGAGCTGAATTGTCCTCTGTTCTTAATATATATTCCGGTGATAGCATTTTACTGCGGATCGCAACAGTCCGGATTTTCTCAGCTGCCGAACGGTGTTAGTTGGGAACCAATTTCTAATGCATTATTCGTTGATATCACGTGCTGCTCACTTATTTGTATTTGAGTCTTTTTGTCCAAAACCACTTCCTAGTAGTCATTACTTTATTCCGCAGTCCGAACTCTTTACTCTCCATAAGCTAACCTGTTCCTGTCTAACTTATATACATAGAAGTACTATTGTCCATATTGCACACGTTCCTCTGTAAAATTTTGACATAGGCTGTATTAGCCCAAATAAATTAAAGGGTCTTCAGCGGGTAACTACTCAACATGTTTCGGAGCCTTTTACCCGTGTCTTCACCCAGATGATCTTAACTTAGGGCCATGCATTTCCAGGAGTCGTGTCCATTTGTAGGCTTATAATGATGTCAAGAATCATGGTCATCTACATTCTATTGCGGTGGTGTGTATTGTGTTGCCTGTTGTGTGTGGTTATTATTTGTCCATTTGCGTTATGTTTGCTTATATTTGTTCTCTGTGTGTGTGTGTGTGTGTGTGTGTGTGTGTGTGTGTGTGTGTTTACCTTGCTCTGACTTGTATGTTATTTTGTTGCTACGGTACTAGAATTATTGTTTCATACTTCCCCAACATTATGAAAACAACCAACATGTGGCCTTTAAACGATGGATAGATAAACAGCAACTATCATCCGATATCCTTGTTGTGTAACGTGTTGGAACGCTTAGTCTTTAATGTTTCAATTTGAAAACATGTCAGAGTATGATCTCTCCTCTAGAAATTCTGGCTTTAAGGCTGATGACTTCACAGGAAACAAACATTTGTATATCATCGGTAATATTAACAGCGGCCCAGATTAGGTATGGCATCCCGGCTTGTTTCTCAAACTTAAACAACTAGACATTTCAGACAATCTTATAGCAGGGACAGAAAGTTATCTGACCAACCGCCTCCAATCATTATCTTGAACCCGCAGTAATAGGACCATCCACTATTCAGTAGAACAAGATGCAGATAAACAGTACGATGTTATGGATGTTAAAATGGTTGTTTTTGATGGTAACATAGTTTCTGTTCTGTGCTGTGTGTTCTCTGTATAGTTTGTGTGTCTCTCGATGTCTGGAAATCCAGGATATAGGTCATAATAATACTGTAGGATGATCCATTCAAAAATATGTTAAATTCATGAAATCGAAACCACAATGAAATTTCGTGCAACTGGCAATCGGCATTGTTACCCATCAAATAAAGTACCCGGCGGTGCCCATGATCGCCAGTGCAATTAATTCCCTGAAAAAAATAATCGAGGTTGGTAAATCAACAAATAAACAAGTCAACAGTAGGTAAGACTCCCTTTCCTAAGACCCATTTTGTCGGTGAAGTCTTTTAAAACGTATGTGAGATACACCTTGGATACGCTATCACGTCAGCTTAATCGCACAAAACCCAAATAAATTCCGATGTCAGCCACCAGCGTAATCCAGAATACTATTCCGCACAAGATTCTTTTCCTCTGGGTAAATGTTGCTTTCAGTGCTGTCTCGATCACATTAATTTTGGCCAAAGTGCATGCAACGGCCACCGAATTCTTTCACAAATATACCCTAGTTAATCAGAGTGTCAGAAATGCACATTTAATGAACAATTTCTCGAATTTTGGCAGCGAACAAAGTGGCTAAAATTGGAGACTGGACTCCACGTAAGCTAGACAAAAATAGTCTTTGCATTTATAATTATATATATATATATATATATATATATATATATATATATATATATATATATATATATATATATATATATATACATATATATATCACATTGTGTTTGTTCTATCGTTACTTCAAGTTTGTGTGACATAGTCCATACGGTGCAACATGTGCGAAGATAAGCAGAGTGGGGGCTCATGCTTGACCGCACAAAGGCTGTATGTATGACGAAGTCAGAAGCAGATTTCGAGAGCAGTTTATGATGACCCCAACAAAGTCCATTCAGTTAGCGCTGA
>OZ026619.1:74565148-74594722 GCA_964020975.1 Hermodice carunculata
ACTTTTCACTGTAAATAAAAGTTATGAGATCAATTATCTCATATAAATTTTATGTTCACACATCTGAGTTTTTGGGAGCATGTAGTTTAAGTATCAGACTATCCAAAAATATGAAAAAGTGTTTAGAGGTTATCCAAAGGTGCCGGCTTCAGACCTACCACCTTAAAGTGAATACGCAGTGCACCAACGTTTGTCTAATGGGTGATAACGGGGATATTATCCGAAACAGGAACATGAACTAAAGTAGGACTCGTATATTGTGATTATGATAGAAATCTATAACAATGACTTGTACCTAGTAGAGCTAAGAAAAATATAATGGACCATGTTTTCATATTTCCGGCAAAAGCACACAGACATTATCCAGTAAGGTAACATAACTACAATAAAAGTATGTACGCAGTAATTGAAGTCACTATATTAAGAAATCAGATCCTAGATTGAGCGGTCGTCATTGATTTTTGTTGCTGAATTCTCAAAAGTCTCGAAGTAAGTTTCCCGAGAGCCCAGATGCAGTCATACTGGTTACCACGTTCATGTTCACAAGCGGTGTCTTTAATGTGTGCAGCTGAGATGGACCCCTGGAAAAACCAACCCGACGGCAATGATTACAGGTAGATCGATGAACATTATTGATAATAAATGTCATTAAAAGGACTTTAAAGCGCAAACAAAGCATTTTGTACAATTGCAATAGAAAGGTTTATTAGAAATATTTTAGCCGGAAATCACATGATAAAAAAAGAATGGCCAAGAAACATTTGTCTAAATAGTATTTAATAGCTTCGTCGGATAAACGTCATGACAATAGGGTAACTTTGGGCATTTACTTCAAATATCGTGTTCGTTAAATGCATATTTCATACATTTGTTTTTTTATGAGTGGACGGATGGACTAGACATGTATCAAATCAATTTGCGTTTGCCCATATGACAAATTTATATGCAGCAATATCAATGTAAAAAAGGTTATTACACTTTCAGAATAACTCTGCTCGACCAACAGCTTCTACTCTTAAATGACACAAGGGCAGAAAGTTTTTTTATACTATTCAAAAACGAAATTTTGCAGTGCCATCTGGTGGACAAATTCAATTAGGAACTTGCATATCCCAAGCTGATTTGGCAGCGATAGGCTTCATTTATTCGGGGAATTAACCGTCTCTATTTAGACACAAATTGCCAAGAATTTTAAGATGAAATTAAAATGAAGAAGGAGCTCGAGTCCAGTTGGAGTTACCATTTATAATTCCCAACGAATAAGTCAAGCAATTTCAGCAAAGTTTCGGTTTTAGTGAAACTAAATGTTAACATATATATAGGTATATATATATATATATATATATATATATATATATATATATATATATATATATATATATATATATATATATATATATATATATATATAAAATAAATGAAACATTAGCGTTTTGCAAAACCATGGCCAATCAACGTAAGTCTTATCAAGTTTAAAGAGGGCTAGCCGCCGATAATTGGAAGTCGGGGATGAAATAGTTGTGTATGTAAGTGAGAACATCCATGTATGCAAAGATATCCCACTAGCTCAGGTGACAGAGCTGCTTCAGGTAAGTATCCAAAGGCATAATATAACTTGACTTTTTTCTTTCTTTATTCATTTTACCATACATACTTATCCACAGTCCCAAGAGAAATTCCATGGCTGGAGAGAGACGTGTTTGATTTAAATTATAGTTTGATTCAACAAATGCTAAATTTAACATGCATGTTACCTGGATAACCACTACAAAGCGAAAGTAAGATATATACTAACCTGCTTGTCAAACAACAGTAAAATACTTTTATCATCTACCAAGTGCGCCACGCCATTAAATTCTAGCTTAACAATGGACTTGGTCAAACATCGTAAGATCTCCAAAATGTCTATCAGTGGAATTGTACTCCTTTGCTTCAGGTAAGTGTTCAAAGGCACAATGTTTGTTACATCATCAATGATGCCTGCGTACAGGATGGTTGACACGCCTACAATATTTCAATATGGTGGTAAAGTAAAGGTCTAGTATGTAGTATCAGCTACTATGGAGAAGAGAAATCAAAGTGTACTCTAACTAAACTTTCAGTGCGAAAATGAGATGTATATTACCAAGTTTTAACCTTGTATTAACATTACAGGGAAAGCAGGCCACTCAGGTTTGGGGATACAGTCCGCGTGACAATATTAATAACATGCGTTTAAATTGTGGCAGTAGCACGCACGGGTTGGTACTATAAAAGGAAATTCCTGGAACGAATATCACATGATCTTCATATTGCCATATATCAGAAATATACATCGACCTTTATCTAAAATCAATTGGTTATATATCAACCTGGCGTGGGTTACACAATAGCTTTCAAACATATATGTGGAGTCATTCGACTCAATATTTACAGCACACATAGGAACAAACAAAAAATGTGTCGTACAACAAAACGCATTAGGATATCTACTTTCTGCAATGAAATTTTGCACTGATGTGAAAATGTATTATTGGATAATTTCTTTACTGTTTAGTATTGAATGAAAGAAACTAATCAGTAAATTGATGAATTCCAAATGTAAAGCTTCTGTTGTTTAAAACATTGTACTTCTAGTCGTACATTAGAGTATAACCGTATTCAAACTGCATTCATCATTATGTGTTCCGCTTGTTTCTGCACAGACATGCAACGTAAATACATTATGGCGTCGTGATGAAGTGAAGAAAGACCAGAGACGTGAGTGAACAATATCCAAGTCCTTGTGATACAAGCCTACTAAGCATCTAGTTGAGTATTTTTGGGGCTATGTTTTCCCGAAGATGATCGACAGGAATTCTGCCTAAAGGCATTCGTACTTCATCAGCGACGAGGTTTCACGTTGAAACGTGATGCCCCAATATAACTGAGAAAATGATTGATAGAATTTTACGCCCCAAAATGCATGTACAAGTGGTAAATTTATTGTGCCCAGCACTCAGTAAGTGAACATTGTTGTATTGCCAATGAGTGCGGATTGGGTTTGGCATAAACCGAATTGGCCGTCTCTTGGAGCTTTTGCGTTTGCTTTAAATTAGTAATGTTGATTTATGGAATCGAACTGAGCAAGGCGGAGCTAAAAGAGAGTGTGCTGTTGCTAAATTGTAGCATGACTTAGCAGTTGCAGCCCCGTTTCACTATTGAGAACCAAAACCTTATTGGCTGATATTATATCATTCAGGCGTGGCTCCATCCTGTCGCCACAAGTACCCAAAATTAATAGAGCGGATATGTCTGCAAATGCATACGTTTTGGTCATGCCGGAATGTGACTAAACCATTGTGTAATTTAGTTAAATTAGTTCTGATTATGTAAATTGTCCAAATATGTTGTGGTAGGGCCAGCACGGATGTCAAAAAGATTCGCCAGCTTCTACGCTTGCTTGTGATATCAACCATGGATATTTTGGCATTTCAAGTTAAAATGATCCATTCCTTATTGCAAGCATATGCCGCCTCTCGTGGTGGATGTATTTCCAGGAAAAAAACATTGTACTGTCCAATACAAATTCCACATTAATGACGCAGGATTAATTATCACGGATACGATGTGCTGTAGTTTTACATTCAATAATAATATTTATCCGCAGATTTGAAAGAAGGTTAGTGTGCTGACTTGGAAAAAAAGCTCCCGGTAGAACCGTTACACAGCAATAGGTCTAAAAACTGTATCGTGTAAATGATTAAGTTTTCCTTTGTCAGTCTTAATTCTGTTTAGCGAGTTAAAATAGAAATACGCACATCCAGGTGAGCCAAACAAAGAAATTAGTGGTTCATCCACATGCAATAGCCCTCTGGGTGAAGTGGACAAGGGGAAGGGGCCAAGTCATCATTTTTTCGTTACGCACACTCTTGTGATTGTATAATCTGAATAAACCGCCTTCAATCCTAATGGGCCCTTGACAGACTGTCAAGCGACGAAACTCCACTTTTCTGTTTTGGTGTGTGGCGATGCTGTATAATATTCTATTTTAAAATATTCACAACTACTAATGACATGTCAAAATGGATGATGCAATCTTAACAATGATTGATGCTTAACTTGCCACTTGATCACCTACATCAGTTTAAAAGCAATTTCACGTCTTCCATACATATTAGCTGGTTTCTCATCTAACTAGGAGAAGATGAGGGTCATATAAGACATTTTTAATCTTTCGATTCGTATGTCTAACAAGTGGTTTACTCTGAAAGAAATCATTTCGCATTTTTAGAATAGGCGCTCCTTGCGGTTACAAGGAAACCATCAAACATAAAAGGAGAATCACAACTGTCAATTATGAAAGCAGAATCAAGGATCAAATTGTGTCTTTCAAATGACAACTGACGCATTATGTTACATATAATCTATCTTTATGGACAGCAAGTAATTATACTTTCCCCAGGAAAAAATATCAATGTTATTGTAACCGATTTTGAGACCATGAAACCTTGGCTTTAGGTTGATCAGTTAACCACGCATCCAAACCAGCGTAGGGTCCGTTGTTAATGTCCTTGGCAATAGCATGCTTGCAGAATTTAAGAGATAAGCTGCCCGGCCCAAAACGTTGCCCCATGTCCGATATTGCCCCATTTTTTCCATAGTTACCCATGTGGATACAATAGTTCCTAAAATATCTGTGGGACGATGTCAAGAGCAAACAAAAAACAAAAAACACAACAATAATATTAATAATAAAAGAGAGGACCCTATTGATTGTTGTTTTATTTGTATGCCAATCAGATTACGTAAGATAGAAAAGGTTGACTGGAACTACTTTCTTGAGTGACGTACCTAAGCAACACCGGTTGAAAGTGAACAAAAAAAGCGAGTAAACGGCTGTTACAAGCACGCTTAACCAATCAGGTTTTTGACAAAAACGTAGGATAAAAGGCTGTATCGGATAAAAAAATTCCATATGGTCATATCCTGGGGAATTTTTTATTCCCCTCACACTACATACAACATATAACCGGACACTATACCATTGTCACTGGGCAAGATGCGTGAATGTCCCGTCTCCGATAGAAAGCCCTGACTGTGTGGGTCCTTGCTTTTTATTCCCAGGATTCGACAGAGGTGATTCGTTATTCTCATGAAAATAAAGTTCATGACTTGATTCATCTGTGCAATGAACAGCCGTTTTGTCAATACTTCTACCTTTAACTTTACGGTTTCTTTCAGCAAAAGTGCATCAATCGATCTATGGTCTCTATATTGACGCGGGTACTTTATGCGTCTTAGAATACAGGTTCATATTTTGTTAATGCTTCTAATTTTACCTTTCCCAGTTCATTTCAGCAATCGCGCATGAATCCATCTATGATTTCTATACCGGTGTGGATACCTTATAAGGTTGAGAATGCGTATTAATGTACACCAGAATTTGTGCACTAGTAAAATTGAATTGCATTAAATGAATAGGTGCCGGTAAATAATCACATTTGTCCAGGGATCACTATAATTGATTTTGACTGTAGTTACTAAATTTTGAAAATATTCGTGCCCTTACCTGTGGTTAAGGTTGAATGATGAAATTGTGTAGATGAAAGGGTTTAATACTGCATTGATAGGTATGACAAATACAACAAACCAGGCATATATTTCTCCAGGAATTACGATATCGTTTCCAAACGCCAGAAAACCTGCAAGAATATGTGTGCCTAATTGACTGAGGCCCCGTTTTGTTAATAAAAATAAATTACCCCCTCTGTTTTTTCCTGTATTATTTTTACAAACATGAAGGCATCTGGTAGACCAGAGAGTAAATCTTTTCTGGTTTAAGTGTTTACTTGAGTGGTGAGGATGGTCAGCTTTCAGCTTTTTATGCCAATACAGAGGTCTGGGACTGAATTTCTGGTGACGTTATACATAACATGTTTCCTTGTTTCACACTTTCAAATATTTTTACAAGAGAAAGCCAAAATGCATGGATCGATGGCAGGACAAAATTTGATTGCACAGAGTGAACATTAAAGTTGAAGAAAAGTGCCAAGTTCAGTTTTTATCTATCATACATTGACCGCAATGGCATGGTGGACATCTCTAAATATACAAGAACGCGGATAGAATGCATAGTTAATTTATCAGGCCAAATTATTTTCTTTTTTCTATGAACTCATAACTTGATCAGGTGTGATTAGGAACTCTTAAATTGATCAGGTGTGATTTGGTCGCAGGGTGATACTTATCGCCTAAGTTTTATCAAGCCTTTCACATCTTTGGAGCAGGTTGCACAAATAATAGTTTCACATATACAGTACAACCAAACTTCATGGTGTCATATGGAGTCACATTCGTACGACTTAATTTTAGTTTATCGCTCAAAGTATTTTGATGTGAGTCACATACTATGACAAAACGTCGAAGTATCATACCTAGTAGACAAATGGGCATCCAGCAAAGAAGATCTGACATTATGATTATTGCCATTTTTCGAAACAGTCGAAGATCTTGTCCAGCCCCAGTGTTACCTGCTGATTCTGAAGACTTCCTGATGACAACATACATCCATAGATAGAGTACTGTTATCAGTCCTGAGACTGCAAAGGGGATGACAGTTAATGTGGCAAAGGAGTATTTCCACCCCAGGTGGTGTTCTGAAGTAATGTGGACAGCAAGGCATACAGAAGATCGGCCATAAAATTTCCCTTTGAAGTATGAAGAATACATGACCGGAATAATTGCAAGCAAGACAGTACCAGCCCATATAGCTATCGTTGCCCAGGTAGCTGTGCATTTGGTCATATGATTATTACTGAAGGGGAAAACTATATACTGGAATATGTTCAGAGATATTACCAACAGGATCATGAGAGATGCAACGCAGGAAACCGTTGCTGATACCCCAGCTATTTGACATACTATTGAAGACCTCCATTTTTCATCTTCCTCAATGTATCGACCTCTAAACTTCATATCTGCTATAGCTATAATAAGTAAATAAATGCTCATCATCATGTCAGCTATTCCCAAATTTGAAATGAGAATCGCGTGTACCTTGCGCCGTTCTGTTGATTTTAGTCGCCACAAAACAACAAAAGTGTTTCCTACCAATGCCAATATTCCCATGACCCACAAAAGAACACGTAACACCTGATGTCGCATCAAGTCCGCACAGGTAGAAAATTCATCTGCTGTTGGGATACAGTTTTCAGTTGTCACCATAGTGGCCAGGCAACAGAATTTATAGTGAGAACTCGTCAGCCGTCTCAAAGAGATTAAACCTAAAAATATTTTCTTCGTAAACTCTTGAATATTATTAGAAGAAATGTCAATTTCTTCTATTGCTTCCAAATGTGCAAATGCATGAGAAGAAATTGTGTGAATATTGTTCTTGCTCAGATTAAGGGTTCTAAGGGACGTTAGACCGCGGAATTGGCCGTTCTGTAATTGTCTTATTGCATGGTGCTTTAGTTGTAAATTGGGGAGACTACTCAATCCCTCAAATGTCCCAGGCTCAATTATGCGCAGCTTGCTATTCCCTTGTAAATGTAGCACCACGAGCCTCTGAAGACCGTTAAAGGTGCCATCAATTAAATATCTGATATCATTGTGGTGAAGATTTAGAATTTGCAAGTTATGTGCTGTAGAAAATACGCCTGGTTTGATTGTTTTTATTTTATTGTGTGAAGCGTCCAAGTGGAAAAGAACAGGGAAATTCAAGGCGTTTATTATTTCAGCAATTATGTTACCACTAACATTTACTCGCCTAGCACTACTTGGTATATTAATTGTGTGTATGTTGTAAAAGTCATTTTTGCTGCAGTTAAATTCACGAATAGAACACGAGCAATTAACAGGGCACGTCAAATCACAGAATTGCTCATCATCTCCGTACAAACACTGTTTCAAGTCGTCGCAGACCTGGCTTAATGGTATACAGTTCTTTTGTCCTCGGCAATGGTACATACCCTTACAGGTGTATGTATCTGCAATGAAAAATGCGATACAAAGTGTAAATTGTTTTCGGTAAAATAGTTTTTTCATTTCTTCTCCTGTTGGTTTTTTTCTTTTGCCTAAGAATGTCTTCTTTGCCGAGTAAAGCATTCTACTTGTCTATGCTTTACCCAAAGGAAATAAACACTAAAAATTCCATAAATAAATACTAGAACCTTAAAAAGAAAAGAGTGAAAACTGCAATTACTAAAGTTTGTCCAGGCTCTTGTGACATGAAATGATAGAGAAGCCATGAACAAAATTTGTGGAAAGCTTTGCTTTAATATATATATACCATCTGCGATTAATTGAATATAGTTTTTTTTTCAATATGGAATAGTAAATTCTATTGTACAAACTATGTATTTTAAAATAAATATATTAGGCCTCATAAAGCCGACTGAATCAAAATCAGTGAGGAGGCATTTGGGCTCTAATGCTCTGCTGTTGGTCGAAAGTATGCTTCAGCAATCACATAAGGTAGAACAGGTACCCTTCAAAAGAACACAATCTGATAATGTAGACCCTACATAAGCATGGCACAGTAGTTTGAAAAACGATGAACGGGTGATACATAATCTTACAAAATCTGCTTTAGAAAGAAATATGCAATTACACTTAGTAACAATCAAATTAATGTGACGCTCAAAATGCCTGTGTAAACACAGTTTTATCATATTATTTGTAAAAATAAAAATCTTAAGCATGAGTATGTATTAATACTTGTATTCATTTTTTCCACCATAATTTTTCTATGGACCTGTATTACGTGCTTGAAAGATCCATTCCATTACATAGTACGTTACAAAGATGGCTTGAGGTAGAGGGCAAAAATCATACCGCACAGGTTTTCATCATCTCTTTCAGGACAATCCCAAACGCCATCGCACACCTTGTAGACTGGGATGCAATAAGTGCCCCTGCATTTTGCATACCCAGAGGGACAGGTAAAGTTACCTGGCAAGATATTTGTATATAATATAGTCCTTCAAACATGATGTGTTTGTCAGTAAGAAATGTGTTACAAACTGATGACACATGACGTGTATGTAAGAAATGATACCAAATTAACCATGATACATTATCTAATCATTTATATATCAAGCCTTAAAAGGTATTACCACTGTAAAATTTTGATGCTTAAGTACACATGTTAATTTCCTGTATCCTTTTTATTGCTTTGGTCCTTTACACTCATAATATATCACGCGGACATTTCCATGACACACATACCACAATGTTGAAGGTGTGTGCCATCCCGGCACCCTTTGAGATGGCCCTTGGGGTCTATGTCATACAAGCATACGGAGGAGCTATTCATTCTGAAATCTCCAGATTTACATTTATAATTCCCGTAGTTCCTCTTGGAGCCTGAAAATAACACAATTTGGTGCTGGACAAACTTGATTATCCACAACATTGACAGCAGCCAACCTCTACTTTACCTTAGTGCCACGCTTTAAAAGTGCCAGGTAATGCTACTTGACTGCATTATTCTAAATTTATATGTGCTTTTAGAATTAAAGGGGTGCTCATACCGAACTTAAAATACACCAAGTTTCAACAGGGTGGCACTACATCAGAAATTAAAAGAGTATTTTATATTCATTTTTTGTTTTGCTGCAAGAAAAAGGCATTTTTTAAGAACTGTCATGTCCTTGTAATGCACACACACAGTATGTGCATACAGACCTGTATTTGGCCTCTGAGTTTATTATTATGCTATTTAGGCGCAGTTAAAATATTTTTACATCAAAGCAAAACGTTGATACCCAGTGGAAGCTGGGTAATGGTGACGTTGATACCAAGTTGAGACAGGGTAATGAATGGTGAGCATGTCATTATGCCTGACTCATCGTTATAAAGATTCCTGTATCAAGTAAAACATCTAAACTGTGCTTCTGCAAAAAATGGGAAATTATCTTGAACGATCGTGTGAAGCCTATGCAATCTAATACCTTATGGGTGGAATTTGAAATGAATCAAGCAATTTCGAAATAGTTTTTGACATATATATTGATTGATGCGAAAAGTCAATAGACATGAAATGCATCTTTGTCAACGATTTTCCAGTGGAGGCATTTTCCTTCCTTGACATGTTTTCTTAAGGGCAGGTCAGACAATTGAGATAACGAGGGATCACATAGATGTCTAATCATTGAAGTAGCCTTCGTTGAGTGGCTGTTCATGACTAGCCTTGATCAGCCAACTGCAATCCTGATCACGGACAAGCTGTTTAGATTTACATTTCCAGGATCTGAATATCGAGACTTAGCACCAGTTTTCGGGAAATTAGACCTCGACCTTATCTTCGACATAAAAACTTGTCATTTCGCAGAAGCTCGCCACGATAAACGTATGGATATTAAAACTCCCTTTTGGAATGGCCGTCAACACCGGTGTAAGGTATTTAAATTATTGAAACTTGTATGTTTCATACACTCATCTGCCTTTTCGTCCTCTGCCCTCAGGGTAGGACAGTCCACGATTCCGTCACACATGTACTTTTTAGCAATACACGTGTCATCGTAGCACGAGAAGCCAACAGATTTCCGGCATTTGCCTTGAAAAATAAAGATGTCTGATAAACCGAAGCAACCCCCAAAAATTGGTATGATCAATTTTTGTACGATCTATATACCAGTGCTGTGAAACATTTTTTTAATCCATAGCATCTTGCAGAACATTTATATGACGTTCGAACCAATATAATGGAGAGAGCTGGTGCATCTTCAGAAATTCCATATATGTAACTTTCACAAGATGAACATTAGGTGTAATATGAAACATTGTCAAGTATTACACCTGCCACGATTCCTTCATGTGTCTGATGGCCACGTGACATTTTTATAACTGGGTAGATAATCCATTTGTTACAGCTATCCCGCACACATTAAGCTTTGACACGAGGGGACATGAACAAAAAACAACATACTTATAATTTTTCAATATTTTGATAAATTTGGCTTACTATTTGCCAGGTCTTTTAAATCGAAATTTACAATTCTTTATATCTCGTATAATGTTTGCCTTAAGCTACATGTACGGTTCTAATTTATGCAAATACCTCTGTATGTACCTCATGCGAATTCTTTTATAACGAAAAGTGGCGACAACCTACCTGTGCAAGCTACCTCGTCCGACCCATCCACACAGTTTCTGTTAAAATCACAGACTTTTTCATGTACTATGCACTCTCCGTTTGTACACATGAATTCCGATGAATTGCAGCGCCGGTAAACTAACCAAAATCCACAAAAAAATGAAAATAGCAGTCAAATCCTAAAGATATGTTACTGACATAGAATTATTCAGTTTGCATTTCCTATTGTTCATTTTTGCATTTGCAACTGAAAAAAATAAAATGTTTGTTGAGACATTTTTTCTGGAAGAGTCAGAAATAAATATGCATGTAATTTATTCTTGACAACGTTATGAACTACCCCATAACAATTTAAAAGCACAGTGTATTTCATATGAACTACATTTTACTGGATATGCAGTATAATAAAACATGTAAATCCAAAAATTGATAACTATTAGTTCACATGCGTGCGATATGTTCACCAAAGCAGAGAATCAATCGTGCCTTGCTTCGGTGAAGCTTACAGGCATCTGCAATGATTTAAACCTTATTTGAATATCATGTGAGTAAGAATTGAAAAAAAAAATTAAGTAATTACACTGCCCTTTAACCGTGTCAAGCTTTAACATTGAATTATAGACAAAGCAAATCACAAGAATACATTGATAAAACTGGACCACTTTTCAAGAAAGGGGTGTGATATTATCACCTTTGAAGCTTGTGACATCACGCCTTAAAGCTTATGACGTTATGGCTATTTCCTGTCAATCACATTTTTTTCTCTTTCCTTTCCTGTTCGACTTGTTGATAAGCGTCAACCAACTATATCTGCAGAAAACAAAACTCCAGCAGCAGAATGGAAGGTTAAATGTCAATTAAGGAAATAATAACAGTAACTACCCATTTGATTACAGACATGTAAAGTTAATTCACCACTCGATGGCAAGAAGTCTCATTAATGCTGTTGCTTTCCTTGGCGTGGGCGGCGTGCTATGTTTGTACAAACGTATCTGTATGTCAACTGCAAAGTGATTATCATCATAAACAATTACGACTTTGTTGCGACCTTGGGGCATGAAATTGACATTTATATGAACAGCCGCGCTTGGCTTGAGTAATCGGAAAATGTGATTCTTACTGCAGTTCACTTCGTCAGCTTTGTTGGAACAATGCTCCACATGATCACAATAAAATGCAATATGGATGATTTCGCCGTTACCACAGTTGAAGCCATCTGAAAAATGAAAAAAAATTTCGAGAAGGATATTAAATCACAGAACTTAAAGAATGCGTTTATATCTCTTATATCGTACATGTAATGCTGGCTATTCCTGATGATGTTATGTTCACCAGTGCTTTTCTGAACCTGAATAAACTTAAATTTTCAAAGTTGCAGCTACACAATGCTCACCAGAAGGCAATTGTAGTGAGTATCAAGTCACTAGAAGTAACGGTATGCATGAAGTTTTCAACAGCACTCGCATATTCTGATGTACAAAAATCAAGTGACATGCACCAATATCTTTAATAGCCTTGGTACAGTATATTTGTGGGTATGTAGATGCGACGGCAGCAGCTTGTGGTGGATTTGTGCTAGATTGACTGATCTATCTCCACAATCTTGTGACACTGTCCTTTTCATTGAAAATTTGTTATGTGCAACAAAATTTACTGATCATGAATATCATTTCAGTAAGAGATGTAACTGTAGGTGGAAGGTTACCAACAGCCACACTCATACACTCACCACGGTAAAAGAGACAATGATAAAGGAAAAGACATATTTTTGTGGACTCAAGGCTAAAACACAAATGCACCTACATTTTGTTTAATTATTCCCAAAATTATTTAAAGGTATAGAGTGCTTATAATATTTCAGAAGTGAGTATATTTTATATATTTCACCAAAAACAAGACCTGACCAGCAGAATAGTCCGTGCATGTTGACTAAAGCTTGCATCTCTGGTGTGTAGACCTGCATGGGTATGTGTAGCTTACAAATGCTGCCAGACAATTATTGGCTTTTATTAGTTTCCTGATGGCAAGATACAACTTACCAACTACTTGTTTATTCTGATTTTATTGGCTTCTGTGATCTTTTGGTTTTCTGTAGAATTGGATATGCACTGTTATTGACATCTCTCTTTTTTAAAAGCCTTCATTCATAGAACATCTATTTTAACTACATATTAATAATTTACACTCAAAGTGACGTTTTCATGCTGAACACACAAGTCCTACTAATCGTGATTTTCGCACATAATTATTTCCATGTGTCCATTAAACTTCCCATCGTCCTGGGTACAACTATAAAACTTGATGATTTCTGTGGAGAAAGGATCAAGTATTATCGATAAATCACTCACCTACAGCTTCATAGGTAGGGAAAGGTCATTGCGTGTACAAACTAGCTTGCTTTATGTGTAAATTGTTTATGACCTGCAGGGCAGCCAGGCTAAGGACTTGCTATTGATGGATTAAGTAGACAGTGACACAATAGGCAAGGACAAGAACAGACAGTTCTACCCCTGCCTGAAAGAGGGCACTGCAGTCACTGGAGGGCTAGGGTTGTGTATTCGTATTACTTTACATTGTAATTTGCAACTTAATAACTTGAAAACAGCTGCACATAGAGACACCAAATTTCTGACAGTAAATTGAGATGCATAACTAAATACTTCACAAAAATCATATAACCATAGCTACTATAGTGACCAGTTTATCTGAGGCTACTTTAACATGCAAACCAACGGGAATACACAGCTCTAGCCCTCCAAATGTTCGTGTATTCAGTTGTGTATTTGGGGCAAATACACACTTCAGAGCTAATTCTGACCCTTTCTATTGCAGGAAGGTGTATACCCAAGAAAAGATCCACATTTGTAGCGCATACACTAAAACCTTGTGCTAGAACACTTTAAAAGTATGTGGACAAAATATTTTAGGATTGATTATTGATTTTGTTTTGCCAACAGCATATTGACAGTTTGTATGTGTTGAGAATATATGTTTGGCTCCACTGTACATTTAAGTGGCACGGCACTAAACAAATCATGTTCTTCAGCTTGCAATTAAATAATTTCCCAGACATATCAGGAACATATGCATGTAAAATGACACTAGAGAATTATCAATTTATACTCAACTTGCTACATAGTCACATCTCCCTTTGAAGGTATACAACTAGCATTCTCAAACAGGATGGAATGTTTTTATGTATCCATTCTAGCAAACTAGGATTCCTACTATCCCAGTGTCATTTGGTGGAGGAATTGCACACGGCCTGGTCTTAAAAGAAAGCAAATATTGCCGCTAAATGTAGCTGACAAAGTAACAAAATTGTGACATATGATGGGGATAATTTTAAACACTATTTTAATTACCTGACCCGACTACATAATAAAGGCTGTGTAATGTTGTGGCATGGGTTGAATCCGAAGAGAGGGAATTTTATATTGTAATGCGCAATATGTTTAGCACTTCCACGCCACTGCATGAAAGAACAGTGTGCTACACAGTATACATTGGTTCTAGCTCTCCATAAACAACTCACTTTTTTCTGGATCGCGATTGGTTGGCTTTTATTTGTGGCACCATGTCATGAGAGAAAGCAGATTATGCTATAAACCTCACCTACGGTTGCACAGTTTACTTCATCGGATTTATCGAAACAGTCAACATGACCGTCACAGACTTTAGATTCCCAAATGCATTCCCCAGACGCACAGGTAAACATGAATTCTTCACATGAGAGTATAGGTTGTGCATAGGGCCTGAGTGTAGTTTTTCCCGTTCCTGGTGATGAAAAGATAAAACTGCTTGCAACATAGTATATCAGATCTTTCTGTGTCATACAGTATGTAAATGTACTTGCAAAATGATTGTATGGGCAATAGACAGGTACTTATGGAAACACTGTTCATGTAATAAAGTGATTAGTGCATTAATTAACGCTCCTTGAGTATTGTGTGTGTGTGTGTTTTTTTCCTTTCTCATACGTATGTGTGTATACTATATAAAGGGATACTAATGATATTTTCGTGTCTACAGCAATTAGAAAGTTCACAATACTCATCAATTGATACGATCTAGCACTTAATGTCAAATGAGAGAATATGACTCATGACTTATTAGACAGTGTCATTACCATATCCAAACCGTAGTCCTAATGAAACAAATACAAGTTAATTCCGACCAAAGGCAATTTTCCTTGGTATGTAAAGCTGAATCACATAATTTATAGTTCGTCTTTTCCCAAAAGAGTCCAAAACGTATGTGCAAAGGTCCATAGGGTAAAAAAAGTCTTGTCTAATTTTAACATGACAGAATGCAAAAAGTTTTGTTTAAAATTATAGCCCTATCTAAAAAAAATTGGCTTGAACAGGTGCATCATTCATGTGCATATAGGACCGTACAATACATGAAAAGGGACCAAAAGGTGCAGCACATCAGAGAATTTGCAAGCACGTGTTCCTAATTTGTGAAAGTGTCAATGAAATTCAGCATTTAAAAAGGCACTAGTTGCAAGCACCATCTCAACAATGATCGTCATCTATACAAGTCCACACAGTGGCACTAACACCAACATCAATCCATCAGAAAAGCCCCCTAGGCCTAACATGGCCATCAACAATATTCCAAACAACATGATTATGCGATTCGATGTGTTTTAGACATGTAGTTATGATGTTGTGTGGAAAGAGATAAACTTAGATTTTTTTTAAGTGTTTGAATGTGCAAATATAGTGGTGAAAAGTCAATACATTGTGCAAGTACACTGGTTCATATGTTAAACATCAGCCAGAAACAAGTGACATCAGGCCTCAAAACATAAACCCGTAGTCGAAAAATTGCAATACAATAGCCAGAATTTGTAAACATAGCAGTCACATTTCAATTATGGTTTCCAGAAGTATTTTTGAAAGGAAATTTAAATGTTGAGGAAAGCATAGAATCCCACAAGTCATCTAATAAGTCATTTATTAAGGTAATAATTTAGAATTTAAAAAAATGTATGCCATTGTAAGTCATCTGCAACTTAGCCAAGCATAATGTACATCTAACTCATGGTTCTATAAAGTTCAAAAGGTCAAAATGTAAAACAGTCATTATTTTAAAATTCTACTACATTTATCAGAGAAAGAATTAGGTTTTATGAAAAGAAAGAGAGAGAGAGAGAGAGAGAGAGAGAGAGAGAGAGAGAGAGAGAGAGACCATGTTGAAATTCCTAAAGGTAACTGTAGGTAGAGCTGTTTTACACGTAACAGTTTTAAATGTTTTCATTGATAACAGACAACGTTGGACTTGTCAGTCCGCTGATTTAGATGCGAATAATTTATACAAGAGAGAGGGAGAGAGAGAGAGAGAGAGAGAGAGAGAGAGAGAGAGAGAGAGAGAGAGAGAGAGAGAGAGAGAGAGCCAAATATGCATTACCCATTTATTGAATGTAGCCATGTATCAGCTGTACATTAAACACTTTGAGCCAACCTGACTTGACCTTAACAATAACAAACTATATTCATCAGACAACTGTAAAAAACAAAATCAGTCACACTGCACTTGGAACATTTACTGCACTGCAATATGTACAGAAAATGCCTGAATGTTCAAATTGTTACCAACTATATTAAAGGTCCATGAAAAGAGAAGCGGACAACAGTTTTCAACGCTGGTGATGAGACAAAACCGAATACCAGTTCAACCTTGTCAGATCCAGTATCTTTTACGAAACAGTAAGACATGCTAGTGTTCATCGTCGGAAGGATTCATGACCAAAAATTATGAAATTTAAATGAATGAGAGTATCTTCTACCTGACTTGGAACAGGCTACCAATATATTGGCAGTGGGTGAAACCAGTTTTACGGGATCCCAATCCTCCCACTTTGGAAAACACCCACATTCATTTAAAGTAGGCCTAAAACAAATTTAGCCCTTAATGTTAATGTACCGTTATAAAAGGTAATTACATGACCATAGTTCACATACATCATCCAAACAATGACAGAACAATTAAAAAAGTTAAGTCAGACTACTATATTTGCATTAGAATTGCGTAACATGTCAAAATTTGAATTTTAACATCTAAACAAGGTTTCCATGTGAACAAAGGACAACTAAATTAAATACTGATATTATATTTATTTTGAAACATGGTAAAGTTCTTCCATATTTCCTTCTCACTTGAAAATACAACACAATAAGCCTAAAATTCGTTGTAAAAATTGTGACTTATATCAGCTGAGTAAGTATTCCTTAAATTTTGTCAATATATCCAAAAGGATGAGAAAATAGAAAGCCTGTATTGTTCAAAATGATGCCTGAGAACTTAGATGGTTATTATTTCACTTTATAATTGTTGTAATTATAATAAATTTTATGCTCCAGTATTGAGGGGTTGATCGAAAAAATGATTGATTTAAATACATTAAAAAGTTCACTTACTTCTATTAAACGACTTCCCTGTGTCAGAAAAAAATACCAAGACCATAATCCATATGTATAACATTGTCTTCAGTAAGACAATTTTGTGCTGCAGGCCTGTATATTAGTGCGAGTAATATGACACGTTTGTACTTCACAGATTCACATTCACTGCCACAGATATCAGAAACCGCTTCTCTGCAGCCTTTTAAAGGAAAATATTTGATTTGGATTTTCGTACCTGTTTACATGTTTGTATCTGTGCGTACAGTTCTGGAGTGACCCCAAGAATGGTTTTATGACTCTGGGAGATCACAAGAGCCTGTCTCTTTGCACTGTACCTACCTAAATATGAATCAATCTCGCATATATAAGATGCCTTTTGGGGTAACTTGCACATTGTTTCCTCCCAACCGTTACTGTGTGGCTTATCATGGTTGATATTCCAAACAACACAATCAGCAATTGTATTACCCTTCGGTTCCTGTTCAACTTTATCTGTGCCTGAGATAAGCGAGGCCTTCCAGCTGGTAAATGTAAGTGGCTTTCCATCAGACCATCTGAATATTCCCTCATGTTTCCGATCATTAAGACCTACAACAAATACCACAATGCAAGGGGCATTCCATCTGTCATGGCAGTTGTCCCTTCATTCAAACAAGTGTATGCAGATTTTGTTGAGTTTTATATGAAGCCCAACAATATGGGAGCCCCTAAGGTCTCTGTGCCAGCTAGGATCCAGGTCTAAAACCACCAGTGTCTGGTGGACTCAAATGAAAGTCGACATTTAATGTCTCCTTGCCCTGCCCCTTTACAAGCGTTGCATGATTTATGTCATCAATACCGTTAGTCAATTTTAAAAAAGGCACGTTGTAATACAAGCCTTGTCATTCCCTCCCACAGCCTAACTCCAGAATATTTGGCAATATTGTATTGAGGCACAAACATATTCAGCGCCCAAAAGTATCTTGGGAATTGACTGAATATGTAGAAGAGACAGTTGTAGAAGGATTTTGAGAGCTTTGTCCCTGCATTTACCTCAGAGGTTTTCATTTCACTCAACTCTAATCAGACCAGTGGGTATGTAGTACTGCCGGTTTGGGGGTTTTTTTGTTTTTGTTTTTGTTTTTGTTTTTGTTTTTGTTTGTTTTTTTTTTTTGTCTTTTTTTTTTTTTTTTGGTTTGGTTTGTTTTTGTTTTTTTTGTTTGTTTGTTTGTTTTGTTTTTACTATAAACTGTCACACTTCATTTTTCATTGCTGAGACTAATTCGCCTTGACGTGTTCCATAGATGAAGTTATCTTTGAATTTTTTTCCTCCTAGGAGTGTAACTTATTTTTTTTGCCTTCCACAAATACCTATACCTATACCTATACAACTTTGACATGTCAGTCAGTAAATAAAACAATCAACTTTGGTGAAGAATTATTGAGCCCAACACAAAATAACATCCAACTAGACTGAAACTTCTCAGCAGTACGAAAAGCATTATGGACCTAAAATATATTGATATATTGCTTTATATCTTCTTGATGGCGCCTGCATTATAGACCTATATGTAGCATTGAAACGTTAAAAGAAATATGTAGCCAATCAACAACATTGTGCTTTTTAAGGGTGTTGGGTGACCATGTAGAAGGTGAGCAGCAAGCAGGGATGATTCACTGCAAAATTAACCGCACCAAAAGAGACTCGTAGTATTTTTCCTTGAAGTAAGCAAGAGTCCACGAGCCACCATTACCATGCTACAAGCCAATGTGTCAATCTGACTCTCACTTTGACCATTCAATGTCAGTTAAGTTAAAAACAGCATAACCATTACGAACGTCCTTACGTATTTTTGTATTCATGTATAACAGTGACCATGGGTCCTTCATTACAAAGATAAAAGCCAGTATATTACTTTGAACTTTGCTGTTATTGTTGGGTTGCGATTTATGAAGGGGGGTAATGTTTTTTCTGAACTATTGATAAATACTTCATTGGTTACCTTGTGCTGTGGGCTGGTTTTTTTTTCCGATTCATAATTATAATGGAGGTAGATCCTTGTTGTAATATGTTATATTACCAAATGTCAACGATTCAGGCCTACTTTCCGTCTTTTTTTCTAACTTGTCAGAACACCAAAAAGCAGCAATCTTACCATGTCCTTTTTATCTTTGGCAGGGATGCTATATTTGGGTTTTCAATGGCAAGACCTTTATGTTTTGGAAACAAAACTAAAGTTTGTAGCTAATGAAAAATATTTCAAAGGTTAAGAGGACAAGCTTAAAACTATTAGTTGCCTTTTATGGGAGATGGGCTGTCTCAAGTGAGGAGTAAAATTTGTTTCTTCACATTGGTATTGAAGGCTGAATGTTGACTTTTGATCTACATGTTGCTGTATTTAATTTTGCTGTCATTGTTCGGTTGTAATGCACGGATGCGATAAACATTTTCAAAACTATCTGGCCTGAACTTTCAAAATCACTCAGGGTCAATATTAGCATTAGGTGTTTACCTGTCAATATACAAAAGCAACCATTGGTTTTGACTAACTATTACCAAAACATGTCAATATTTCATATGTTTCGAGCTGGCAAAAAAACGAAGAAAAAATTATAAAATGAAAAGCCACTATAGCAGAAAAATGCCTTGATCAAAAGGATTTTCCGAACCTGTAGAGTTTGTGTGCCCAAACTGAAAGCAATTGGCAAACAGGGAGGAAGGTATAGCAAAAAGAAGATTTACATTGATGACTAACCCAAGTTAACAAAACATTGTACGCATACCCAACAGGTGAGATGTATAATTTATGTTTCCAGTAAATTAGACCTACAAGACCAGATATAGTCGACTTGATTACATAAGGAATAGTGTGACCCTTAATTGGTGAAACAATGCTACAAACACTGTCCAAATACTTCTTTACAATCTCGAGCACTGGAGCATTTGATGTTGTTGCTTCCTGCACTCATTATTTCGGTAACTCATCCTTGCAAAAACAGATTCAAGGTAGAAATATGTGACAGCCTGCCCATTTAACACAAATAAATAGCACCAGTTGGCAATGTATGGGGACATAAACTGATACAGTACAACACTCTCTGTGTATGTATGATTTTTGTATCGTTCTACTTAGGATTCGGAAAATTTGAACAATCCACACACCATTTTGTAATATTCCTTGTGGTTCTTGTTCCTTTTGTATTTCTTTTGACATTCGGTATGACTCTGTAGTTTGTAATGATTGTCCAACACTCATTTCATGTACGTGGGTTCCATGCAAGCAAATGGTTGGTATTGGTCATTTAAATATGAATCTATTTTATTGGATATATATTTGTATTTTCACAGTGAAATTACAGGGCTCTTTAAATTGATGTCAGGATACAGAACTATGCTATTACAATCTGCAGATTTCTCCATGGTAGCAAGTGACAAAGCTCGATCCACTGCCAGACATGAAGATCCTACACAGTGCTTCCTGCACGCAGCACCTCATCAATTTGATTGCACTTACCTGCATTCCTTTTTTCTTGCAATGATCCCATATTCACAACATCAGATCTAAATTCATTAATCGAAAGTTTTAGTCTAACCCTTAAATTCCTTATTCCTGGAAACAAAAACTGTGGCATACACAAACAAACCGAAGTCAAGTGCTAAAAGATATTATTTATGCCAACGAAAAAATTAAATTGGTTGGTATTAGTCAGTTAATTATACATCCGTTTTATTGGATATATATTTCCATTTTAACAGTAAAATTACAGGGCTATTTCAATTTAAGTCAGGATACAGATTTAGTTGAATCCTTACATTCCTTATTCCTGGCTACAAAAAACCGTAGCATACACAGGCAAACGGAAGCCAAGTGCTAAAAGATATTATTTGTACCAACGAAAAAATCAAATTGTGGTGGCTTAAAAGGGGGGCACGGTACATTTCCATTGTGGTAACTTACCACGAGATCTGGGCAGCTAAACAATGGACGTTATATGCAGAGCTGTTCCCAAATATATGAGAGCAACTTGAGCATGTTGAGCTTTGTAATAGCAAACGACAAGTAGACATACACATTTCTTGAGCCAAATAAATTGAGAGCTATCCTTTGGCTATACCAGTGTCATCAGTCAGAAGTATGGTAGTTGATGCCTGATGCCTCTCTGTCCGTCGATCAAAATTTGTTACATAAATCCCCTTCCCCTTGTATCCAAATATCACCTTTTGGTGGCTTTCAGTGGCCTTGCTATTCTAGAATACAGGTGAAGCCAAACTATCCGATCCTGGGTATCAAATGATTTTTACCACTTTGTTGGCATTCAAGCAAATGCTTTTGCCATCACACTGCAAGATTTACATGCTGAGATCAAGTGTGCTTCCGTCAAATTGCCCGCCATTAAACTAGTTGAAAAAGCTTATATATGGCCAGTTAGCTGAATGATTGGGCAGAAGACAGGACAATTTCCAGACAAGTAACTGGTAGCTTTCAGAGATGGTAACCCGCTAACCTTTACTTGGGTACATCTACGATTTGTTTACCAAAGCTCTATATCCTGGCATCAATATTACGTTAGTATAGCGGCATTACTTATTCAACATGGATACTTTCCTGTGGTATTAGACACAGACCCTTGAAACCTGCCGCGCTTCTGTAGCCTGCACTGGCACGATCCTAAGAGAGAAGAATGCGCTGCCGGATTCTCTGACATGTAGAGGAACGCATTGCCTGCGAAGCAGACAAACGAACGCACTGCTGGGTTATGAAATCCAGCACCCCATCTGCCGTGAAGAGTGCACGATGGGTCGGAGTTTCCCGTGTTGTAGTGGATAAAGCTTTGCTGCTTAATTTAGTAGGACTTCTATTTGCAGGACCATATTTACAGGACAATAATTTGTCATTTCGTGAGTTCCAATACATAACGGAACCAGATTATGATTTATTGTCTTGTATCCATCGCTGGTTTAAATAATTCGCATTATCTTGCTGGTTTGTCTGTGCTGTGCGTTTGCGATGATGATATTTTTACTCCATCTTTTCATTACCGCAGGCTTCATTTCATAGCTGCGCGATGGGTTTAGGGCTGCAATAACTGGTCCCATCGTCATGTTCCTTCATACCAGTTTCGGGCAGCCCAAACTAAGAAGTGGGATGACGCAAATTCTTTATGGTCACCACTTTTTGCCAAAGATTGTGCTTGAGTGGTCTAGCAGCTGTTTAGAATATTTTGACATGTCATAACTTGCCTTTGATAAAGTACATTGACATCGCCGAATTGCTTTCCTCAAGGCTCCACACAAGATCAGGTACTAGTAGTTTGCCACATAAAGAGACTGCATTTAATCTCGGCCATTATCATTTATTGCGTGCATTGCAGTCGCGATAACATCGGACATGATCACACACATATTTCATCTCATTGGTGGTATCTCATGACCTCATATTTCATGAGATGGCTGTCTCATCCTAAGCAACATCGCAGTAAGGTCGAGTCGCACTGTCTCCTAAGTGTTGGCTATGCTTTACTTTTAATCAATCATTTAAACGTAAGTAAATTTCAATGTACACTTAATCCAAAAGACCAAAAATGAAATATTTCTCTTTCGTTATTTTTTCTGTAATGTGTAATCCACTTTCAACTTTTTGCCGTTTTATGCCCTAAGAGGTTCATCATTAAATGACATACATTGAAGGTGGAAGATCTGTAGCCAGTGCGCAGTGAGACCAGCAACTTTGGATCAATATTACCCATATATTTATTCACAAGTACAGTAAACCTATATATTCTGATTACGACATATACATAGATTTGTATCCATAGTTTTTTTTTTTGGTGGGGGGGGGGAGTTTATCGGAAGTATTTTGACATTTTATAGAATTCTTTCTGACTTGGTAGGATTCCCACAGTTTCGTTCAGAAGTCACCCAATTTGATTGTGTTTTTTTTTTGTTGGTTTGTTTGTTTGTTTGTTTGTAAATTGAAATCAGAGAAATTAATATATATATATCTATATATATACATATATATATATATCTATATATATATATATATATATATATATATATATATATATATATATCTATATATATATATATATATATATATATATATATATATATATATATATATATATATATATATATATATATATATATATATATATCCCTGATCGAATTCAGCGGCGAGTCCTGAAATAACATCATGTAAAAGTTATGAAATTTTGTGGTTGTTCCTAACAAGTTGTTTATTTTCTTTCAAGAAATTGCTCCAAAAGGCACAGATGGGGTTTTCAGGAAAAAAAACTGGGAACCGCTCCTGGATATGATATTTTTCGTTTGATGTCCATTAATTCAAATCTGGCAGGGCAATTCATTTGTTTGCGAGGCGAGATACAAATTGCATAGGTCGGACAAAAGTAGTTCCGAGAAAATCGTGTTGATCAAAAAATGTTGCCAATTCTTATGCATAAATTTATGGCTGTAACTTGGCACATACCCACCTCTTCTGTCTTGTGTTTTAATTATTCTATAAAATTAACTTGTAGCTTTACATGTGTGATGTTGTCATTCAAAAAGTACATTTTGGGGCCCAAACTCGAGTTTTCGTTTTGGGAACATCAAACCCAGCTGTACTTGACTTGTTTGGGTATGGGTTCACGTACGGTTTTCTATATTTGGGGCCCAGTAGGGGGATTGTGCTAATTTGTTTTTACATCAATAGAGGATATCAAAGTTGTTAGAACAATGGTAGTGATTAGTCTGAACTAGCCGAATCGTCTCTCTGTGGCAATTGGTTTCCTATTCCCTATGAGTGACCCTTATCAGTAGCTCCCTTGGTTGCCAGGGGTCATGGACTAATGACTGTGCAAACAATGACATGATTCATAATCATGCCCATGTGGGCAAAGACCATGTGGTAACCACCGCTTAAACTTGTCAGTGTTAACAAAAGTTTTGGGCTCATATTTCTCATATAAATTTTTTTGTCCACACATCTGAGTTAAGGGGAGCATGTAGTCTAAGTATTGAGCTCTCCAAAAATATGAAAAAGTGATTAGAAGTTATCCAAAGGTGCTGGCTTCAGATCTTCCACCTTAAATAACATTAAATCATACATAAGTAATCTCACCATATAATATAATAGAATGACTAAAAACGGAAAGGGGAATCTATGTACATTTGCCATCATTGCGTGCTCTTGTAAACATGGTTTTTAATCAGATGGGCAGTATTTTCATCTGGTGACATGCGGATTTTTAGTTTTGTGATTACGTCTAGGTAGTCTAAATTTCTGAGGAGAATTTTGATTTTATCTAAGATCTTATATCATTAAATAGACAGCAAGATAACGT
Source organism: Hermodice carunculata (assembly GCA_964020975.1). NCBI lineage: Eukaryota > Metazoa > Annelida > Polychaeta > Eunicida > Amphinomidae > Hermodice > Hermodice carunculata. The sequence continues at coordinate 74,589,944 of OZ026619.1, forward strand.
CATAAAATGTGTCAATAAAGTCAAAAACAGACATGGTTAGGAAATTAATGAAATATTAGCATCCTTCAGAGCAGTTTAAATGTTTCTTGTGCAACGCTACAATGAAACATGCTGACTCGGACATAATCTACTGAAAAGAACACATAAGTACCCGGCATTGTATAAGGTTGATGAGGGATACAAGAGATCTCCCCATAGAAAACTAAACAGTGAAAGTAGCGGGCTCAAGATACTACACCAGCAGGCATACAAAATTAGGTACCAATGAAAAGTTTAAATTCTGTGTGTATAGACATTGCAAACATAAATTCTTCTGTGTCTTGCATGGAAACCAAATGACCGCCAATATTCTTGCAGGAATTCTCAGCTCCTATCCAGGTCTCTGTCGTATAGGTGTACTGCACATGATACCAGCTGCCTCGAAAATAATGCCACGGGGTTCCTATTTCTGGTAAAGAAACACAAATTTGGAAACAATAGCCACAAGATGTCTAATGTATCACTCATATGGAGAACTGCAACAACACATCAACGCGTTTATTTCAAATACGTTTGTACATGTAGTGTTAAAAAAGTTTAATAAATGAAAGCACATCCTGTTAATAGCTACATCTTTATTCCCTCAACCCAAAATATTATGTACTGCAAATATGCACAATTTGTTGTAAGGAAATGCATCCTGTGCTATTAATACATAGCAAAATTATTAAACTGGTATTTTATATTATTAAATATTCAGATTAATATATATATATATATATTACCGCAAAATGGTGGGTCGCAAAACTTCCAGCGATGGTCAGGATCCACTGTATAACACCATGGACCCTCTTCCTCCCAGTCTGGATTCCGGCAATAATTGTGGACATCTGATACCACTCTCTCTTCAAAATTAGTGGCCTTGTTCATTGTATGAGTATGCGGATACTGTGAGTCCCATCTCTGACAAGTTTGGTTAAGTCTGGTATAATTCTTTGTTCCAAGATACTCTCTTCCAATAATCGAGAGTCGGCATTCTACAAGCATTTGGTCAGAAAATAAGATAAATATAACCTGTGAAAGAGCGTTTGTAAACCTTCTTAGCTGACTGACAAGTCACGAAAAAAAGCAGTAGGCCTAGCCTACCGTGTCTCTTTTTATCCTCGGCACAAGCAATAAAATCTGGGTTTCAAGTGCTTAGGCCTTTCTGTTTTGGAGAAAGAAAATAGTATCTGTCGAACATTTCAAAGGTTCAGACGACCAGACCTGTCGCCTTTCATGGCTGACTGACTATCTTAAAGCTGGAGTAAAATTTATTTTCTTCGCAATGGAATTGAAAGTTAAATGTTTATGTTTTGTTAATCCTTAAATCCTCGGAGGTTTTTTTTGTGTGGGGGGTTGTCTTTTTCTTTTTTTTTTTTTTTTTTTTTTGTTGTTGTTGTTGTTTGTTTTGCTTTTTTGGGGTTTTTTCGTTTTTTTTTTATTTTTTTTTGGTTTTTTTTTTTTTTTTTGGTTTTGTTTTGCTTTGTTTTTTTGGGGGGGAGGGGGTTGGTTGCTTGGGGTTTTTTGCTTTTTTTGTTTGGTTTTGTTTTGGTTTGTTTGTTTGGTTGTTTTTTGTTTAGTTTTGGGTTTTGCGGGTTTTTTGCGGGATTTTTTTGTTTTGTTTTGTTTTTTTTTTTTTTGTTTTGTTTTGTTTTTTTTTTTTTTTTTGTTTTGTTTTGTTTTGTTTTGTTGTTTTTGGGGGGGTTTGGTTTTTGGGGTTTTTTTTTTTTTTTTTTTTTTTTTTGTTCTATTCAACTGTACTGTCATTATTACGCTGAACTAGGATATTGTTTTCCTGAACTCTTTCAGAACAGGGGCAAAAGTGTAAACACTGGTCTTGCCCACTGTTTCATCAGTAAGCCCTCATAAAATGTACATCATAAAATGGAAAATAAAAATTAATTATAAATTTCACCCCGCACAAAGCATTCATTTTGGGAAAGGCCCCACTTCCTACGATTAGAATGTATTTGACATGTTTAATGTAATTGGAATTGGTGCTTAAAAGAACATTCCCGCCATGAAAAGCTTTACGAATTCTAAAAGATATATACTAAAAAAGGCTTTATTATGAAATATAACGATCATGTTTTGCGATATACTGCTGGATTTTGCCTCCCAAACAATGCACTCCGCGTTCAAATTCACATTTCTTGTTTAGTGCCATGCTTGTTGTTTCACGCCTCCACTCACACTGAATGGGCTGTAAATGGAGAGTTACGTTTCCGTCATCCTGAGCACTTACTGTGTCACGCACTGGCAGCCTGCTTTTGTTGTTGTAGCAACGCTCGAGTGACAAGTTATTGTTTACCTTGTGTGAACCGTGCCCAAGCTGTAAAGCATGCCTCCATGCCCCGCTTACCTGTGCGACAAGCGGCAAAACTTCGAAAGGGAATCTTTCGTGGCATTCCTTTCCAAACAGTAGAGCAGCAAGGTGGCAAAAAGAGTATTAGTTTTCGAGTAGGCGGAGCCGGCAAATAAACAGCTATCATCATATATGGAATTAATCCTAAGGGTATGGAGATCATGAAACCGCGTGATGACATGTTTAAATCTCTGTGCGTTTCAGACAGGAAGCCACTTCCCAAGATGGCTACCAATACAATTTGGTTGACATAAAGTCAGAAAGAACGGTCGCAGGATAGCGAATTTGGCATCTTTTAGTAGGATTTTGGACCAAACGAATCTAATGAATGTATTTAAAGTCAATTTTGAGGATGCGTTTTACCATTCAAGATTATGATTGGTTATATTATCTTTTAAGTTCCCCAAAATGGTCAAGAAAATGCTGTTGTCTTATTTGTTATTCGTACCAAACATATATTTCGGGAAAAAACAAGCGTCATCTTATGTACAATTAATCGCTGGGATCTGAAGATTCTGGACCCACATGATGACTTTTTCTAAAGTGAGTGCGTTTCACAAAAGAAGTCATTTGCAAGATGGCTTTCTGTTAAGCAATAATTGGTATAAATGATAAAAGGTAGGTCGAAGGACATTGGTGAAAAATATTGACAAAATGATAACACTGAGATGTCATCATGCGTGATATTAATGCCTGGGTTCTTCAAATCATGAAACCACGTGATCATATGTTTCAATGTTAGTGCATGTCCCACAAGAAGCCATTTCCAAATTGCATTCCAAGTAACTAGTAAGTGGCATAAAGTCAAAAGGACGGTTCACAAGAGAACAAATATTTTTTCAGACATTTTTGGGAAATATGAATCCAAAATGATACATTTTGAAGTTGGCTAGGTGATATTTTTCTATGATTCGAAATTATGAATGGTAATATTATCTATATCGCCCATCAATTTATTCCAGAAAGCAACAGTTTGTCAATTTTATATTCATGCCATATATTTTGTTTTGCAGAAAACCAGAAATTAATATATATATATATATATATATATATATATATATATATATATATATATATATATATATATATATATATATATATATATATATGTATATATATTATGAAATAAATCTTCAGGGTCTGGAATTTCCGAAATGATGTGGTGACATGTTTTAATGGTTGTGTTTTTTGCAAAAGAAGCCATTTGCAAGATTGAGGCCAATCTACTTATTACTGAAATAAATAAAGTTGGCTAGGTGATATTTTTTTATGATTCGAAATTATGAATGGTAATATTATCTATATCGCCCATCAATTTATTCCAGAAAGCAACAGTTTGTCAATTTTATATTCATGCCATATATTTTGTTTTGCAGAAAACCAGAAATTAATATATATATATATATATATATATATATATATATATATATATATATATATATATATATATATATATATATATATATATATATATATATATATATATATATATATATATATGTATATATATTATGAAATAAATCTTCAGGGTCTGGAATTTCCGAAATGATGTGGTGACATGTTTTAATGGTTGTGTTTTTTACAAAAGAAGCCATTTGCAAGATTGAGGCCAATCTACTTATTACTGAAATAAATAAAAAACGAAAGGTCACAGAATAGCACTTTTGAACAATATTGGCATACCTCCTTGGCCCTCTGATCCATGCATCTTCTGATGTCACTTTGACATGTCCTGTTTCGAAGGTATAATTCAATCCTATTATCTTGGCCAATCCATCAGATCCCAAAACAATCTATACAACCTTGATGCGCCTGAAAGAATTCATGAACATGCTTGGGCAAACTAATGTTCCTGTTTTCTTTGATATGGGTTTGATGATGAAGGCACTTAAAAACACATAGGCGCACGCCGATGAGTTGGCTGGTGTAATTCCCTGTGAGGGTGGTATGCACTTTATTATGTTTGTTATCTCTGCCAGAGGCTATCTTTATGGTGATGCTGGACTGAGGCAGCTGTTGCATGAATCAGTTGTTTTTGCTGCTAGTAGTGTGCACAGGATTCTGGCAGGAAAGGACCTTGACAGTGCTCTCTATGCCCTAAAGTTGATTGATGAGGCATTGAACAAGTCATTACTCTACTATTTCAAAATGTGCTGTGAGTCAAGAGGCAGTAGGAACCAACGGAAGTTGAATGTTTTACTGCAAGAGCTTGATAAGGCTATCTCTGATAGTGCAGGCAGGGATTTGTCAGAAGCACAATTGAAAAAGTTGACCACAGATATAGGGGGAAACTTAGGAACCATTGTTACTCGAGTTTAGGGAATATGGTAGATTCATATCACCTACTTTCAAGTTTTGGGATGACTTTTTGTGTAAAGTTCTATGCCCAATAA
>OZ026619.1:74594922-74677422 GCA_964020975.1 Hermodice carunculata
AGGTTTTCATCAGTTCCACCATCCATGCATCTTGGGATGTCTATGAAGCGTCAAAAGCACAACTTATCCCATTTTTGTTTGTCACCAATCGAGCAAACTATTTAAAGAATATGCCAGTCCTGTTACTACAAAAACAGCGACAACCAACTGAGGCATTGAACTCATTCAGAGATGGACATTTTGTTGCTAAGATGTCACAGGGAAAGTTCAACTCTGTATGGATGGATTATACTATTGAAGCAACTGAAAAGAAAGCATTGAAGGGATCAGGTGGAATAATCGGAGTGACTTTGAAAGGCCAAGCTATGTTCAGATGGTTTCTTAGTACGCCAATCTCAGCACAATTTTCACAAAATTTTTAAGATCTTGTTCTCGGGAGCAAAGACAAAGGTCCTGAATACTACCTTGGTCCCAAATCGGCTGCAGCAAATCGTTGCTTTCTTGATATCCAAAGGCTGAGTAAAATGTTTCAGGAGTCCTATATTGGCCCATTTGATGTATTGGTGTATCAGATCCACCAATGCACTTAGTAAATGTTACCACAGGAGTATCTGCGACCCCTGAAGTAGCAAGTAGTTTTATGAATGCTTTGGAAAGGGCTCTGTGATGGCTGAGAAATTTGTAGATGAATGTCCAGTTGGCCAGAGCGGGGACAGGAAGAAAAGCTTCTATGACTCTTTTCCAAGATCAGCACTCGAAACCATGGCAAATATGAAACAAACTGTCCAAGTCAAAAGCAAAGTGGTTAGCCTGGATGGTGAAGCTATGTATCTGTGACTTCTTGCAGGTAATTCAAGGAAAATGGTACCCCTCAAACATATGTTGTCATATGAAAATGCATCTGTGCCATTGAGTCTGTTCACCGAGGATGGGATCATGCATTCTTGCGTCAAGTCAGATTTCATGCACAAACTTGAAGAACTGGTACCAGGCAGCAAGATCCATGATGTAGGTCTTTCTGATACCCTTATTTTTGATGGCCATTCTTTGATTCAAAGACTTCTCTCCTTAACCAGTCAATCAAAGATAGTTTGCCATCACCATGACTGTTATTCATCACGTTTTTGTCACCATTACTGTGACCATCATCATCTTCATCATCGTCATTACCATTATCATTATCATCGCCATGGCCTTCATCGCGTTTTTTTTGTCACCATCGTCACCACGACCATCATTGTCACCATCATCACCACGACTTTCATCATGATATTTGTCAACATCGCCATCCACATTATCATCGGCATGACTAGCATTGTCCCCATCATCAACATCTTCGTCGTCATTGTCGTCATCAGCATCATTGATTGTTGTTTATTATTCACTATCAGTTGACTCTTGCTCACCCAAGAGTTCAGATGGAAACGTGGCACATGCACACTTCCTAGCTGTAGGTAACACAGCATGTTAATGTACCACAGTGGTTGCAATGGAAATATATGGCACTGGTGGAGAGTGGAAATTCTCTCAAGTTGACAGAATTTTGTCCTTTGAATAGTTCCACCACATTGACAAAACACACAGACTGCACATTGAAATAATGTTGCCATGACAGATATTGCTACACTTGATCTCAAACTGGTAATTTTGCCACCTGTGTTGCAGATGTTGATCAAAATTGTGACTCCAGATGTGACAGTTTTGAAACGAAGTACTCAATGTAGTGCTTCCATTTGGAAAAAGGAAGTACAAACTGCCCGAAACAAACAATTTCCATCACTTGCAAAACGGGAAATAACTGTATCTTCTTGCAACATACATGTAGATGGTAAAAATATATGCTTCTGGTCGTTTTTTTTTTTTTTTTTTTTTTTTTTTTTTTGTTTGTTTTGTTTTGTTTTTTTTTTGTTTTTTTTTTTGTTTTTTTTTTTTTTTGTTTGTTTTGTTTTGTTCTTTTTTTGTTTTTGTTTTTTTTTTTGTTTGTTTTTTTTCTTTTTCTTACCAGCAGTGACAGGTACATGGGTGAAACTGTATGACAAGAGTTACCTGCATGCCTGCAATTTCTATTTGAAACATTTACACACATCCATGTTTAAAAAAATGTCGAAGCTGTAAAAGTATTAATTTATAGAAAATAAAGGTAAAATAGAATAAAGTGTAAGGTGTCAAATTTTATTTGTTAATCAATCTTGGACTTTGTTGTGTTCTTTAATTATTTGAAGAATTGCAAACTGCAAGAAAACATCCGTCGCAAATTTAATATAGTTGTGGAAAATACAAAAATGTCGATGAGAAACGAATGAATATGATCATTTTAGCTCTGGGATCTGGGTGAAAAAAGTAAGTGAGCCATTAGTGTTGTTTGGTTTTCATTATTAATCATGAAACTGGTGCTTGGCACAAATTATTGAGTTTTAATTCATGTATACTGCTGCAAAAGCTTCCTAATTAAAATTCAACACAGTGTAGAGACACGTCCTAGGTACGTATGAAGTTTATCCTGATGAAGTAATTTTAGTCAGAAAACACAAATATAGTACAGAGTTTCATGTTTGCTCTGGCGGTAAAATAAATTTTTACTTCCTAAATACAGTTAATTCAGTATTTGAAAGTAGTTTGAAATCGTGCGTAGCTGTGAATGTGGGTCGATTATCCGTCATTTTGTCTGTTGTGTTATCTTGATATTGGAGGTGTGGCTTAGTCTATAGTGCGACACGATTGACTTGTCTTGTGTATATTTATTGTATTATACGCCACCTGACGGCCAGTCAAATATGGCAACCGCTTAAGTTCAGTCCGCGGCATGTGTAACCAGTGGTCAATGGTCGGGATTTTGTCAAAATTGAAAAAGAAAACGATTCCTGTTAATTAGAAATATTGTTTAAAAGAGAGAAAGCACGTACGTTTTGTATTTTTTTTAGCGATTGACAATTATTTGGAGTTTACCGAGAGAGCCAGAGTAGTTTCCATATTATCGCCCCGTATGTTGCCATCTTGACACAACAAATTCGAAGGCATCACTACATAGGTCTTGTTTAAATCTCACACGTAACCATAAGTGCTCCTTTGCCCGTTGCTGATATGCTGTAGGCATAGCCTAAGATGCGAGCGTCAGCATTACAAAGTATCAATAATGACGTCGGTGGAATAGCAGTAGCACCTGGTCGCTGGTCGCTGGTCGCTGGTCCGTCAAGTGGCCATTTACTATACCAGTTCAGAAGGAGGAGGCCGAGTACCTTGAGCAGCTGAATGAACCCATCTATTCTATAGCCTTTCTTTTTGTCAGACACTGTTCCACAAATCTAAGTATTGTGTCCAAGATCTCTATGTCCCCATTGAAATAGTGTTGTTCCCTGTGGCGGAGACATAGTGGGGACGGAGAGTGATTGTTGAATTCTTGCGCTACAACACCAAACCTGAGCATTCTTTGGCAACATGGCACCTGGGGGCCTCTGAAGGACTTAGTGTGAATTGAGATCTGAAAGGGTTCCAGAAGCCACCTGGTCGCTGGTGACCACTGACTTTAATTAAGGAATCAAGTAACGTGCGCAACAAATGTTACATACTTTGCAATGTTAAGTTTGCATTCACACCTGTTACGTTTTCTATTCTTTGGAAACCCATTTCCAGCCCCAAAAGTATGTTTGCCCGGCCTAGGTTGCATCGAAAATCAACAATGCGAGTTGATTGTCATCATTTATTACACTTTACCAACAACGTTTTCTGGACAGACATGAATTATTGACATAATTTTTATAAATTCCGATAAGTTTGACACTTTGGTGTTAATAAAACTGCGGAAATTACCCGGCATGCCTAAGATATGCAGTGGCTGCGCCCATTGCGCATGCGGAGTAGGGTGTGACGCAGAAAATCCAGTCCATTGACTAGATACTGAGCAGTCTTCGGATTGGATAATTTACTGCTCTGTTATGCCCTGTATTCACATGTGTTTATGGTAAGAGCACGCTGATGCTCGCAATGATGGCAATGTTCTTTTAAACAACCATTTCCTTGATTACTAACATATTGCTACACTACTCTATGATGCTTCTTAAGAGGTTTGCTGCTCAGGTGGAAGCCATAATATACCACTATATCCAGCACGAAGACACGAACATATCGTCTGGTTTCCAGCCCAGGGAGGGGTAGACTTCAATGCAGGATTGCACTGGGTATGTGCCGCGGGAAACGCCCTCTTTCCATTACTCCCAGGATTAAAAAAGCCCCCCCCCCCCGAAAAAAAAATGTACACAGCTGGATTAGGATAGGGGTAACAATCGGGATGCACCAATGCAACACTCCTTTCAACACAATACAGGATTAAGAAAGCGTACCTTTTAACATCGGGTGTAGGATAAAATAGGGTATTGAATAAAGATGTCGTGAGGCACCCACCCACCTTGATGTTGAGTATGTGTCCTTCCCCCCCCCCCCCGGGGGGGGGGGGTTGAAACCAACAGGATATAGCTGCCATCCGCCAGTGTATGATTCTGTACCCCAGAAGCTCCGTCACAGAGCAACTTACAGTACAGGGTGTCATAGTACTTACAAGCATTTCAACAGGAATTATGAATGAAAACCGTTTTCCAAAGTAACATACAGGCCTATAAGATTACAAAGCGAAACACCAGCACCTGAGTGCCCAGTCAAAACATCACCCACATTTAATGCAGTATGCAAATGGAATATTGTAACATGTGCAAACAAATGTTGAAACAATTCCTCACTGGATTAATTTCTTTTAGTTTGCTAGGAATTACTGTGGATACATATGGCTCAAGTTATGTGTCGCAGATTCCTTCATCGTCGCTCTTTGTTTTCGAGTTACAATTTTCAAAGTTGAAACCACGATGCAAAATAATCAGGAATATTTGCAACTACAGCCAATATCTAACTGTTATGGAGGCAAATGAGACTACACACACCAATATAAAACTTGAAATGATATTCTCTAATGATTACCAATTTTGAAGGTCGTAATGTCCACCACTTTAATATTTCAGATTACGAGTTTCAAGATTGGCATTGCAACATTTTTCTTGTAACTCTGATAGTTATGAGTTTTTCTTCTTCTTTAGTGGCAATGAAGAGTTTTAAAATCATTATATTCTCTGGACCTTTTGTAATCACAAGTTTTAAAAGTCAGCTTTGACTACTTCGGATCTCTTACTGTAGCTTCAACTTTTCCTCGTAATCGTTTGTTCTCGTTTTCACGAAGTTGAAAAGTAGAGTTTTTTGCATTTATTTTCGTAATAAAAAAACATCTTTTAATTACCCATTTTTCTGGTAACTACGAGTTATAACCTTTCAAGTCGCAAAATTCTCATTCAGCAGGATAAAGGAGAGACATTATATACAGGGAAACAGAAATAGATTATAAAAAATAATAGAATATTAACCCTTAAAGTGCTGATTTAAGATAGAGTCAACAGCTTTCCGGAACACTTTGCGCGCAAGGAAAGCTGTTGACTAAGACTACTTTTTGCTTCCGACAAAGCTTGCTGGTATTTGAATGACAGGTATCTTCATGAGGAATTTGACTCTTTTAACCATTATATGTTTAATGATTATTAGAAAGCAACTATAGCAGTGATTAGTACTTCAAGGGTTAATACATATGGTGCTGGTAACACTGGATACTACAAAGCATCACAATAATGTTCATCTGGTATTCAGTAATATGGTCCATACGCAAATCAGATAAGTTTTTGTAATTTTTTGTTATCTTTTGTTCAAATTAATTCAACCCCCTGGGATGTAAAAGTGATCCGGCTGGATGACAATATGATCCCGTTAAGTAGTACATTCCAGGCCTGAGCACCCATATAAGCAAAATCTTAAGTGTAAGCTGGGTTTGTCATCATCAAACTCAAAACAAGCCCTATTTTCCACATATGCATCGTCAGTAGACATATCGGTTACATGTTCCTTAAAGATCGTAACAGGAAGCAATGACTGCTGAGGCAAGGATATGACACAGCTGTGGAGCGAAATTTTGATCAACAAGATCATTCCTGAGTACAAATATTCGTTGTCTCAGATTCGTGCAACCAGTTTATTCCAACTGAAGTTTCATGCGGCATACATGAACATTCCAACATAATCAAATGTGTTCATGCAATCGAGTACCTCATCACCAACGATCTGAGGGATAGTGATTTTATTGTCTATTTTGTTGGTTATAAACCAGGTCCATTTACATTTAAAAGTATTCAATGTAATTCGTTTCTGAAAAAATATCGGATCGCTTCTTGTAAATGAGTTTCAGCGTGTTTTTGCATTTTATGTATGGATGAGGACGAGTAGAGGAAGAACATGTCATTTGCCTGTACGCCTTTATATGGGGTAATACAAAGATCGTTGTAGCGCACAACAAAAGAGTGAGCGCCAGTATAGAGTCACCTGCCACTGGGTTGTCACTGGCAATGGGGCAATTTCTCAGAACCAAACTGTACACATTGCGTACATCCCTGGCAATGGGGGCAATGTCTCAGAAACAAACTGTTCACACTGAGTATGGTAACATAAGTAGAGATTAAACCATTCCAGTCCAATAAGCATTGTTTCTATACTTTTTAATTTGAATAAGAGCATGTCAAATTCAACCCTATCAGATGCTCTTTTCAGGTCTGAATAGACTCCCACTGTCAGCTTAACCTTGTACACATTGGGTATGTTTTGCGATTTTCGGTTTCCGACAAAAATCCTTTCTCTGCACACAACATGTGTACCTTGTGGAGTAATGGGGTGGGTGGGTGTGTATGCAAATTTGCTCTTCAGTTTTTTTTTTTTTTTTTGTTTTTTTTTTTTTTGTTTTTTTTAATTATGACTTGGTTCAGTGGTAACACGTTTGTATTTTGCCTCTGCATCCAGGGTTCGGTTCTCGGCCCGGGCAGCGAGTGAGAAGAGTTCCTACCATTTTTTGACTGATGGCTATTTCCCAGTACTTCAGTTTCCTCCGCTCGCAATGGGGAGTTAGAAAAGTGTACACCAAAATCTATGTCATGTAGTGATTATAGAGCAGGGCTTCTTGGGAATCCAAATAAAACATATGAGTCTACATGTTTTTCAATTTTATCTTTTTCGTATCTCTTAGTATTTTATTTCTTTTGTTTACACATTATGGTACATTGTGTTGTAAAGTGTTGTTTTCTTTGGATTTTTAATATCATATCGTTCAAAACGTTAATTTAACATAATTCATTTCATTTGTTTTTGACACACAGCTATAAAGTATAATGAATAGTGATTTACTGACCACAAACCGGTACATTGCAGGCCTCCCTCCGTACATTGGCGTCTACTGTGTGACACCACGGTCCATCTCGCCAGCTGGAATCTGGATTACGGCAGTAATTCTCTGCTTGACTCACATTACTTTCTTTAAATTTGTCGGCTTCAGTAAAGTTGTGCCTGTGCGGGATTTGACTGTCCCATCTTTGGCATACTTTTCCAGTTTTCGTCGCGGACAATTTCCCAATGTAATCGTGGCCATCTAATGAAACTCGGCAATCTAGTAAAGAAAATGTTGGCACGGAAATCCATATTGCCATATCATGTTGCAAGCCAAAAATAGGGGGGGGGGGGGGGTTGTAGCGTCCAAATTGAATGTGGTTCATATTGAATGAGAAAAAGACAATCTGGACAACGTTAACAGCACCTTTTTGTATACCTGCTTCGTTAGGTGCTCAATACATCCAACAAGTGCAACAAATGCCATCCAATGCCAGATCGTGCGCTGACATACATATATTTGAGAAGAGTTACATCGGTAGGTCTAATTCGGAGTGAATTCGTAACGCACTTAGCCATTTCGCTTGCTATTTAAGTGATTGGCGTGCAGAAAATGAATTGCAACAACAAAGAAAGTGTCTACAATCAGTTTTGGATAAAAACGGTAAAAGTAGGATCTAATATAATTTCATGTTGTATCCAAACAATATTTACATTAAATTGAATGTCATGAACTGAAACATAAAAAAAGAAACTGGAGCTATGAAAGATGTTAAAGATGCCTAAGAGTTATCAAAATTGATAAAAAGATATATTATTAGCAGACCAGTTGGAAATTGTAGAACAGCAGACAGACGGACAGAGTATTTCAAAATACTGTTGAATGGAACAAGAGAATTTAATGAAAAATTCTATAGCTTTGTTCAACAATTTATGGGTAAGGATGATATTGAATCTCATATATGTAGTCCAAATGGGATAAGTGTGGAAAAAAATATGTCAGAAAAGGTTGAAAGTTATGGCTGCTTGAATGCAGATCTCAGTACACATGAAGTTAAAAATGCTATAAAACATCTAGTAAATAACAAAGCACCTGGTGCTGATGGTGTAGTCAATCAAATTTTAACTCATTCCACCCCGATAGAAGACCGAGTCAACAGCTTTCCTTGGCCCGCTCAGGGCACATTGCGCCCAGAGTATGCCAAAGCTGTTGACCATGGGCATATAACTTGAAATGATCTTCCATGCAAGTTTCATACAAAATTTCGAAAAATGATCCTTAAATTTTTTAATACAATTAGCAGACGATATTAATATGTTAGAGGGGAAAGGTGTCATTAGGGTGGAATGAGTTGAACAAATATTCCACGTTCTTTTGAAATGTACGTACAGTCATCACCCAATAAGATGTTGCAATATGGGTACTATTAACAAAAATGGTTTGATGCTTTTATTATGTGAAGGGAAATTAGAGAGAAATTTCTTTGTTCTGTACTCTGGGAAAATTGTTTACAAAGATAGCTGACAATAGATATACTGCGTACGCATATATGAGATAGATTTTATGTGGATCAAGCCGGATACATGGAAGGATAAAGAACTGTAGACATCATCTTTACTCTGTATGCAATGTCAAAAAATACACAAGTAAGAAGGATTGTTTGCACACAGTATTTTTAGATTTTTCTCAATAGATACACACTTTTAGTTTTACTCACTGAAACAATCTATTCGAGTTCGACTCTTGCTCTGTACTTCAAAGACTGTAGTAAAACGTGTTGTGAGAAGAGCACCGGAAAGACATTTCTTTTTTGGTGGCTTCACTATGCGTTTCTTAACATTATATGTATGCTTTCTTCATATAACTTATACAAGAACGGACTTAATATGTTTATTACAGGTGGATCTTGATATGAAAAATGCGCAATGTAAAACAAAATGTCACTAAACAAAATGACAGCAGAGTGTCAGCCTCACTTACCTTGTATTCTGATTATCCATGACGTGACAAATATGGGAAGAGACCCAGGTCACGTGAAGTACAATGGTATAAACGACATGAATCACATATGTGTAGGCAAATAGAAGTGATTAAAAAATAGACAAAATAAACTGTCGCGGCCATTTTCAGTTCGGCAGACTTGCCTGCCGAACTGAAAATTCACATTCACGCTTCCTGTTTGCGTTTATAATCAACACATATTGTGCTCTTTTTATTTGCGTATGCTCACTATACTTTGAGGCTACCTGCATGTACCTATACTTACCACACATTGTGACATTACAATATTCCCATTTGACTTCTGGATTTGTTGTGAAACACCAAGGCTGTTGAACGCCTGTCCTGTCTCCTGGCGTCCGGCAATAGTTGGAAGCCTCGTGAATAGAACGGTCCGGAAAGAAGGTGTGGTTAACGTAGGGGTGAAAGTGTGGTGTCTGAGAATCCCAACGTTGACACACCCTGCCTGTTGCAGTGGTTCTGGTCTTGCCAATGTAAACAGTTCCCGCTATGGAATATTTGCAGTCCATTGCTTAAATTAACCAAACAAGAGCTAGACATTAACATATGAAGTTAAATATCGGTGGTTGAAGAATTTAAAACACACACACCCATTTTTGCGGGATAAAATTTATCTGGGTTTGGTTTTGACATTTTAGATAAGCTGACCTCTTAACTGAGCTAATAGGATGCCCGGTGATCTGCCATCTGTCCGCCTGTCTGTCTGTGTGTCTGTCTGCTCACATTTCACACTTTCGACTTCTCCAAAACCTTCGTCCAGATCCACTTCAAACTTGGTCGGGATTTACACTGAGTAGATCTCTGCCAAGTTTGTTCAAATGACCATGCTACAATGATTTTTGGATTTTCTATAATTTTTTTGAAAATCTTAAAATTTCTCCGAAACCGCTCGGGTAGGTCTCTAAATAATCTTGTTCAAATGGTCATGCTCAAATGATAATTAGATTTTAACGACTTTTCTCTTTCAATTTTTGGTACAATCCCCTCCAAATTTGCAAAGGGACACTTCTGGACTTTTACTTCTGAACCGTAAGTTGGATCCTCTTCAATCGGATTGTGAATGTAATGTGCATGGGGTTGGCCTCCACCAAATTTGCTCACTAGATGGTGGTGTTGTTGTGTTGTTGTTGCTAGTTTTTTGTTGTTTTTTGGGGGGGGTTGTTTTTTGTTTGTTTGTTTGTTTTATGCGTTTTGTTTTGTTTGTTTGTTTTGTTTTTTGTTGTTTTTTTAGGGGATGGGGTGTTTTGTTTTGTTTGGGTTTTTATTTGCTTGTAAGGTCAGCTAATCACAAGACAGTTACAGTCATCTTGTGAGATAGCCATCTTTTATTTGTGTATTCCAAAAAGTAGATATTTTAAATTTGATCATTTCAACTGTATTATATGGACTAAATTTGATGCAAGCATTTTGAACCTTAGTGCCAAACATATGTGTTTCATCGCAGAAACATAATTTTGGAACAACTTATTTGAAACACCCTCGGTGCAATCATTAAAAAATACTGACAAAATATAATATTTCTATTAAGGCTTTTCACCCAAGTTTTCTCCGAATTGCTGAAAAATTTGTATATTCCATTGTTCTATATTGTTGGAAGTTAAAGTGCCGTCTGAAAAGTTTACATATTAAAGTTTAAACTTCAAGTAGCACATCTACAGAAAAAACAAATGAAGAAAGAAACGCCAGGAAATCTATTAATTTTGATCTTCTTAATCAACCTGGCAAGCTGCTTAGACCAAAAGTGCTTTAGAAGACGTGTGCGTTTTGGTCGGGAATATTTTATGATTATCTATTTGTTGGACCTTACATGAGCTTTGAACGCCTTAGAGTTATTGTGAAGTAATTAAACGTACATGTGTTACTGTTTCATTCCAATATACTGATCTCCATTGCCTTTATATTCTGCAGTGGTTCAATGTCTTATTGCAGAGACATTCTCTTTGATAGAGATACGAGAGTTACCCGCTGAAGACCCTTTAATTTATTTTGGCTGTTACAGCCTATGTCGAATTTTTACAGAGGAACGTGTGCAATATGGACAATAGTAATTCCATATGTATATAGGTTAGACAGGGACAGGTTAGCTTATGGAGAGTAAAGAGTTCGGAATGCGGAATAGGGTATTGACTACTAGGAAGTGGTTCTGGGCAAAACGACACAAATACAATGCTATGTTCGCACTCATAAAGCGCATCAGGTAGGAAGATAGGATCTTTCATAGAATAAAGCACAGCCTTTGACCTCGTGGTGGTATACACAATACGTGTACGAGTCAGGTTCTAATGTTGTGTCTCTCCCAAACAGAGAGAAATCAAAAATCACATTCTTTCAAGTGGGGGGTCATTTACATTTTGCATGCCTTGTCTCTCGTCATCTTCGAGACCTTTAAACCCAACGGAAAACCAATCTCACTTTCGGTAGATAACAAAGTTAATTGTCTATATATGTAGCGATAAAGCATCGCCAACACGCATGAAAATAGCAAAACATTGTCATATTATTCCCTATGTTAAGATGTAGATAATTTGCCTCATTTATGCTGTCATTTCCTTCCTGATACGAACTTCGTGAGAAGTATGAAAATGGCATTAGGAACATGGACGCACGCAAAGCTTTACAAGGCGAACCCTCATTTTGATTGCTTTTGTGTGGTGAAGAATGATGCCTGCTGTCCGACGCAATTCCGTCCGCCAAACCAATTACCGTGTGCCTAACAGTCAACGTCAAAAAGCAACATACTGTTGAATAGGAGTTGAAAGCATACATGGATTTTAAAGCGTTGAGTGGACGTAATATGCAAACGTCTTATTGTAAGAGTAAGATAGGCTTAGAAACACACATGAATTGGGATAAAGACAGAGAAACAGACCCTCTCATTTCCCTACATGCATTACACCAAAGTAGCCAGTGATCTGCTGTCTCATCTGCCCACTGCGTACAAACCCTACATTTCCCATTACTACACTGTGTCCATTCTTGACTTTTCTTCTCCCGGTTGATAACCCCCGCTCTACTTTGGAACAAACGTTATTATCCCTTCCCTCCATCCCAACATGTGCTCCTGTTTGGTTTATCTAACACTTAATAAGGTTTTAGTATTCTTTCATCGTTCACCCCCTCTTCCCATTTTACACTCCATCCCTCTGCAACTCTTTTCTTAATGTATGATTTCCGTTCAGCAACTTCGTTAAACCCTTTCATATCATATTTTTCTAATAGATGTCTATATTTTGGACCTATTGTGTTTGAGCATTCACTTCCTCCATGTATATTCCCTGCACCATCTGTCTTCACTAACTGTTTGTAAATATTCTCAGTAGTTTAGCTTGGCTTTGGCGATTCTATCTGTGACAGTACTCTACTCCAACTCTTCTTAGAGCGCTTCAGTTGCTGTACATGGTAGCGCCCCCAGGATCCACCTACCCATCTCGTTCTGTGTTTTTTCTATATTTCGAATGTCCCCTGCATGTACTGAAACCATACACCATTCCGAGTATTGCACCTCTATCCTATAAAACTGTAAATGCTCTATTTAAGCTGTTCAGTGACGTAGCTTTAATCATTCCCTTTGTTCGGGTCACTTTTCGCTATATCTTCTCCATCTGATATCTGAACATGCCTTTACCAGTTGCTTTAATTCTAATCCCTAAACAAGAAAAATTCATCAACCTCGCCTATTATGATCATCTGTTCCTGTCTTTTTTGGAGTTTGTAATGTCCCTACTTTCCACTTTTAATTTCTGTCAGGTTTCTTTCTGAGCGTCATGACTTTGCTTTTTTTCTTTACTGAATTCCAATTTCCATTTGTTGCCGTATTCTCCCGTTATGTCCAGCAAATCTTGCATTTCTTTTTGTGACTCGGCCATAAGCACTATACCATCTGCAAACAATAAACCTGGAATTTTGTGCTGATCTATTGTCATCTGATGCCCCAATTCCTTAATGTTCAGTGCAAACAAAATTGGAGAGAGCACACAACCCTGTTTTAAGCCAATATCTAATTGTATATATTCCACTTCTCTATTCCCCATTGAAATAGTACAATGTACGTCCATATACATTGCTTTCAAAATTTGAAGGAAATTTCCACCAAAGCCAAGCCCCCGAAGTTTCTCCCATAGTGCATCCCTTCACTCTCTGTCATGCTTTTCTCACAAAAAAAAGAAAAACTTTAAGATTTTCTTGCGCCTTTGTCTTGGCAGTTCCAGAGCTTGCGTTAAAGTGAATAAATGGTCACCTATCCTTCTCCCTGGTCTAAATCCAGTCTGGATCTCTAATACGAGGCCAAGGCTTTCAACTATTTTGCACAGCCTCCTGTACATGACTCTGGTAAAACAATTTCCCTTCGTTTGATGCGATTCCGATACCCCTACATTGATCGAATTGCGCACCGCTGCCCTTTTTGGGGATGTAAGATATTTTAAGTTTATTCAATTCCCTAAGTACCTGCTTCTTCTCAAGAACCCTGTTAAACAAAATCTGCAAATAACCTACCATTTCCTCTGGCATTTTATAAATTCAGTCAAGACATTATCAGACCCTGGTGCCTTGCCCAGCTGCATCTTTTCTATTGCGATCGCGACGTCAATCTCTGTAATTCTACAGCACAGTTCAGAATCCCATTGCTCCTGTCTGTATTCCTTCTGACTGTCTGGTACTGCCCCCTGACTTATCGTGGATCGTTAATGTTTCCCCAATGTTCTTTTAGTGCTTCCTGTATATCGTCTTTCTTCTCTGTTTCTCTTCCCTCTGTGCATGATTTTTTATGTGTTTTATTCTAATTAACAAACTTTCAAAAAATATTTAACCCTTCCCCTCCACTTTTCATTATTTTCTCTGTCAATTGTTCATTTTTATTAGCTTTCCTTTCTGCTTTCATGTCCGCTACTTGTTTTCTGCATTCCAGATATTGTTGTTTAGCTTCCTCTATATCATTATGTAGTTGTTTCGGTTTTTATTTTTACCCTTCTTTCCGTGTTGCCCCTTTTAGCTCTGGGTTCACCCTATATTGTAGAGTTAATTCTCCTATCCGCTGTATATTTGTTCCATTTATTATCTACTTTTATAGTAACTTGGAGGTCCATTCAGGGGTCTTTATGCAATTGATTATGGCTTTTGGCTGAGTTTGCTTTTCAAAACGCAATTTGTTATACGAGGGAGACTCGGAGGGTCGATGGGGCAGGACGGTATCACCGATTCACTGACACTTCTTCTCGACCAACCCGGAACCCCTTTGACTAGAAGTTTTTAATGTTACACATTTTGAGTCATGTATGTTTAGTTATGATATTCGTCAATTATATAATAATTTATGATATTCTATATGTATGTAATATTTTTTTGGTGTAATTAAATTTGATTTTCCTCAACAGTCGGTTTTTTGATATTGCTATGATCATAATAATAATAATAATAATAATAATAATAATAATAATAATCATAATAATAATCATAATAAAAATAATTATAATAATAATAATAATAATAATAATAATAATAATAATAATAATAATAATAATAATAATAATTCAAAACAGCTTAATACGAATTTGTCGAGTTATACATGTCAAGAGGATTCAAAGATGTACTTTTGATCAAATATTTCCACAAATTTTGCTGTAAATATCCCGAGATGGTTAGAAAGTTTGGCTTCAATAATTTGAGAGATTTTAGATTGGCCTGTTTTGTTACTTAATTTTATCTTTTGGCATCATTCTGTTTAAATGTTCACCTTTCAGATATTTTAGGCTAGATTGTTTTCTGTTAGGTTAAGGACAGGTAAGACACCAAAAATAAATTCCACTTTAGTCGATCCTAGCTCAAAATGTAATTTGCGTTAGGATAACATATCATATATGTGTGTAATCGTCATAATCCAAAGAATTTATACGTTCCCTATTTGGGTGTCTGTGATGTTAATTTTTGAATAAACAATTGAAAGTTGACCGCAAAGCATCCATCCCATAAATGTCGATATATGTCACTAATTATTTGTGATACAATCATTATTACACTTGCATTTTAATCCTGACATATTGGCAACAAAAAACGATCCTGTGATTTTTTATGTTTGGTTTCGTTTTTCTGTTATTTAGTTTAAACATATTTTTTTCAACTGGATCGCCCTATATTACATCGAGATGTCACTTATCGGGGGGTTCTCCAGAACATGGAGTGACACACAAATAGTATATTACAAAACACAGAGGACAAAACATGAACAAAGTAACCCAATTAAAAAAGAAGCTGTACACATGTTTCAGATTTGTACCCCGCATTCAGGAATCTAAATAAAGACGTCACCAATATGCAAAACAAAGAAAGATAGTTCACTACGGGTAGAATGCACATACATATATGTATACACTGTTCATAATGATACAGACCAGCGGTAAAAAGAAAAAAAATTATTCAAAGAACACATAAGAAGTAAATTTGTGTAAGTCAGCGACTACTTCAATTGACTTGACTGCTTGCGCATAACAGAGCTAAAATATGAAGCATCTTGTGTCTACGATGTATCTGTGGAAAGCATCACAAATTTGTATGTTGCGGGGAATTGACAATTCGTCGCTGCCAAAGAGAAGGATATGAGCTAGCCTGTCACTTGCTGTGTGTAAAATCAGATTCGGGTGGACGCCGGGAGCAATAATGGGGAAGACGGAGTTGAGAAGTTTAGTTCTGTGAGTTGAATACTTTGGACAAAAGAACACAAAATGTTGCAAGTCTTCAGTGGGGTAGGAACAAGAACATGTAGGTTGTGGGATGATGTTGACTTTAAAGAGATCAAAGTTAAGTCTCGAGAATCCAAGACGAAGCTGGGTATGACAAATGTTGGCAAATCTGTGTCCTTGGGCATAGTGTACAGGAACATAGTCCACTGCTAGTAGAGTTGCTTTCAGTTTTGATTCAAATATTTGGAGGGAAATTGAGTCTCTTATGTCAGAAGGAAGATTATTCCACAGCTTAATAGTGTCGGGAAGGAAGGATTTGTCTAAGCGATTAGTTCTGCAATTAACGGGACGTATGGAGCTAACGTGGCGAAAGTTTCGAGCGTTAATGGTTGGGGGAATTAGTTGAGATAGATAGGACGGTGTTAAGTTGTGATACATTTTGTAAAGAAGAAGTAACTTTAAGTACTTCCTTCTGCTGTCTAGTGTTGTCCAACCAAGTTCACGTAGGAGATTGGTATGTGATGTGTGTCTTAATGCACCTGTGCATATTTTAGCAGCTTCAAACTGTATGGATTCAATAAGATCAGAAAGGCCGTGACCACAATTGTCAAAGAGCACAAAACATATTCAAGTATTGGTCGGATCATAGTTAAATATAGTTTGATCAGAGCTTTGCGGGAAAGTTTATATTTAAATCTACGCAGAAAGGCAATTCGCTGGCTAGCTTTGGTGGTAATGCGAGTAATGTGAGCATGCCAGGATAAATTGCTACTGAGAGTAATACCAAGATGCGTGTGTGAGTTTGCCTCAGGTATTTCAGAGTCTCCTAGACGAACGGGTGGATGGTGTGGTTTAACAAGTTTAGTTGAAAATATCACAGAAAGAGACTTGAGAGCATTAAAGATAGCGTGCCACATCTTTCCCCAATTATGTATAATTGAGAGATTAATGTTCAGGTGATTCAAAGCTTCGATGGGGTTATTAACAACTTCAAATAGACTGGTTTCATTAGCAAAAAGTCTGACATCACATGTAATATTATCAACTAAGTCATTAATATAGACCAGAAAGAGAAGTGGGCCCAAAATGGAACCCTGGGGCACACCATCTTTGATATGTAGCCATGATGAAGATTGGCCATGAATAATTACTCGTTGGAATCGGTTTGAGAGATAACTATCAATCCAGGTAACAAGATTTTCAGAGATACCAAGTTGTCGAAGTTTAAAAAGGAGGCCAGGGTGCCAAACCTTATCAAATGCCTTGGACACATCTAGAAACACCATTCTGGCTTTTTTTGGACTGTTCTAGACCGTTGTAGGTATTGTGAAGGATGTGCACAAGCTGATTGACAGTGGAGTCATTGGCCTTAAAGCCAGAATTTTTGGAAGTGAGTAGGTTATTTTGTGTCAAGTATTCATAAAGTGTATTAAAGACCAGTCGTTCAAACACCTTTGAAACATTACAGAGCAATGAAATAGGACGATAATTGTTTTTAATCTGTCTGTTGGCCTTTTTGAAGACAGGACATATGTTGGATCTCTTCCAAACATCCGGAATAAGAGAGAGACGAAGAGAAAGTTGTCAGATTTTTGTATGTGGTTTACAGATCGAATCAGCTGTGTTCTTAAGTAGGATATTCCCTATATTATCTGGGCCTGATGCAGAGGATAGTCTCAGGGAAGATAGAACTTTCTTAACACTGTCTTCATTGATAGTTATACTGTGTAAGCGTGCTTCAGTTCAGAACGTGAAATCAAGCAGGGGTGGGGCATCAACATCAGGAAGTGTTTTACACTGGCCGGCAAAGTATGAGTTAAAAATTTCACATTTTTCCGTGATACATGAAACGATCTTGTTATCGTCAATGATCGGGGGCATATCTTGGTGAATTTTGCATCCGAGGACAGACTTGGACAAGCTCCACCATTGTTTGGGATTTATGTCTTTTTCATCAAGTCTAAGCTGCAGATTAGAAAAGTAAGAGGAGACAGATTTCCTTATTATAGTTACAACCTTGTTACGATATTTTTTGTAGAATTGGTATAACCTGTCAATCTTAAGGTGAAGGTCGTAATCATGGGGGCGGGGTTGGTTGGATGCTCTCTTGAAGCGTTTCCATGCACGATTACGATATCGAATATGTTTTTTAATGTCTGCAGTTATCCAAGGTTTGTCCTTAGGGCGAATGGTAACTCCCTTATAGGGAATAAAGTCCTTTGCAGTAGATAGAAAGAGATTAGACCAGTATGTTACGGCATCGTCAATAGAATCAAAGACATCATGGGCAATGTTCCAAGGGGCCGTAGAAAGGGAAGCATTGAGGTCACAGAAATTAGCTTTTTTGAAGTCCCATACTGATCTTTTGAAAGGCTTGTCCTTGTGAAGGGAAAGGGAAAAAGAACAAAAGATTACACAGTGGTCAGAATTTGAAATTGGGACAAGGGTTCCAGAGTCCAGAACAAGACCTGGAGAATCAGTAATGATAAGGTCTAATAAATTATTCGAATATTCGCTTATCCTGGTGGGTTCATCTATAAGTTGAAAGAGATTGTACTGATTCACAAGGTTGACCAGAGAAAATCCTAAAACGCTATCCGCAAGTTGGGAGTTCCAATCAGAGCACTTGTCGTTGAAATCGCCAGTTACTATTAAGATGTGAGTGTTGCATTCAATGGCAGAGGAGATGGAAGACGCCAAAGACCTGAGAAATGCATCACGGATTTCGGCGGACTGGCCAGGTGGACGATAGTAGTTACCAAATAATACCTTCCCATGCTGGGTCAAAATTTCAACCCAGACGCATGCGCAATCTATGCTTTCAAAATCCGGGCGTCTTACACACGGTAGAGAAGAGTGAATAAATGTCAGAACCCCGCCGCCTCTTCCCGTTGTGCGGTCTGTACAATACAGAGGTTGGAAGTCGTCGATGAGAAGGATGTGATCGGGGAAATATTCATCTAGCCAGGTTTCAGATAATGCAATATTATTAAAGTCACCTGATTGGGCCAGGAGATGGATCTCATCAAGTTTGCCGGCACTTCGTATACTGCGAACGTGAGAATGAAAGAACTTCAGGCGATTGTTTGAGTTCACTGTGGGACCGGGGTTCGCGTGAACGTCGATTGAAGACAGGAAAAAACATGTAAAGGAACAATGTAATGTGTTTTACACAGGAAAAAACACAGAGGAGTGTGTTTATTTATAGACAAGCCAATGAGGAATAGGAGCATATGATTTGGTTTTCGACGCCTGGACCTGGATGGAAGTGTACCATAACAGAGATATAATTGTTCGAGAAAAGACCAATGGTCATTCGGTATTGATCAATGCCAATGCCCATTGTTTATAAAACAAGGTAACTTAAGAACGGCAAAAATACAAGTACTTGTCAGAAGTGTGATATAAGTGTTATCCATCCTCAAAGTTTGATGTTTCAATTTTCCCTTTGATTTTCAGGATGTTCATTTTATTCATTTCATAGAAAAAGAACGAAGCAAAATTTAGAAAATCGCTGAATCTTTTTTACAGTTCAGATATTAGAGAAGCAAAAGCCGTTAACCGGATTAAATTTCGCACAGTCGTTTTCTTGAAATAAGCATTCTTAGGTGAAGTTCTCGTCCTATGATCCTTTCTGAGAAAACAAGCTTCAAAGGCCTTTGATGTCGATCATTTGCCTCCGAAAAAATACCATTTGCTCCAGTTGAGCTGATATTTGTACAAAACGTACTAAACATCGTCCCTTAACATTTGGGAGGTTGTCAATCAATTCCTGGCCAATCACATGAATAAAAGAGCCTTAGAAGTACAGAAAACACTATTCAGCGATCTGTCAAACGGCGACAGCGACAGTCTGGTTTCAAAGTGTGACGTCATGGAGGTGGCCCTTCGGGCCCGGTGACCTCAAGCCTGGCAACGGAAGTTGTGTTGCCCTGCTTCGGTGGGGCGGCCCACGGCCGCTCGTTGTCAGTGGACGGATGGCGGGTTTGGTTTTCTGCCCCCTGCCTCTTCATCCCGTTTTTATGGATAGTATTCAATTGTATTTACTCCTATGTGTATACTTTATGTAGTTAGCTCGTTAGACTTGTCTGTACACTTTACTTAGTTAGCTTGTCAACAGTTATTATTTTGTTGTTATTTTCTCAATGAGTTTCATTTCTTTTTGTTACGCTATTTTGTATGTTTTCTCTGCTGTTCACATTTATGATTGTTTCGATGTGTTTATTTGTACTTTTATTTCCTCATCCATGGGTTTTCGATAAAATATTATTATGTACGTGGGTATTGTTGATTAAAGTGCCAGTTTTTTCCCCACCTGTCTTTGGTGTGCAGGACCCCTGGGGTAAACCATCACGGCACGGCCTTTGATGGGACATCGTCTGAGGATTCCCGCTCCTGTTGAACATTTAAAGTCTCCCTTCATCAGAACACAAAACAAGCAAGATAACTATAAAGCAAACCACTAAGGTTATGATATGTTGGCATGTTTGCATCTTTTCCCTGCTCACGAACATACTTTCACATTGCCGCCCTGATACACTCTCCTTTTGCCATGGGCCGTTGCTACCTGCAGCCACGTGACAGACTGTTAAGTGTGATTGACGGGTGGCATTGTTCCGTTTGGCGGCTGAAAACCAAAATAGTGACACATGGACGTCCGGAAGTCCACAAGCCTTTTTGGTTTTGGGCGTTCTTCTCATATTTCTGCTTTAGACGTTTAGTTAATAGCTTGAAATTTTGACAACTAATAGAAAGGACATTCATATTGTAAAAACCGCTAAAATCTCAATATCGGCCATGCAAAGGGTTTTGGTGTCTTAACTGTCCAACCCCAGGGTCAACAGGGAGCAAGAAGGGGCCTACGATAGTTACAAGCTTGCCTAATTGTACTTGATATATGGTTAATATTTTCATTGCATTCTCTTGTCTTTAATACAAATGACTTTCATTCTTTTCTGACTGGCCCTTGCTTTTACTGTTAATATCCAAAGATTATTAGGAAGTTTGGCCACAATAATTTACAGTTTTTAGACTTTCTGTTTTACAACTTAACTTTATCTTTTGGCATCTTTCTGTTTTAATATTCACTTTCAGACATTTCAGGCTTACATGTTTTCTGTCAGATTAAACCCCCCTGGGGCTATCTGTACAAGCAGCGGCCTACCACAGTTACATGTTTGCCTAATTGTACTTAAAATCCTGTTTAGAAAAATTGTTTTGATAACATGTTTTTGGCATAAATGCTAATGACTTTCATTCTTTTCTAACATGCCTAAATGCACATTTACTCAATATTAAAAAATTACTCGAAATTGACAGTATTTTCTCAAATGTCACAAACCTGACACATTACGTTGATACATTGACTCAGGGTCGGCAGTGAAATAAAGCTTAATTGTTTGAGGAGTAGGTGTCATCATGGAGCTGGTTTTACATCTCTGGTGCAGGATGTACATTGTTGCAGTCGTTGTTAGGATTTCGCATGGTTTATACAGGTGGTCTAGCTGCAAACTGTTTATTTTACTATCACTGGGACTACATATAATGCCCCAGCTTGTTTCCACTTCAGTTAAACATTGGCGGACGGTTTAACTAGCATAAGCTGTCCAGTTAGAAAGGGTACATATTGGTTCAGGGGTAAGTTAAATTGTTCTTCTCTGAACCTGTACTATACAAATTTTGTAATTATGGTTTGTTTGACAGGTACTATTCTTTCATAATGAAGCTCTGCATGTATAAGCAAAACTTCACGTATTTAGCTAATTCATCAATTGCCACGTTCATATTTATTCATTATGATGCGGGTTGTCTTTGCTGAATATTTAGCTTAGACAAGGAGCCGCTACTCAGAGAGACATGTACGAGTAAAATGCTCCGAAACATGTGGGGTGGTTACCCGCTGTAGACCCTTTAATTTATTTGGGCTAATACAGCCTATGTCAAAATTTTACAGAGGAACGTGTGCAATATGGACAATAGTACTTCTATGTATATAGGTTAGGCAAGGACAGGTTAGCTTATGGAGTGTAAAGAGTTCGGACTGCGGAATAGGGTAATGACTACTAGCAAGTGGTTTTGGACAAAAAGACACAAATACAATGAGTTCTTACGTGGAGAGCTGACATCAGGTATGCATATAAAGTGGGGCTTATTTCCCACCATTGCAGTCGAAAATACCATGTTGCTTTTTTGCGTGAACGTGGCTTGACCTTGAATCCATAGACGCACATGTGCAAACAATTCTTGAAATATCAAGAACCACTAGCTGAAAATCCTTGTACCCGGCTCGCTTTTGTGCACCGGATAAGCACCAAGCACTCAAACTGACCACACTCAGGCTCCCTTAGGAGCCAAGGCCTCGCCATAAGCCTTGTCGTTGTCTTGTCCGCCGGCTTACCAGCCTTCTGTCAACATTGACTGCTGAAGAATCACCCGTAGTGATTCTTCATGAGCAAGACTCAACTCAAATTGATTTGACATGATCATATAACAATATTAAGGAATGAGACAGAGTACATGTAATCGGTGATTATGAATTAGTATACTCGTAACTGACACGTCTACATGTAAACTGTATATTGCAATCTATTGTTAGGATGACTTCAGCTAAGGATTGGGATCCGCTATCGCTGGAACTACCTGGAAGAAAAGGTATGTATAATGTAAGATGACACCTGAGCTAATCACGACAAATATGACACAGGTTGGCGTGACAGGGAGGGAAAATGCACACATACAAAGGAAAATTTATGAAGAATATTAAAACATTACCATTTTCTAAGATTTGTATTCCCAACATGCATGCGGTAAAAGTAAAATTTTTGGAGAAAGTGTTGACTTTTTTGGATGTATCCTATGCATTCTTGCCATGTATATGACATTATCTACACAAGTAGTGTAATCTCCATCAAACCTTTTTTGTTACCTTTTCTCTTTTTATGCTTTGAAGACTTGGGTTGACTTTTGCCTCTGGTAGGCAATTTGGCCAATTTAGCACTTTCATGAAATATCTCATTTACCATTTTCACACACTTATCCGTTAATTCCAGGTCAGTGTTATTATCAGGGGTTGAGCTTAGAAATTTAGAGATTGATTCTAGTACAGTAGCAGACTAAATTGTTTCTAAAAAAAATTTTTACATCTCCCTGCTTCCAACCATATCTTACCGGCTTTGGGTTCAGTTGTGCTGTACCTATCAAAATGACATATCGTTGTGTAGATGGATGGCAGAAAGTATGCAGTGGATTGACATAGGTGTAGTATCATGAACATGAAAAGTTTCAATGGAAGTCATTAATCTTTCGGAAGCCACCAAATGATCAATGACGCTGGGGCTCCCATTAAAGCTAAAACAAGTACTAACACCTGAGATATCCCCCAGGGATCTAACATTCAATATCCGGATACCAGCGGTCTTGCATAGTTGTAACAATTGTTTCCCATGATCATCAGTGGTATACTTGTCACCATTAATTCTAGGTAAGGGGGTGTCGTGCTTTATATTTACAGGGAAATCAAGGTAACGCAATCCCTCATCATGTGTGCAATAGTCTGGTTCATTAGCTTTGCGAGCACTGAAATCGCCAGTAATCAGACAAGCACTTTTAGAGCTGAGGGCTGTCAAAGCTTGATTTAAAATTTCAAAATTATTTTCCCGTTTCAAAGAATATGTTGATGAGGCAGGACTGACATAGGCTATTGCTACATACAGATCCTCTTCGATATGAAAGAATTGTTTCCAAAGTTTAATCCACATGATTTCAGTACATGATACAGGTAAGAATTACATTGCAGGTCTTAGTTCTTCTCGTATTAAGATTGCTAGGCCCCCGTAATATTTAGTAGCTTTACCACTTTTGGGTCTTATGTTTTGTACAATGTGATATCCAGGGAATGAAAAAGAGTCTTGATAACCCCAGTAGGTTTCAACAAGGCATGTCAAATCAAAGTTTAGTAATTTGGTTGCAATATCTGGTTCGCTTAGTTTATAAGTCCGTTGGTTTCCATTTCTATAAAATAAACCATCTATGTTCCAATATCCTATATGCAGGTCTTTTTTGTATTTAGAGATTTTACCCATAATACTGTAATCTGTTGAGTGAAATATAATACAAAATGATATGGCATTAAATAAACATCTAACACAAAAATATTTGAATTAAATTGTTGTCATTACAATGTTTTCTACATGCTGAAGAATAAAATTCTATGTAAAGGTCATTTCATATACATGCCATAAAATAAAATGTCTGTAGAGGTCGTTTCGCATAATGTTGGCGCTTCTGAGCGCTGTTGACAGTCTCAATGTCTGGTATTATTTTACATAATATATCTGTAAGTTCATTTAATCGCAATGTCTGGTATTGTTTTTGGCGGGTATTTACTTGCTCATTCCAAAAGTATAACATTAGTAATACATATGATGAACATGAATATACTTAGACAACAAATATTCACTCTGATATGTATTCACAATAACTAGTAGAACTGTAGCCAAATATTCATGTTGACTATCAAGATGTGTATGTCACTTGTATAGCACCACAATGTGAAGCTTTGTAGTATCACAGGTGTTCTGCGTACGTTGATCTGTGTCCGCAGAAGATAGTGATATCAATTCAGCAGCTAAATATAGTGATTTACGACACAACAAACTATACAGATATACATTAGAATAGCAGACAAGTACAGGGTGATGCTGTGTAGCATCACATCACCTGTGTTCCGTAAGTTCACATAATCTATCTGGCACCATCTACAAGGTGATGCTTTGTAGCATCACATTGAAAGTGGTCTGTAAGTTCACATAATATATCTGTAAGATCACTTAACATACCTGGCACCATGTACAGGGTGATGCTTTGTAGTATCACACCCCAAATCCTCACAAGTGTTCTGTAAGTTCACATGACATATCTGTAAGAACATATCTGGCACCATGCACAGGATGATGCTTTGCAGCATCACATCACAAATTTTCAAAAATGTTCTGTAAGTTCACATGACATATCTGTAAGTTAAGTTCACACATTATATCAGAACACACTTGTAACAAAAAAAATCAGGGGTAACTATCACGAATGTTCAGTGTGTCTATACAGTTAAGTTCGTAGTTACTAGATTTTGTACTGTGCAAGTATGGTTTGCATATCTGTAATAAGACTAGAAAATATTGATCGATTAGAAAGGTCCTTGTCCTGTTTTGCATTTAATTTTTCATGTAGATAGTTGACCCTGGAAGTCTCGTTTACAGCTCTATCTGCCTTTCTGAAGGATGGTGTTGGAACATGCCTGTCATGGTTAGCATTGTATGGACGATCCTGATATTTGGGATTGTCACTGTGGAGACGTTCCTGATAGTCTCTATACCCTGTCATTCCTAGAGCTGGATTGATAGAAGTCTTGATATTTCTGACAAGAGCTGCAATTCCTTCACCATTTAGATGTATACCATCCTCTTTATACAACCTCCTCCTGTTAAGGTTGCCTTAGGGAATCCTTTTGAGAGGTGGTGAGTCTAAGTGTTCATTTAACTTCGGTGTCTTTTTCCTGTAGCTCGAGGAGGAGTCAATCATACGAGTAGATTCATTGATGTTGATACAAAGAAAATTACTCCTACAGAATTGTTAAAGTTTGAGACCATGCGGAGTACATGCTTTGGCGTTTAAGTCGCCAAACAAAAAGATATCGTCTTTGCCAGTAGCTTTAGCCATATTGCAACTTATTTGAAATTCGTCCCAATAGGAAACAGGGGTATTAGGAGGTTTGTAAATTACTCCTACCAAGAACTTGTTGTTATTGATTTTTACTCACACCATAAGACTTCAAGGTTATCAACTTCCATATCACAACAATGAGAAATAAAAAAGTATTAAGAAACAAAAAAGAAACACCCCCACCCCCTTGACCGCTAGAACGATCATGGCGAATAATATCATTGTAGTCATGGATAACAAAATCATCATTGCTGTGGTTGTTAGTTAAAAAGTTTCAGATACAGCTGTAGTGTCAAATTCAGGTGGTAAATCTGAGCGAAAAAAAGATAAGTTTGTCCTGAGACAAACTGCGTATATTTGCATTGCACATAGAAACTGCTCTAAAATTTTAGTCGGGTCCAGGATTTGGTGCACATCGCCACGAAGCAAAATCACCAAAGGTAGAGTTCCTTGAAAATACTCGACATTTTTTAGTGAAGCCTTACAAAAGAGACATGGTATATCGAACACAATGTATTAACAATGCATCGCAGTTTAATAGGACGTATTGAACGGCTGCTCAAACAGCTACCAGCTGCTATATACAAACATGTACAGGATACATGGACAAAAAGGGGACAGTTGCAATCCCAAATAAAAGGTGCAATGGGTATACACGGGCAAATCGGTATAAGTACAAACGATATAAAATCAATAGAACAAGAACGCTATATGCGCGCAGTTAGGTGTAAGCTGCTGAACGGGTAAAGAGACGATAAGAGAGTTGGAGGATAGTAGCTAGGTTGTTAGTTAAAAAGTTTCAGATACAGCTGTAGTGTCAAATTCAGGCGGTCGGAGAGTACGCCGCCAAACGTACTGAAGCCAGTGATCTTTTGGACAAAGAAAATTTCTCTGTCTATGGTATGGTCGATACCTGTCACTTAGATGAGCACGACTTGACTCTTAACAATATACACAATGAATATAAATGGATCGGTAAAGCCAGATCACAGAACCACACCAAAAAATATGGAGGTGGTTTAGGGTTTCTCTTAAGAAAAGAAATACAGGTTATGGATAATAACATTTTAAATTCAAAGGCAGATGATTTTGAAAGACTATGGGTGAAGATTAACATTGCCTCCAAGTACCTAATGATAGGTTTAACATATTTTCCTAATGATAATTCACAAAAGGAGGAAAGTTCGAACCTAATAAATGAATTGACAGAAAATATAAGTTAATTTAATAACTTAGGTATGGATTGTGTTTTATTAGGGGATTTTAACGGTAGGTTACCTGATTTTAGACCACAAGGACGTGTAAGTACCAATGGTGATCTGCTGCAAGCAATGTTAGAAGCTACGGATCTGAAGGTACTAAATAGCTCGCCTTTATGTAGTGGTCAATATACATGGCAGAGAGGCGATTCCAAGTCTACCATTGACTACGCATTGGTCACCGAAGCGATGTATGTTTGTCTGGAAAGTGTATTGATTGATGAAATGGGTTTTTATGATATAGGCAGTGACCACAATTCTTTTAAGATTGAATTTAACCTGACCATGTATGGTACGTATGAATCATTACCAGACCAACAGCCTAAGTCCTACAGGTGGAAAATAGAAAGTGTACATGATTGGAGTCAATTTAAAAAAGAGATCTCATTCCACCTAGGTAACTTTAATGATAAATCATACCATTGCAGTAACAAAGCATGGGATGAATGGAAAAATATTGTATTAGAGGTCGCCGAGAGAACAGTGGGTGTCGAAGAGTCAAGTGGACATAAGGGTTACGTGTGGAACAAAGAAGTGCGGCCATTGATAAAGAACCGCAGAATGACCAACAGGTTATATAGGTACTGGGCAAAAAGCGACACATGTGAACCTGAAGTTTTGCATGATCTATGGAATGAATACCTCCGGTTTAAGAGTCTAGTGCATGAGAAAATAAGACGTGTTAAGACAGATCACAAAGTCAAAGTTTTAATTACGAATTCACAGAAGGGTACGAAAAATTCGCGCGCATATTGGTGTATGCTACGCCGCCTAAATGGTAACAATAGTTTTCCTATGCGCATTTGTGATCCGAATGACAGCAATCGCATAATTGACGATCCTAAGGAAAGTAAGAAAGTCCTAAGTGATTACTGGCATAGTTTGAGAGGTAAACAGTCTGGTGCGTGCACAGATAAACAGGTACACGCAAAGGTCAACAACTTGCAGAATCTTACAGGCGATGCGGACGGACTTTGTAACATCATTATAACGGAATTTCTAGTTGAGGAGTCCATCAGCCGGCTAAAAAATGGTAAATCTTGCGGTATAGACCGCATACCTAATGAATTTTTAAAGAGTGGTGGGTCCGTTTTAGTCAAATCTTTAGTTAAAATTTTTAATCTATGTAAAGTTCTCGAGGTATACCCAGATGATTGGTTTAGAGGCATGATCAAACCTTTACTGAAGAAAGGTAAACCTGAAATTTTAAACAATTATCGTGGCATTACTCTAACTTCCAACGTCTATAAAGTGTTTGTATCGGTCATGGAAAAACAGTAAATGTCATTTTTTGAGGATCAAAAACTACTTGGTGAATATCATGGTGCTTACCGAAAAGACCGCAGGTTAGAGGATCAGTACTTTGCTCTAAAGGGCATATGCAGTCTGAGAAAGGACAGGAGAGAAAAAACCTGGCTTGCATTCTTGGATATTAAAAAGGCCTTTGATATAGTTAACAGAGAACAATAATTCTACTCACTTTGGAACAGCAGGGTACAGGGTAAAGCCTGGAGGCTTATAAAAGGTTTGTATAGTAGAGTAGAAAACAAAGTGATTTTTGGGCCTTTTGAGAGTGATTGGTTCCAGACAGTAAATGGTGTTAAGCAGGGCTATATTATGTCCCGACGCTGTTTTCTTTAGTAATGCAAGATCTGATCGCTAGTTTGCTTGAAAAAGATATGGGTCTTATGTTTAATCATGAGAAAATTCCAGCACTGCTCTACGCTGACGATGCTGTTCTAATGGCTTGTTCCGAAGAACAACTGCAGTTGATGCTGGAGACTGCTGATCGGTTTGCATTGAAATGGGGACTTAAGTTTAATGGGATGAAATCTAAGGTAATGGTGATTGGAAAACGCACTGACCATACAAAAATCTGGATGCTGGGTAATGTTCCCATCCAGGAGTGTACAAATTATAAATATTTGGGTATATTATTTTGCCAATCTCTTTCTGATACCGGGCATATTGAAACTTATCTACAACCTAAAATTATACGGTTGAAAGGTTACTTATTTAGCATACTTGCTTCTCATGGAAATGTCAAGAAAGTGAATTTTGGCGATTGCCTTTGGAAACATGTAATATCGCCGGCACTTTCACACGGGTGCGCAGTGTGGCTGAATGATACGAAAGAAAGTGTGTCAACTCTCAGATCAATGCAATACGCGACAGCAAAGGCTATCCTGTGTGTACAAGCTAATCCTTCTATTACAGCCACCCTAGGGGAGCTTGGCTGGCTACCGGTTAACATATATTTGGACAAGCAAAGAGTGAAATATTTTCAGCGTCTGAAGTACCATTTAGAGCCTACCCGTTTATGTAAAAAGGTATTTACCTAAATGGAAAATAATTTTGCCGAGCATAAGAAATCTACTTGGCCCTACGTTAAGGAAATGTATAGGATTTTAACAGAAGTTGGTCTTGACTTTGTCACAGAGAAAAATATTGTAGATTTACCTCTAGTGTATTATAGACTTCGCCTGAGCCTTTTTTACCAGGAATTTCATGATGAAATTTGCTCTATGTGTACTTCATCCTTATACAAGCATAATAAGACATCCTCTACCAAAGAAAATATTTATTCAATATAGACCAGTTTGAAAGATCCTGGTCGAAATTTAAGGCCAGAACAAGTTGTTTAGGCTTACAGACAGACTTAAAGAGATGGGGTCTTTCTGAAAACGACACTTGTACTTTATGCCTTGACGGTAAAGAAGATCTGCAACATTTTTTATCCACATGTCCTATTTATAACGATTTACGAGTTAAGTGTTTCTTTGATCTGGAGTCAAACCTTCTCAACTCCAAGAATCAACAAGCTTGGATGCAGTTCAGTGCCTCTTCTTTATTCCTCAAAACATGTCTGTTTATGAGTTTGACATGTCTGCTTCATGCTGATGGTATCGAGATTTTTGACAGGGCATGTAAACGATATTTGTCTGCGGCATGGTGTCTGCGCAGAAATCTGTGGGATCCATCAGGTTATGTATATGGCCATAATTGTATATAGTTTTTAGATGATTATATGTGTATTTTATCTATTATCTTTGTATATATGTCATATGTGCATTTGGACGCACCGTGGTATATATGTAATATGTGCATTTGGACGCACCGTGAAGTGCCCCAGTTCACGGTGCCTCCGATGTAAAGGGGTAGTTTTCCCAAATAAATTATTATCATTATTAATTATTATGCAGATAACATAACTATATCATAACATAACCTTCGGGGCTATCTCTGCAGCATATTATCATCCCACGAAAATACAAACCGAGTAACGTTTGGCAATACTATTATTTGGAGGAATATAATTTTTCCTTCTATTACATATGGAAGTTCAGTGTGGGTCTGCAGTACGAATATGTCTTAAGCTACTCTCAAGTCCGTGCAGTATGCAATGACATGCGCCATCTTGCAGGTGCGCTTCTCATCGGCGATAATAGCTACTCTTGGTAAACTGGGATGGTTGCCAGTAAATATTATTTTCGAACAGATGATAGTTAAATTTTTCACCCTATGAAATTGGATGTACCCTATACTCAGTTATGCAAACATATTTTTAATAGCTTAACGGAGTCCACTAGCGACCAGTCGCCCAATACCTGGTCATATGCGGATGAAATGACAAAAAACGTTTAAAAGCGTGTGCATGGATCGTGTTTTCGAGTCAAAAAACAACAATCACACGTGATTTTCCCACCAACAGCGATTCCTCGTGAGAGATAATGGTAACGCACTCTCAGCCATGTAAGATTCCCTATGTATCACATGTCAAATGTACATAATGTTTTACCACATGTACAATATCCGTGTGCACCATATTGTTTCATTTATCCGATGTACACCACGGTGTATCAAATGTAAAATATACATACTATTTCACCACATGTACAACATACATCATATTGTGTCAAGTGTAAAGTAGACACCTAGCACATGTACGATGTATGATGTATCATACGTACAATGTAAGTCACATTTTGTCACATGTGCAATGCACATCATCATGATCATGTACACATTATGCACGATGTACATCATATTGTGCCGTACTTATGATGTATGATCACATAATTGTATCCGCTGAGAACTTCTACAAACGGGGTCATATTGGGGTCACTTTGTTCTCCGACTTTTACTAAACAGGTCA
Source organism: Hermodice carunculata (assembly GCA_964020975.1). NCBI lineage: Eukaryota > Metazoa > Annelida > Polychaeta > Eunicida > Amphinomidae > Hermodice > Hermodice carunculata. The sequence goes on from OZ026619.1 coordinate 74,625,925, forward strand.
TTTGAGCCAACGTCTTACAACAGATTCAGTATTTATGTCTGTGTGGCAACACAGACATATTGTTTTTCTAGGCACTCTTTCTTTCTTTCTTTACAGGCAAATTTGTCCGACATTTCATTTGAAAAGTATTACACGTGGAAACTCCAAACTTGGCACAATTATACTTCTATAGATGAAGTCTCGCCTTTTTATAATGAGAGGTCATGCTTTTCAAAATTATGCAAATGAGGGCTAATTAAAGTTTTAGATCCTCAATATCTTATATACTATAGTAGATTTAGTTCCGAGTGTATAGGAGTTCGATCAAAGCAAGGTCAAGTTCATCTCAAATGTCTATCTCTTGTCAAGGTCAAAGATCAATTTTATGCCAAATTGTCATTTTTGAGGTCAAGATTCACTTCAGGTGGAGGTCATCTGAAGGTCAAAGGTCATTTCAAGCTCGATGGCCACTTTCCATGGTGGCTTTCTTCTGGCCATAACTTGGTCACTTTTTTATCCAATTTTGATCATGTTGGGCTCAAATTGTAGCTATTGTAACACTGCACATTTATGAAACGTACATGTGACCTCTTAAGGTCAAAGGTCAAGGTCATTTGGACCTTTGAAAGTTTCATCCAGTCATAGCTTGGCCAATTTCCATCCAATTCGATCATAATTGGACTCAAATTGTAGGTATTGCAACACTGCACATTTTTATAAGAAAATATTACCTCTTAAGGGCAAAGGTCAAGGTCATTTGGCCCTTTGAAAGTTTCATATTGCTATAACTTGGTCAATTTTCATCCGATATGGTTCATGTTGGGCTTAAATTGTGGGTATTGTAACACTGTACAATTTAAATGTGACCTGTAAAGGTCAAAGGTCATGGTCGTTTGGACCTTGAAATTTGCATCCAGCCATAAGCTTAATGTAATGTGAAGTACCAAAGGATAAAAGTGGTAGCATTTGCTATTTACAACTTTTGAAGGCACACAGACAGGTTTGCATTGAAGCAAATCTTTTCTAGTCTCATCTACATTCTCATTCTCACAAGTAGAAATCACGCTGCCTGGTCTCTGTAGAAGAGTTAAGAGAAATAAGATGATGTTGGAATCTATTAACGGTCAGATATTTTATCCTCCTGTTTGCATAAATACCTGGGTAGCCTATTGATTAATTAGTGGTCCAGTATTTCCATGAACCATAATGCATATTGACTTCGAGACAAACTCTTAAAAAAATACAATATATGGGCCTACCAAATGGGATTTTCATGTAGAATAAGGAGAACCGCACATCTACTCGGAGCGATTAACTTCCAGGAAGACTACAATATGTAGCAAGTGAGATTTCTATAGACCACAATACATGCTTACTTGGGGGCGGGAGTTGTAAAGAGACCACACCAACTGGAATTCCAAATTGTAGAAATAGAAACAACAGTGATATATATCCCGTATAATTCTCAACCCAAACAATACCAAAAGCCAATCTGTCCACCTAACCCTGGTTCGCCAATCCAGTTACTGTCTATGTTTAAACCTATAGATAAGTTAACATATTATCACGTTCAAACTTTAGAAAATTCCAAGCTTCAATAGCCAAATGAATTTATAAACGGGTCATCAGTAGGAAACCACCAATCATGTTTCTCAGCCTAAATTCCCGGACATGTTTTTATGTGATGCCGGCTGCTTACCTTTACCTTGTTTGTCGTAAAAAAACACTTGAATTTAAAGAACGTATGAACTTGAAATATCAGCAAGTACATGAGTACATACTTTATACCAAGTTCTTGCTTATAATAGCAAGACTTTAAAAAATATTATATGAACTAACATATGCACAAATATACGTAATAAAATAGCAAAATTGAAATTTAGACTTACCCTGAGAAAGAATTCCATTAATATTTATGTACCGTCTCGGAAAAGCACCAAAAAAAACCTGGCGATCAAAAGTTCCAGGCACAGAAGGACTACCCAGAAACCTGAAACCTGAACCTACACAAAGGTGTCGGAAATCCACCTGACCCGCTGCATGCATTGAGAAAAGAACAGTCAAAATGTCGTCTTAGGTCGGTTGCTCTACTAAATTTGAAACACTGTGCAATTACATAAATAGCACAGGCATAGGCCCAGCAAAGCAAACAAAACCCTTTCTCTGTGCTCCGCGAATTCATTCAACCTTTGATAAAATTATCTGAAGGGGCGTTTCAATTATGATCTCTTCGATTGACTATGCATTTGTGTGTTGTCTATTTAGTCATTTAATTAAATCTAAGCTGTAGAATGCTACATCTAAACAAGATAGCAGTCCACGTAGCTTTTGTGCCTAAATTAACGAAGGCAACAAATATACGGGAAATTTTCGAATTTTTGGAATAAGAAATGAATATACGTCCCATATCGATGCCATAATCCATATTAATTTGGAGACAGACTTTTACGGATACCACATAATATACACAGCGACATTTCCATAAAAGACATTACATATTTACTTCGAGGCGAACTTGTAGACATACCTCTATTCCGAGTGAGATTTCAGTACACCATATGAAAATTTACTAGGACACACACTTGCAGGAAGGCCACAATCGATACCAGACGAGATTTTCATAAACCATAATAAACGTTTACTTAAACTCAGAGTTCATGAAGATCAAAATACGCAATAGAAAGACCAGCATGTATTCCTCAACATATTTACAAATGCGCAAGCCTTACAAAATCACTTGTTGCATGGTATTCCATTCAAATTTAAGTCAAAAATACCTTTCCCCTTTTACTTGCTCAGAATATTTCGAAGCTAGGTAAAAAATCATCAAAGTATTCTTATTCTTAAAAATTGAGATGTTTTAAATACCTATTTATGCTAATAAGACCAAGATCTTAGTTGATGAGTAAGCTAGTAAAATTTAGAAAACAAAGTTTATTCTCCTGTATAATTCACACAACCTATTAGCTCAGGCGACAATTTTCAAATTTAAAAAATACGACAAGCTTATAATTTGGTTACTTCTTAATTTAAGAATGGTAAACGCGAGTTTGGTGCAGAATGTTGACAGACGGATTCAGCAATTTTCCGTGAACAAGCATGACTCGGTGTATTTAGAAATATTATGCTCAATTCCGCACAGAAGCTACCAAGTAAACACATAAACAGACAGTCAGACAGACAGGGAGACAGACAGGCAGACAGAAAGACAGACAGATAGATAGACAGACATATAGATAGATAGATAGATAGATAGATAGATAGATAGATAGATAGATAGATAGATAGATAGATAGATAGATAGATAGATAGATAGATAGATAGACAAACAGACAGGGAGACAGACAGACAGACAGACAGACAGACAGACAGACAGACAGACAGACAGATAGATAGATAGATAGATAGATAGATAGATAGATAGATAGATAGATAGATAGATAGATAGATAGATAGATAGATAGATAGATAGATAGAAGAGAGAGATGGATGCATGGACGATGGACGGACGGATGAAAGATAGACGGAAAACAGACACAAAGAAACATGCATATGCACACATACACGCAGACATTTTTGCATACACAAACGCGGTAGGATTTTTGTATCCTACTTACAAAATTCTCTTCAGTTGCCGACAAAATACGTTCAAGAAAAGTGAAAGTAATCATCGTTACTCACCAGCAAGCTTGAGGACATGGAATCCAAGGAGGTTTAGGAACAAAACGCTCCAAATTACAGCCGCTCTTAATTTGCACATAATTGTTCTGTAATCTCTTGCCTATCTTAATTTCGTCTCAAGCTTCACATGACGTTCCCACAAGGTACAAAACATTTTCTTTGCGCCTGCATATGTAGATACGAGGAATGTATTATGTGTGCCAAAATTTTGCGTCAAACCGAGTGTATGTGTAAGGTATTTGTATGGCTCTTGCTGCCGTTTCGAGGCCCACGGTTTCAATCGATACATAATTTTGCTGCCCAGGTAAATACCTTCAGAGAGGGTAATTCGATAGTTTGTTGTCGCGGACAACTGCTCATAATGTGATACACAGGAGAAAAATTGCAAGCTTTCTCATAAGAGACGCTCTCACGCCTATTAATTTAATGACAATTGGCTTGGTTGTACAGTTAAAGAATTGTTTAAGTACAAAATGCAAAGAGTGGTAAAGAATTGAAAGCTAGTGGAGAAATACGGCATGAAAATTCAGGGTACATTTAATAAGCCTTCAGGCAATTTTACAATTCAGGGAAATTATATTGTGTCGGACGCACGAAGCATAAAAGCATCATTAACATGTAAGAAACATCGATCAAGGAGTTTCCAGACAGGTGAAGTTTGCTTATTTTATGTTCTGTAGACTATGTCATTTTTGTAGGATCTGTTACACAGATAATAATACGATTTAACCCATCGCCGGTCAGAATAAGAATAAATATATAGCTTTCCTCGGCGCGGATCGGACACAATGGAAAATATATTGACATTGGGGTCTGCCATCCTGAGAGGTCTTATATACGATTCTCAGCAAAAATATTTTTATTAACACGAAGTTTGCATCCAAATATTTAAGAAGGAAACAGTCGGCATGCGGACGCTTTGGTTCGATTTCAGCGGGAAAGGGTTAACGGGCCGCTAAGAAGATTGAGTAACAAGATACGAAGTAACTGTTTAATAGGACATCAATGACATGCAACATTTAAATACCTTGCGAGGTTGCTATTACAAAGTACTCTTGCCGTACATCCACATGAAGGAACAAAAGTAGAAGCCGTGGGACAATATAGATTTCAGCAAAGTGTCTGTAGTACATGACTTGTTCAAGGCTTTATTGTCCATTGTTGATTCCGATGTAACTCAGAAGTAAAAAGCCGATTACTGACAAACATTGTTAGTGGCAACCAAAAAAATGTCTGATCACAATGTTATAACCTATTCTTATTTTCATGGCGTTGGAAATTTAGTTAAACTTACCGTGTGTAACTAAGAATATTAGAGTACTATCGCCCTAAAATATCATGTGCTTTTTATTAGCATGAGTGGAGATTAGGCATTGCGCTGAATGTTTTGGCTCTATCGTGTGCAGGTCCGGAATTATGCTGTGTGCTTTTGCTCTGGCTGGTTTAAATTTTTCAAGTGGACAACTTTACTCAATGCACAACCTCCGCATTGATTTCGGAAAACATTTGACCATATCAAGGGAAAGTTTTCTTGAACAAGTTTAATAAACAATTCATATTTTATAAGACCCGTGTTTTCACCGTTGTTCGGACTGTCTATTTGTTTTTCAACAATTATAGATGCGACACTGGGATGTAATCCATCACACTTCTTGATTTTTAGCGGATTGTTTACAGGAGATTGTAAAAAGACACGTGATACACCAAAAGCATTTTTGCCCACAGGTTCTCTGCTTGGTCCAATTCTATGTGTCCTAGCATGCACACGAATGATGGAATAAGCAGTGTTTGCCAATGACAAACATTTTATACATCGGTACTTTGGCCAATTACCAACGCAAAAATATGCAAATGTGTTGTGTAGTCTTTTAGGAATACAATGACTGGATTTTAAACTATAAGAGACTTTAAAGTTATGATGCAAAATTTTTTTTGCAAGCTATATATATATAAATAGACTTAACTTCAGACTCGTGTAAAAACTTGCTGATCCACTATGTCATACTTATGCAACTAATGCGACGCTTCCGATAAAGGACCGACGAATTCTCTTGATATAGTCTCTACAATGTTACGTCAATTAGTAACGCAAAAGAATGTAGATATTTTGTACAGCTGCTTTTCTCTCTGTTTTTCTAAGTTTTGGTCGTTGTAATTTTGTTTTGTGTTTTGTTTTTTTGGGGGGGGGGTGTTTTTGGGGGGCATTTGGCGGGTTGGTTTTTTTTGTAGGAATCTAATAACTGGATTATAAACTATAGAAGACTTGAAAGTTATAATGCAAAACTTCTTTTGTAAACTATATATAAATAGATTTAATTTCAGCCTCGTGTGAAAACCTGTTAATCCACCATGACATACTTATTCAACTAATGCGACGCTTCCGATAACGGACCAACGAATTCTCTCGATAAAGTCTCTAAAATGTTACGTCAGTGCAATATCATTGTGGCAATTAAATCCCTGACGTGATGTCTGAAGGATTCCACGATTCCCCCAGGAACCATGTGGGTTTTAGGGGCTAAATTGAAAAGCCAGCATAGGCAGGTATAGCTTGGAAATTCTCTTTTCAGCTTTGATAAAGATTCTTTTATTAATAGTCATATAGCCCCTCGAGCACATTCGAAATAAATCAAAGGCATAGACATAACTTCAAACACTCACATACACCCACACGCACACACACCCACACACATATATATACATAGACACACACACATATATTATATATATATATATATATATATATATATATATATATATATATATATATATATATATATATATATATATAACGGCTGGGATCAAGATTATATTCATATACTCTCTTGATTTACATGGCGTATGCGGGGTGTTCAAGTGTTATATTACAAGAGGACACATGGACCAAAGACGTGCTAGTCAGGGGCGCGTCCCTGCTTGGACGAAAAGCCCCAAGGGGTTCACTAAAGAGCTCTTGTTCTACGTTTGTCAGTAACCCTGTCATAAAGTTTCCAGAGGTGCATAAAGGATGTTTAAAAGATGCATACGTATATATGTTGTGTATGTATGTGATTGTGAAATGGTGAAGAATGCTTAAATGGGAAAAGTTTTGTTCCACCATCTATCCTACCGTATGGTTTATCAGCAAAATATATTCCTTTGTTGCATTTTGTTCTTGATGGAAGAGTCTCTCTATCTAAATCAACTCCAGTACGTTCCCTTGCCTGTTTTTTTGTTATAAATATAGGGAAATTCTATTGTTTTAATCTTTTGTTGCGACCATCATAGGAGTCAAACAAGCAATTTTGTAGAAATTGTATGATGTATGCCACGTTCAATTTGGTCCGCATTTTGTGTGATTTGGTAACATGGATACCATTAACCTTATCGCATATCCATGATCGCAAAATATTGTTAATCAAAGTCAAGGAATGAAAGAACCTACACTTAATTTCAGTATACAGAGCTGACTAGTGTATTGACCGTGTACCCGGGTACCCACCCGTAAAAGTCATTATCTGGTACCCGGGTAATTTTTAATACCCGATATTGGGTACCCGGGTAGTAAAATTCACTACCCGTCAATGCACAAGAGCAGACCATAAGCTTGGGACGCATTTAAGCACATACGGTATAATAAAATTCAAAATTCCAGAAAGTGAGGCTTTATAGTCCCAGGTGTGCATTACGTACAAGAAATTATTAGAATTGAAACTTAATACCAAAAACCATTGTTGTATTCTTGCGGAGATAAACAGACAATAAAGTACAAATTAAATGAACAAGAAGAAAGTCTCTCCGACAGAAATGATGCAGGCAAAATTGTCTCACAGTGTCTCTTATAATTTGTTAATAGTTTGGCACATGCAAAGGCGTAAATTCTCGATAATATCGCGAATATGGTAATCTTGTTAGACTTAAAACCACTCATCTCAAGAGGACAGAATCTGCAGAGTTGGGTGCATTAAGATAAGCTATCGTCGTAGCGTTTACTCAGGAACAGCTATGCCACAGACTCAACGCTACAAAATATGTTAACTACCATTTAGAAATACTTGGTCTGTTTAGACTATTTTCAAAACTGGATTACTCCTACGTAGGATGGTAATTAACCCTTTCTGTTGAAATGTATAATCAACACTCCCTTCTGTGTGCTTACTTCCAGATTATGATCAAGAACTGTGAATGACCAGAAAAATAGCTAATGACCAGAAAAATAGCTAATTCAGTCCTGTGACACTTTGCTGTTTGGCTGGGCCAACAGCGGTGGAAAATTTTATCGAGAACATTATGCATAGATATGACAGTTAACTTTTTATGTTTCTTTTCTTCTCTCTCTCTCTCTCTCTCTCTCTCTCTCTCTCTCTCTCTCTCTCTCTCTCTCTCTCTCTCTCAACGGTGCCGGGCGTTAAATTGTACATGCATGTCTTGGTTAATGAGAAATACAGTGGTACCAGTAAAAGACCACCTGTCATATGTGACCACTTTTGTCTGGCATTACTGGTGGTCTTAAATAAGAGGTACCACTGTAACATTATTTAAGACCTCATTTCCAATTACACTTTAGCGAACATTTTGTTGTAATTTGACAATCCAATTTTTACAGACAAACGAAAACTGACAAAAAAGATTTACGCTAATACTGATCTGTACTTTTGTGCTCAACTTCAAGGACCTGCGTAGATAGATGGTCCCTGTCTACTGCTACCATGACCATACGCTGAAAAACAAACATACCATGGATGGACGATTGTTAATTAACAACAGGGGCTCAAGTGTCACCTTGGTGCTTGTGCCCTCACCCTGCAGTAATTAGTTTAAGATAAGGGTGTTATCACCGTAATTTTTGTCCCAGGAACAACATCAGGTTTCTCAGTTCTGTGCTAGCCATTCCATTATGAGCAGCAACAGCACGGCAAAGGTAAGACATACGAGTAACATTAAACTGCTCAATACAACAGCACTACTACTGGTCATCTAAAAACCGTGAAATGTTTTCTTTTCGATTGATTGCACAAAAACAACTTTGCTTCCATGCATATTTTCTTGGCTGAATCAATTTGTTGTGTTTTCTTTTATCATATATGTTGTTGCAGTTAATACAAGAGTTCCGCGCTAAAGATAAATTGCTTTAATTGAATGTGAATGTATTATAGTCAATGAGACAAGTTCGATCCCAGGTGTACTTTTCAGATTCATCAAGGTGGAAACAGCAAACCGGGACTTTATTTATTCTGCTTTTATAGAGGTTTCGTGGTGTCAGTTTCACGGTTGTTTTGGTATGGAAATGAATGTAAAGCAGCCAGAACTAACGCCCCAAAGTTCTAAACGCTTGCTCTCTTACAGGAAAAATAAACTACGGGGGTTTTGGGGGGTGGGGGTGTTGCTTGTTTGGTTGGTTGGTTGGTTGGTTGTTGGTTTGTTTTCTTGTTTTTTTGTTTTTGTTTTTTTTTTTTTGTTTTTTTTTTGTTTTTTTTTTTTTTTTGTTTTTTTTTGTGGGTTTTTTTTGTGTTTTGGGGTCGGAAGGTAGGTAGTTGGGGGGGTTGTCTTCTGGGTTTTTTTGGGGGGGGTGGGGGTTTCTGGGCGTGTCTTGGTTTCTTTTTTGGTTTTTGGGGGTTTTCTGGTTTTCGTTGTTTGTTTTTGTTTTGTTTTGTTTTGTTTTATGAAAAATACACAGACTGATTATGAGCTTATCCAATGTACATGTAAACATTCTCTGTATATCATTTTATAATATTAACAATTTTTATAATGTGTCAGGGTTACCACTAAGACCATAACTTAAAAGCAAAAATATAACATATCTGATGATTGTCCACACATGATGTGTATCTTGGTGTACGTACATATTCATTGGCATGCACAGATAGTTATTCTATAACTACGTGATGATTATTTTAGAATGCTGAGCAGTGCTATGGGCCTGTTACATTATGGCGCATGTCTTAACTTGATCCTTTTGAACCAGATTTTTTCCTAATTAAACCTAAACTTTTTTGTCCATTGTAAACAGACATTTGAGTTAAAGTTTCTTGTACTTCGTAATCTGGAATAACATCAATAATAGATTTAAGAAGCTGAATAAGCCCATGTATTATAAACATGCGTAAACTTTGTATGATAAATATTTATATTTCAAATGGAAGATTGATTTGATTTCAAATTTTTCCACAATAGCTGTTTTCATATTTTTCACATTCTTTTATTGGCCGATAATATAGCTTAAAAGTCTGTAACTTTTTTTTTCAGTCAGTAGGCATGAAGTGTTTACTGTGGTTTACAGTGGTGGTGCTTTACTTGAGAGGAGGCAACTATGTTGAATCAGTAGGTAAGACACGGGGAGTGACCATAACAGAAGCCAGTTCTGTATTCCTTTGATCAGACGTGGGACCCAGTAAATTCATTTCAAAATGCAATGAATTAGACTTTTTTACGAAGCGTATTACTAAAAATGTATGCTATAGGGCTGTGGTAATGTTTCTTGCGAGCAGTAATTGGTGAAAATCACTGCTAACCTAACATCTATCCAAACCAGTTCGCAAACTGTATTTCCCAGGCAAATCTCGTTGATGCTCTATAATTGAGGATTTCCCTTGGAAGCAAATGGTTACGGCAAAACAATATTGAACACATGCGTGCCTTGCGTTCAACGAATGTCAAGTTAAGTATGTTTAATCTGTTAAATCTGTCAAAAATGCCGAAATTTGGGTCACGGATTTAAGAGATTGCATTGGAGGGAATCCATAGAGAAATGAATTATACATTCCCGATCATATGCTGTCATGTGCAGTCAGAATCCACAATTTTTGAAAATGAATCTATACGAAAGGTTTATAGATGGTAATAAAATTATACAAAGAAATTAAAAGAGTGGTATATATATATATATATATATATATATATATATATATATATATATATATATATATATATATATATATATATATATATCTAGTACAAGTGTTTTTGGATGGAAGATGATAATTATCCAGGGGGTTGAAAATGATATTTATACTTTAACATTTTTCCTATGCCACACAATGTAGCAAATGTTATGCACGGGGGAGTAATAATGAGTATACGACTGGGGGGGGGGTGTTTTGTTTTGTTTTTTTGTTTTGTTTTGTTTTGTTTTTTGTTTTTTTTTTTTTTGTTTTGGTTTTTTGTTTTTTTTTTTGTTTTTTTTTTTGTTTTTTTGTTTTCGTTAGGGTTGTTTGCCGGGGGAGCTTGTTTTTTTTCTTTGATATGCGGGGGGGGGGCGTCTGGGGGGGGTATGCGGGATTTTTGCTTGTTTGATGTTGTTTAAAGAATGTGCGTTGTGAACACATTATTTCCTGACAGCTTGGTTACACTATTCAAAAAACCTAATTATTCCGGCTATATTTTCAGTTATAGGCACTGCTTGTACCGGTAATTCCAATTGTACAATGACAGACCCAAACTCAAAGTGCGACATGTCAACAAGCACGTGTCGCTGTCTTGACGGCTACTTTTCAGAAGCCAGTGCGGCCTGCAGAGAAAGTAGGTGATCTATATCCCGGCAGATTCACTTTTCTAAGCTTATGAAGTGAAACATATTGGTACGAGCATATACAAGGTGTCCAAAAGTAGCAATCGCCAGAATTAGATGTCTAGTTTTTTAAATGGACAATGAAGTTAAGAAAAGAGATCATGAAGATACATGTGCACATTATGTGCGGCTGTTTGCTATGGTAACCATTCTCTACTATAATTTTGCTTCACAGATGGTCCTTTTATCCTTAACCATCTCATTAAGTACACTTTTATAACATTTCAAGAGATTTTTCTCGAGACGAAAACAGCTAATTATTTTTAGACCATATTCGGCATCGATACCAGAGACAATCCTTCAGAACGTCATTCAATAACGTCATGATTGAATATGTTTGCGTAACGTTTCAGCCACTTACAACGTATCAGTTGCACCTCTTCATGGTACTTAAGGTAGCAAATCTAATAAAAAATTTTGAAGAGCCCCTCGACACCCTGAGGAAGGCCCAGGTGGGCTGAAACATGTCGGGGGGAGGCTCTTCCTATTGACTTGAACAGTTGGTGTTGTTGACTTGGTTGTTCATTTAGCTGCTTGCTGCAATTTTTGAAACTATATAAATCATAATTATTTGTATCGTATTTCAACATAGTTTATTTTGACATATTATTGTATTAATGAGTTCAAACTGGCTATTGTACGTCTTAATGCAATTTTGGCCTTTACTACATCTAAATAAATGTTTTCACGGAAAACTTTCAAAGAACTCAGTGTTCAGCTTTTTTCAACGCGTTTTATGTGACGGATACACTTTCAAAAGGTACCAAGAATAGCTGCTTTCTATGAACATGATATCTGTTCAGATATACTCCAAAACCTTTAATTCAGATATTTCTTGAAAGTGATCAATACAAGAAGGAAGGAAGCCAGAAGTGTTTGACGTAGCTGGTTCTTGTCGGCCAGTGAGCCAAGGAAAGTGTCAATATTGATCTGCTGATCCTGTGCAGAGTGCATCAACATCAATGACTGTATGTGTCTGACTCTGTTTTTGATCTAATGTACAATTCACTTGCGATGTCATGGAACAATTCTGTAAGAAAATTTGATATTGGTTTCTGGTTGTATGCATTGGAAATCCTCATTTGCTTTATCCAGTCCGCTATAAATGGTTCAAATACACGATAAAGAGTTCAAATACATGGCAGCACATGCGAATGAGACTATTTATTCGATAAACATCGTAACTGCACGAGAGGAAAGATATGAAAACGTCAGCTTTGAGCTAAATGATCAGTGTAAAAGGTTCTTCATTCACAAGCAAAGGTGTTTCCATAAGCCATGTTGCTTTTAGTTTTGGGTCCGCCCCATAGCATTTATGTCCACACCATTCAGAAATTCCTCAATATTAACAAGCAAAAACGTACAATGACCAGAATTATAATCCACACTAAACGAAATGAGCTTATGTCAAAAAACCATTCTCTGTTTCCAGTAAAGGTTAAAAAAAAGTGTAAACGTCAATTTCACGGGTTGAATTCTGGGCTTGTGAAAGATTAAATCTTCAAAAAAAAAATAGAATACTCTACGACTTTTATGATACGATTTGGAGGATTCTCCTTATATAAGGTAATGCATGACTTTCATGTTGTGGGGCAATCTCAGAATGACGGCAACATGTCTACCAGCTAGCCAGTCACCACTCCCACTAATTAGTCTTGCCCATGAATATTTGTGTGTTTAAGAATCCAAGAGACAAGGTGCACAAGCGACACTTCACAGAAATATGATATCTGAGCCCTAGTCATGACAATAATAAGACGTTCGTGTATCATCATAACTATTCCATCTTCACATTCCTCATGGAAACGCCTCTCATTCAATAGCAGCTTGCATAGTCTAAATCCTACATTTCCATAAGAACTAGTGGTCTGGATTAAGGATGCAGGCAGAAGAAAGCTGTTGACTTAGTCTACAAAAATCTCCATTAAGTATTAACACGGTTGCTGATGACAAACATAAAACGATATTCAACGGGACATACTGATGACACCTAGAGTGTACCAAGAACAATCACCTGACACTTCCAGTCATGTAACCTTGGTGACTAGGTGTCAGGGTATCCCCGTTAAATCTTTCATTGTCAATTTTTAGCAAAGGCCATGTGTTTTGAATTAACACAAAGTTACCAGATTCGTATTCCTCGTTAACCAGCACCTTGTACGGGTACCAGCATACCTGAACTTGCAAGGAACATGGGATTGGTCTCGGGCAACAGCTATACTTGGCGCGCTTTGGGTGCATTCGACGCAAGCGCTTGACACACTCTCTTCCTCTTTCCGGTCATCACATTTCTGCTAAGATGCTGTGTATTTTTGCCACTAATAACGTGATTGTATGCCCCGATAAGTTGTCACTTAACAATAATACTTAACAAAATTACAGCCCAGAGTATTGTTAGGTCCTGAAATTTGAAATGGGCGTGCGGCACTTTCGAGTATTAAAAGCTTAATAAAATTAAGTATACTTTTTATTATCTTGATAAAATGGTATTGTTTTTATTATCTTCATTTAACCTATGGGTGTAGCTTTAATTTTGTTCAAAGCTCTTTGTTCGTCGACAGACTATTTTCCGTCCAGGTTTATTTTAGGAAATAATATGCCATTTTCCATGTTTCCCAATGACCAGTTAAGCACATCACTAACCTTGGCAGCAGTTACTACATCTTGGAATCTTGAAAAGTTCTTTTCAGCACATGTAATCTGGACCAAACATGCAGAGACCGTGGCGACGCTCACATGATTTGCCAAGATTCCAACGGTGATGGCAACAAAGATAGATGTTTTTGTCGGACTGGGTATACTTACTTCTCAAAGATTTGTCATAAAGGTTGGTCTACTAAAATAGGACTTTTTGTATATATTTATTTTTCTTTGCGTTCATATCAATTTCGGATCAATATAATGCATGAAGTTTTAAGCACGGTATTGGGACATAGAAAAAATGCCTGACACAACGTTTTCCTGTCGCTGTACTCTATCACAAAGAGAATACATAATTTTATCAACAATTTCTACACTTTTCATCGGGTGTCATCGTAGCACATATAACAAATCGATATCCATGTGCCGAATGTTTTTATGTTAATGTATTATGGTATATTTACGCAGAGTTAAACGACAGGAGACACACCAAAAGCATTTTTTTTTGTAAGTAGTACCTTTCGACGCCCATAGATTAAAAAGTATTCAATTGCAAACATATTAGACGCATATATTATAGGATATGACATTGTCTGACGACCTCAAATTTGTTTAACATTATTAACTGCGGAATGAAAAAAGAGATTTGTGAAAAGAATGAAATTGTATTTGCATATATCAATGTTGAAATAACTTTTTACAGATATTGTCAAATTATAAACTTATTTTTCTGAGCTCATGCAGGCACATAGGGTTTTAAACTTGGTCATTTTCTCTATCTATGTTTGTTTTCGAATTATGAAAATGTTAAATTGCAGTTCTTGCAATGTGAGGGATCTTAAAGATTGAACAGTTATACCTTACAAAACAATCCTAAATACAAAAGCCTGTACATCCACACCAGTCTTTTGAAAAAAAAATAGAATTTAGAAACGCACGCAGAAAGTTATTTCGCGTTGATACTTCTCAATCTATGCATCTTCAAAGGTACATGTAGCAAAAAATATTTTGGTGTATCTCCTGTTGTTAACTTAACATAGATGCGTGTGTACCAACGACAGGTAGGCTGCCTTTTTTATGAAAGGCTCACTACTTAACGTCGAATGGAACCCTGAACATTGTGATATTAAACTTGATGTAAATCAAAAACTAGAAAGTAAAATTACATTTAAGGGTACTGCGTGTCTACCGTATGAATGATACATATGCACATACAAACCTACATACCACAACCGTATGTACACATAAAACATACACACAAACACACACACAAATATATATATGTGTGTGTGTGTGTGTGTGTGTGTGTGTGTGTGTGTGTGTGTGTGTGTGTGTTTGTAATGGTGACTGCATCTTGCTCAAAGGTAGGCCAAAAACTTGAACAGTGCAATGTGATAATCTTACACAGTATTTTGTAATATTCTAAAATATTACAGTGAAATATTTTAAGGTATTGATACATAAATCATAATTGTGCGGATGAATTCCTTACAAAAGACAACGACACAACATTTTGGATATGTTGAGATTTTATGTAAATATCACGGAAGCCTATTGAGACTGCCAAAATTATTATTAAAAACTCGTAATTACGAGTTTTTTTTCAATATTACCAGTTTTTCTTGTAAGCACGATAGTTTCCTCGCAATTACGATTTTTTTTCTAGTAATAGCGAGTTTTTCTCTTAACTACACGTTTTTAAAACAAACTCACAATTACGAGTTTTTTTCGTAATTACTAGTTTTATCTCGTAATAACGAGTTTTTTCTCGTAATTACGAGTCAGAAAAGGTTTGGTGGTTTCATTAGGTTTCTTTAAACTAGATGTTGTCTCTGAGAACATTGTTTGATCACTGTCGCATTATTGCCATGATATCTATCCAAAATTTAGTGTACAAATCTGGCGACGCGAGAAGGTAAATCGGCCGTTGCTTTTATTGTTGTTGTTGGTTTTTTTTTTTTTTTTTTTTTGCCTTTTTCTTCTACAGTACTTGGGACGGCGTGTTTGTCTTCAGGACAATGCACAGATGTGCCACAGAGTGAGTGTAAGAACGACAATAATGGGACAAAAACATGTCAATGTCAGGTGGGACACTTCGAGAGACAAGATACGAACCTCTGTGAAACAGGTACTTTCATCTTGTTACCCGAAGAAACAAAATGCGGTCAATGATAGATTTCTAGAAACGGGATTCTCATTTACAAGCACTTTTTTCATGGGTATTTATTGACAAGAGGTAGAGATGAATATGGAACATTCGCTGGGTATAAATCTACCGCACAGTGAAGTTTTTTCGGGAATTTTTAGTATCGCTTGTTTCCTTTCTAGGTGGGTATGCTAAAACGTCAGACGATGAATTCAAGAACTCAACATCAGGCGCTGTATCATTTATTGATTGTAACGCTTGCGGGTCATGTATATAATTTTAGCAGCTTTGCACCCATGCGTTTCCAACTTAAAAAACAAAGGTTTGTCTTGTCATCAGTCACCCTCATTTCCATTATCGGTGATGAAAAATTCTTACTTGCGAAAGCGGATTTCATCTTCCTCGAAAAGGAATAGATATACACATTGAATGCACGTGACCCCACTTCAGACAAAATGTATCAAACGTATGAAAATATCACTTTTCGACTTGAAGGTGACTTGGCTAGCTGGTGGAATACGAATTAGCAGCATTTAAATGAGTTTAGAATGTATAACTCATAAATAAACGCTCTGCGGCGTTTATGTTTTTATAGAATGTTTGTTGGATACGGATTGAAATATATTTGAGTTTCCTTGACGGTTTTTATTCCACTTCCAGTTTATAACTCCTCATGCACAAACACGCCAACTTGCATATCACGGGGAGACCCAAATACTCAGTGTTTGGATACGGATGACGTCATTGGATTGGACGCGTGTCGTTGCAGGATTGGTTACTACCAAAATGAAGCCATCAAATTATGTACCCAATGTAATGAATATATTATACATATCTATTTGTGGCTTGCGGATTAAAAACAAATTTTACGATTTAAATGCACTCGTTGTTCATTTTTTGAATTTATATGCATTAATAAAGCTGACGTTGTAATCTTCTTAATAAAATCTGCAACTGAATGGTGGAGGATTTTTCTACTATCAGCGGTTTGAAATGTGCCATCTGCATTTTTGTGTTTTCTGATAACAAAATCTGCGTCTGCCTTTTGTTGTTCGAATGTATGTTGGATGTTTGTTTCAGAATCTCTCTAGAATATTATGAAGAGTATTTTGACAAAATAATGCCACATATTATGTTTGTCTACTTGACATTAGTGCTGGGATCTGCCTGCAACAGTACAAAAGAATGCCAGGACAAAGGGGACAGATATAGTCTATGTCACGATGCTCAAAGCCAGTGTGTGTGTAGACCAGGATATTACAATGACAGCGACTCTTGTAAACAAAGTAAGCTTGGATATCTGTGCGAAAAACTAATGGCATAACACATTACCCACCAATGTTGCAAGGCTGGGTCAGCTGATTCCCAGTGGATTCAGTCTGGCAGTCCGTGCATGGTACAGCTGTTAATCCAGGGAATATTCATCCCTGTTGTTTTTCCCAAAATTTTCCATTCAATACATTGGAATACACGTCGCTGCCAACCGATTTGCCTGCGGAAATGTTTTAAACTAAAGCTAAAGTGTTCCTTTAACATCCTAAATTATCTAATACCCCAATGGTAATTGTCATAATTGATGTCTGCTCTTGTTTAAAATAATGGCGGTATAGATTAACACAAAACGCAAAATTGAAAGCTTTACTTGTTTTCATAAGCACCTCCATCTGTTTACATTAATATCCAAATGTTCGAAACTTACGAACATTATAGTACCGATATATGTTCATGATGGTCACTTCGGTCTTTGCAGCTAGAGTCAGCTGAGCACATGACTTTTACAGGCCTCTAGGTCAAAATGACTTTAGTTTCACTCTTCAGTAGCGAAATAACATCATGCGTATAAGACAATTGATTCTGTATATGATTTGATCCTTATTTTTACGTATTTCATTATCACTACTTTAATATACTTTCATTATATTTATAAGCACCAACACCATGTTTCAGCACATACAAACCGACACGCATCTCATATTGTACTGATTGTAGTTTATAACTCCAAATGTGCCAGTACCACCGAGTGTGTCAGTCGAGGAGACAACCACAGTGAATGCGTGGACACAGACAACAGGATAAGGCCAGATACATGTCGATGTAAAGCCGGGTACTACCTGCACAGGAACACCCACCTCTGTACTGTCGGTGAGTGTGTGCGTTTCGGTCTCAGATATAGAATGGGTTTTGCTCTGACGGCAGCATATGTGAAAACATTTGTCAGTGTATTTGTAGGTAACTAAAGTTTAAAACTTTCTGGATTTTATTAATTTGTGAACTGATAGTATCACATATTGTCCGCTTCCAATCTGTGATCTAAACATCGCCATTGCCAGAAGAAAAAAAATATTCATAAGCTAAAGTACTTGATGAGTAAAACTGCTGATCAAATAGATAAGCACAAGCTCATATTTACACGAATTAAAATCCGTAAAGAAACAGTGCACACAAATGGATTTCATATCTCAGCTGACTTATCGGTCAGCTGAACTTATCTCATGGTCATGTATCCTTCGTCGTCCGTCCGTCGTCTATCAAAAATCACATTTTCGACTTTTTCTCCAAAAACCGTAAGGCAGATTCACTTCAAGCTTGGTGGGGATCCACTGTAGGCGCGTTGCTACCAAGTGTGTTGAAGTTTTAGTGCTGATTTTTTTTTTTTAATTTCATAATAATTTTTTGAGGGGAGTATTTTTGACAAAATCTTATCATCTTTTTCGAAACCGCCTGACTATTTCTTCAAAATTATACAGGGACACTTCCAGGGACTTCCAAACCTTAATTTGTTAAACGATTGGCGTTGCAATTTTTCAAAAGGGTTCCCCAGGTTCACTCTAAACCTGGTAGGGAAGTATCTTAGGTGGGTCTGTGGTTACATGTACCCTTTAGTAATTTTCAGTTTTTTACGAATATTTTTTTATATTTTCTGTAAAACCTTTTTTAGAATTTTTGTACGTTTTCGCTTTTCTTGACCTCTCGCAAATGGTATGTTGGATCCTCTTCAAACTTATTAGGAATGTACCTCGACTTGATCTCCACGAAATTTGTTCAGTACATAGTCGTATATTCATTTTCTGAGTTTTATCAAATTATCG
Source organism: Hermodice carunculata (assembly GCA_964020975.1). Classification (NCBI taxonomy): domain Eukaryota; kingdom Metazoa; phylum Annelida; class Polychaeta; order Eunicida; family Amphinomidae; genus Hermodice; species Hermodice carunculata. Next base: position 74,645,009 of record OZ026619.1, read on the forward strand.
AAATTAGGAAAATTGGTAAGGCAATATGCACATGTCCGCAACAGGTATGATGGTCTTAAATAAAGGTGACCTTGTTATCATTCTCGAGTTCACTGGCCCAGTTCAGTCTGTGCATGTAAGGTCAGCTGAGCACAGGGCTGTCGTAGTCCTCTAGTTTTATATTTGATAAGATTTACAATTCAAACGGCCTCCTGGACCATTGAGAGAGAACATGACTTCCCCCTGATTTGCGTACAAACAAATGTACGTACTGAAAAATGAATAAAGTTTGAGCATGCGTGTACAACCAGCACGTCTCCCATGTGAACTGTGAATTGCGTATCTATCAATCATAGTTTAAAAGACATCAGAGGATAATCACCCGAAGCTCTTTTAGCCCAAATTTTAACATTTTACAATTGACCTTGCATCTGTAAGGCAAATACCACGGGGTTTTGCATGTACGTACTAGTTTCTGGTCAGATGTTTCTATTGGTATCATCTAATCCAAATTGATAAAAGTTCCAAATGTCGACACTTGTGAGCAAATGGTTTCAGCCTACGGATCCGCATGCAATGAGACGACTGAATGTGTGAGTCGAGGAGAGCCAAACGGGGAGTGCGTCAACACGGATAACAATCCATCCACACCCAATCAATGTGTCTGCAAAAAAAGCTACTATCTGGACAAGTCCACCAACCGTTGTGAATCAAGTAAGGCAACCCTCCCGTTGTTAATTGATTTGTTTCAATGTTACAAGAAGACCGCTGGCCGATGATTTCACAGTATGGTTATGTTTTAATGGGATATATCCATATTAATTTCCCGCCACAACTGCACACCTGATGCCTAGTCTCGCTTGGCGGGATATGGCGAGATACGGGTCGGTACCTGTGGGGATAAGCAGGATATTGTTAATATTTTGGAAATAAAGGATACTTACTAAAGGCAGGTGGAAATTTTTCTTTATATATGACTCGGGAAGTACTAGATGAATATCAGTTTGGCATTTGTGACCATATATTTCTAAAAAAAACCTCTAATTTTGTGAGAAATGAAGATATGGCCTTGTCAATGACAGTGATGTGACCCGCACGTCCCCCGTGATTATCTGGCGTCAAGCCCGTGCTTTGTGGCGGGAAATTAATGTGCATACGGCGTATTCCTGCTGTGTTGGCGGCGGTACTTTAAGGTAATGGTGGGTGGAAAGGACCCGCGCTGGGGTTACCCTCATTGGCCAGGGGCGATAGCCTAGACTGCGGGCCAGATTTCGTGGGACTTTCGACTTTGGTTTGCAGCCCTAAAAAGATGTGTTTTTACTGGAATGTATTGCAAGACATGTCCATCTGCCCATTTCCTTTTGTGTCTTGATTTTCTTCTTTTATATTTCTAGAATAAAAATAATAATTAAGCATACAATTTTTTAAACGTAAATAGCTTTGTATTTCGGCTACAGTACTTTTATTTCGTGTCAACAATAAACTATCCTGTGAGCCGAACATCTACCATATCTGTTCTTATGCCTTGCTTTAAACATATTTCATTCAAAAACAAAAACAAAAAACGACTGAGAAACAGGCCTTGGCTATTCTTCTGCCTTGTTGAATCGTTTTAGTTATAAATTCCGCCTGCCAGAATGACACTGATTGTACGGGACGAGGAGACCAGTTCAGTGTGTGCAAAGACACAGACAACAACCAGCAAGGGGACAAGTGTGTCTGTCAAGACAAATATGACCAGGATGAATTCACCGGACTCTGTATATCACGTGTGTATAGTTTCTGTTCACATACATTTTGCAAATGTGCGTCGGCCGTCCGAGATGACAGGCGCGGATTTAGGGGGGGGGGAGCGCCGGGAGAGCGCGCTCCCCCCCCCAAAAAAAAAAAATTTAAAAAAAAAAATATAATAAAAGAAAAAAATTCTGGCGCCTCCAAAAATTGTTGGTCATCTCCGGTCACACGAGAAAGTATAGGGGGGTTACCCATTACATCTTTGGTCCGAGCTTTCCGAATCACCAAATTTCAAAGACACAAAGTCGATTAATCAACGTGGTGTCAAAGATCCTCAGGCTGACAGGCACAAGGCACAGGTGATAGATAAATGATTTCATGACTACTAAGTATCACTTTTGCTGCTGACTGAAGATTTATACTTTTTACACATTTGTGAATTCAAAAAGCACATATGTTTTTTTAAAACTTGTGATATTGGAGACATTCCTCTGAGAGGAATTAGTTCAATTTGTTCATGGTTAATCATATCCTGTATTGTGGATTTGTAGCATAGTAATATAGTTTGACTTCCTTAGAACAATTGAAGTAATTTTTCAGAGGCTTAGTTTTATAGCTAGTTAATGATTAGAAGTATTTAGATGTATCTTCAGTGGTGCTGACTGAACGTGATAAGTGATTTGTAAATCCTCATCCACATTGTGGATTTGTGTCTTACTCAGTGCAACTCGGACTATTCTGATTTCAGACAGATCATTTTAGTGATCAGATGGTGCTGATTGACAATTTGTACTGAGATTATGTATTATACTTACTTTAGCTGATTTGTGAAATCAAGCTCTAAACATATATTGTGGCATTATGAATACAGTTCAAAACATTCCTCTAATTTTGTAGTTTTATTAGTTATTTGATTTATTGCTTTTTTGTCATTCAAGTAGTTGTGTGGTGCTGCCTAAATTGTGATCTCATTGTAAAATTATTCCAGTGTACAGCTGCAGGCTTGAATGTTTTATAGTTACACATGTTCATAAATGTTGGTCACTTCATGTGTCCTCCTTGTTTTTTATGGACTCAAATTCATTTGACAAGTGTCACATAACATTCAAATATATAACCATGGTAACTAGACATAGTTTACTGATCTGGAGAATTTGTGAATTCCAATGACAATTGAACAGCAGATGGAAGCTTTGGAAAATAAAACCTTTCCTAATGGTAATCAAAGTTTTATTATGGGACACTGACATCCCAAATAAAGATAAACCAGACATCATATCTCTTACAGTGGTCCCCTGTATAAGGCCCCTCTCACCAGAGGCCACTGCTCTTGAAAAGTCACCATTCTTATGCAGAAAGAGTAACATTTTATTATATATATTACTCCTCTAGAAGGGGCCACCCCTCTTACAAGGCCACTTTTAGGCTGCATTTTGGGTGCCTTGTAAGAGGGGAGCCACTGCATTTTATTGACAGAAAAAAGCAGTTTATGCCCCTTTAAATGCATTAAAACCCTGGAGCTTCGGGGGGGCTCCGCCCCCCTTCACCCCCCGCCAGGGCTCCGCCCTGGACCCTCCGGGGGCCTGGGCGGCCCCCGGACCCCCGGTCTTACTTGCTATGTTCAGCTCCCCCCTTGCCAAATCCTGGATCCGCAACTGGATGATACTCGTGTTATGTGTCCATGTTGATTCAAACAATTTGCAAATTTGTTTCGGCTATCTTCGCGACGCAAAATGTACACATATCCATAGATCAAATCAAATACAGTTTTGGTTCAATTGTTTCTTGTATGTGAGCATATGACCGTGAAAGAGAGGAAGGCCATGGATAAACGGCACTCAATAACAAGTGTGTGTGTGTGTGTGTGTGTGTGTGTGTGTGTGTGTGTGTGTGTGTGTGTGTGTGTGTGTGTGTGTTCTATTCTGATGCCTTTTAACGTATAAGAAAAGTTATTGCCAAATATATAGGAGTTTTGTTTTGTTATGGTTTGCTTGGTTTCCTTTCGTTTCAGTTCCGTTCCGTTCGTTTTGTTTTGTTTTTTTACTTTTTTGTTGGTTTGTTTTGTTTTGTTTGTGTTTTTGTTTGTTCATTTTTTTGGGGTTTTTTCGTTTTGTTTCCTTTTCTTTTATTTCTTTTCCTCTCCCCCTCTCTCCTCTCAGCGCCTTTCTGGTGCGTTTGTTTTTTGTTGCTGAAACGTCTTTCTGTCTCTGCCTTTCTGCCATTATCTTGTTTCAACACACACTTACGGGAACGGAAGAATGATTTTTATTATTTATATTTTCAGTGACATCAGGCATGGACTGCAAGCTAGGTGTCATTTGTCAGAAGTGGGATATGAATGCTGTCTGTGATTTCTCTTCTGGTGCGTCACAGCGTGGCTCTTGCAAGTGTGACGCCCGGACGGGATGGGTGCTGCTTGGTCAGACCGATACTTGTAGTAAGTGTGTCCCGATAAAGATGTATGGGATGTCAGCTACCCTTTTTAACACCGTTATTAGTTGACCGGATGAATTGAATAAAATAGCATTTATAGTATAATATGTGGCTGGTTTACAGACTCATAGATTAAACGATGGCACAACAGAAACATTGATGATTGTTTCATGTGTTGGATAACTAACTGTACTAGCAAGTACCCCCGTAGTATATTTACATCAATATATTGTTTCTCTGAAACGATGGCTTTGAGTGTTTTACTAGTTTATATATGGTTTATTGAAAAAACATTCGTATTAAATTTCGCCAATTTCTAAGAACCGGTTGCTAGACAAAGGCGATAATCATCCGCCACAACATAGGCATAGTGATGCTAATTTGGACCAGAGCAGAACTGTGGTTAATATGAATGTCCCGTATTGATTTTTTTAACATATTATGTTTTTTCTTGCACGTTACAATAATTCTTTGTTTTATTATTATGATATATGTGGCATTTTTGTTGCGAAAGATGACATAAATATCATATCTCGCGATCCAGATATTTCCCGGATTCTTTACCAATAAAACTGACTCGATATTTTTGGTGTGCTTGGTTCATTATCTCTCTTCATAAACTTTGAAGTTTTTTTGTGATATGTTTCTGATTCATGTGGTCTTCACTTCGATGAAATTGCATTTATCGCCGATTCCCTGGCTTCTGTTTCAGTGCATTACAGTTGGCACAATATCTTTGTTATCTGTTTCTATCTCATTTAATCTTCAGTTCGATGACGTATGTTTTCGTTGCATCTTCAGTTCGATGACGTATGTTTTCGTCGCTAAATCGATCGCATCTGTTTCTTTGCATTTCAAGCAGTAGAATCTTTTTGTGTCATTTGTCTCTGATTATTTTGCATGTGCACCATATGCACTCTCGTCTTCAGGACTTGATCTGGATGGCGTCAGATAGTGGGTGTCCAGGTGATTTCCAATATGTGATAATGTCGTAATATTTAAATTTAACTGTGTACATGCAACGGCATGACACCCTGGTTACATTTCAATGTTGTTGGTGTAAGTCTGGTCTTACATAAGTGCATGAACTATGTATTCCAGTATTTAAAGCACAACTAGGAGAGGTCTGCCGTGAAGGCAAGAGCGTGTGCGCGGATACCAATGCGGAGTGCCGTGATGAGGGGACACTGGTTGGCATGGACAGGTGCCAGTGCAGAAATGGATTTGTCCAAATTAATCCAGGCGTCAACGAAATATGCGGTGTGTATGATTTTCATTAAAAAAACATGACCAGATATATCCGATTGCAAAGTGATCAGGAAGAAACCTCCTCCTCCTCTCACAATCTCATACTGGTTGTTCAAAACTGTGTCTATAAGTAAACGTTAGGTGAAGCACGCCAATAATATGAATAAGATAAAATATTCCTAGAGATGAGGTATCTACAGAACACAAGATGATTAAATTCTGGATTATAATCCAGAACGTTGAGACTTGTAATTCTAATGGGGAAAAAAATCTGTTTGGACGCGGTAAGCGCTCGGTGATACACTGCATTTGAAAAATTGTATTGCACAAAAATACGCCCAACACGCTTTTTTCACATTTCTATATGACCTTTTCCTTCAGCTTTTATAAGTTAAGTATGAAATACACAGAAACAAAATCCTAGAAACGTGTTCTCCATAAAACTACAAAAAACATCAAGCTTTGATGGTCTATCTTGTTGAAATGCCTATCAAAACCGCCTGTTGCATGAAGCACGTGCTTGGGCAAAACAGCAGGTGAAGGTCGCTTGCCAATTATGAGGTGCATAAGGTTATTACAATCTCACCATTCTGGCAAAAAGTTCCTATTGAAATTCTGGGCGGTCTCTTGTATACTGCAATTGAAAAATAAGACAATAAATGTAAAACCTGATATGTATAGAATGCCATATAAACTTAAATTTCAAATTCAGAGGTCATGTTTACCGTTATAATGATATGTCTCCTGGAAAACTAAAAGTAAATGGTGGATTTGAAGTCAAGAGGTCCCACCAACCGTGAATAAAATATCAAACGTTGAAGTGTCCAAGTTTGATTAACCTTACAATTTTAACTAGATATTTCCGATTGTTAAGAGATGAGCACGAGAAGGCGTCCAGTCGCCTGCTATCCCATGCCCCAGGTTTTACACTGTATACATGCTGCATGTATGTTTGTTTTCCGTTTCGTTATAATTGTATCAATCCTTTTGTCGAATAAACCTAACATGTTCCGATTGGAAAAGCCATTTAATCTTGTCTGTTTACCACAAGTAATAAGCTGACCAAATCGACTTAAAATCCTCTCTGGGGTTGGCGTAACGATCGCGCGCATGAGCGATCAAATTCCATTTACGTCGCTGCACTGTTGCATTATGGGTCATGTTTGTCCTTCCTGAGGTAGGACCATGGAAAATAAATCTTTGCATGGGTATTCTTCAGTTTGTCCAACTTTTCTTGATGTCAGCGTGACAGCCTGTAATCTTTCATTGTGCACATGCGTTTAGAAGACATGGAACTGGCTGGAGCTAATCAAAGTCAAATCTAACGTATCTATTAGTATCCCTACTTTGAAAAGTTATGATACTGATCTGTCCGGAAAAAAAACTATATATCGCGGATCACCAGGCAATCACTCTTACCTATCCCGGGGCCAGAAAAAGTACTAGACATTTCACAATAGAGGTATTGGTTTGCTTGTGTACATTGAACTGACTGAGAGTGATTGCTGAACCGGTTACCTCCAACAGTAAAATATAGTCTCATATACTATCTTCAATCACATTTTATATATTTGATCCAGTCTTCATTGTTCGCCGTGTGATGACCGTCGCGCGTCATTTTGAGGGATTTTCATTTGTTAAATGTAAATAGACCCTTAAGGACGGATCCCAGAGGGCAGCACTTGAGGGTGATCATTCGCATAATGCTACTTATTTGCGGAACAACAAATCCCTCTGAAGCTTTTGACCGATTACATGAAAACCCGCCGGTAGTTTCGGACCTGCATCCACTATGTGGGCAACCTTCTCCAGTAAGCTCCATCGGGTGATCTATTTGTCCCTCGGCCTAGTGGGGGCGACTGCAGTGTCTGATACAACATTCCTATTCTGGGTCCCACCTCCGCCCACAACTGGTAACGTCAGGGCGTTGTGTTTACATGTTTAGGTAATGCTTACACTGGAACAGTCCCATCATATATTGGACATTACATTCATTCGACAAATCAGCCTTCCCTTAACACTAATCACACATATATATATATTGGATACTACCTCTTTAAAATATCCAATCGGGACTAAACCACAAATTAAACTTGGCTTGTATTTCAAAAATTGTGGATTCCGCACCCAATGGTTTGTAAATGAGGATAATAATGGGGCGATCGATGGGGGGGGGGTCATAATACACGAAACCAAAGTATATATTTTGCATATATTTCACAGCATCAATAACGATATGATATATGCTGTGCCGCGATTCACTTTGATATCCAAATCAAATGTATTTTTTGTACTACTGTCCCGCAATGATTTGCGTCATGTTGAAAATGGCGTCTAGCGCTCACCAACATGATTTGCCGGGGTATCGTGTCGCATTTAGATTTGAAACTAACGATGATAACTGCAGCAAACAGAACAGAGCGGGCAAATCAAAGTTAAGATAGTAAGTCGTGTTTTAAAAGTACTTTAACGACCGTTTGCCCTGATTACTGGTAGACCAGAAACTTGGAACCTGGCGAAATATTGCAATAACAATCACGGAGCAACCGTGGCTATGCAGCTATGCTAGGGCTATGCTGTTTCACCGAACAACCATGACTAGGCAGCTGCGCTGTTTCCCCGACCAAGGTAACCCTCATGACAAGTTGATATAAAACGCTGTGCTTGAGTTGACTCTACTGCAAAATAACTGCCACTTTATCGATAAAATCCTTCAGGCAGGGTTAATCAATTATTATTAGGGAAGGGCGGCGTGAAACTTTTTTCATGTGTCATATAATTTATTTAGGGTCCGGCCTTTTCAGAAGGGTCAGGCCGGCTACTGGAACCACAGCTTCGGTAACTTGGATATTTGTTGAAAAGTCTTTAAAATGGATGGTCGTTCCGCTTTTTTATACATTATATCATTTGACGTCAGTTTAATTTGTTATTTGGGAGCAGCGGGAGGCACGTGTTCACAATAATAGAATAACTGGACTTGATGTTGACTTGACTTGACCCGGCCACAACAAAATAATAAAAGCAAGTTTAGCGTCATTCTTCGAAAGAGCTTTGCCTGTAAGTGGATGTTATTGATGTAGCAAATTCCTGTTTTTCTTCCTAGTAAATGCATGACATAGATTACACAGCATATTCTAACATTACAGTACATTGCGTATCCACCCAGGGCTTTCTGTGATACTTGATACTTAATCGTGTAATGTGTAGCTCTTTCTGCAACTATGGCGGAGCTCTCACACGTCACTGGATAGATTTCGCGGTTGGTGCAGCGACCGTGTCCTGAGGAAGAGCATTCAAATTTTTAATTACCGCATAGATGAAAAATATTTTTGCAATTTCAGTTCTTGCTCTTCGCTTAAACAGCTTCTAGGAATGACATCGAAACTCACGGTTATGTATGGAGGAAATTTTGGATCGACCAGTCTTGTATATATTGTTCATGTACAGTGCACGACCAGTGACTAAAACCAGTCCGTCGAAAAGTCATTACGTCGAAATTCTATTATGTATGAATTCTTTTACATCGAAGATCATATTTGTCGAAAAAACTTTGGTAGATTCCTATTCCTGCAGGTTTCTGCAAGATTAGCTTGTTCTCTTCTAGATGACAGACGTTCTAGTTGAAGGTTGCCAGAGGTACAGATTTTTTTACACCGACGCTGTACCTTGGCTTAAGGTTGAATATCTTTTTCGTCCACAGATTCCAGAATATTGAACCATACTCTAAAATAGGTCATACCATATTTGTATAAAGTGTTCTCAGGTTCGATTCGGTGAGGTTTGAAAAGCAACGTCTTATCATTCTGAGCCTTTGCATCCCTTTACTGGCAATATGGGACACATAATTGGATGGTTTAGGATTGTCCGATATGATAACTCCTAAATGCTTTTACTGATTAACTTGAGTTGAGCAAATATCCAAATATATGCAAATGAACAGCGGCAAGTGCTGCCATTTGGGATCCTAGATTCCACTATAATAGTATCCCAGCTTTCTTCCGACAACTCTGCCGCTTTGTGGCAAAGTTGTCAAAAGAAAGCTGCAATGCACTTTACATTTGGTTGAAACATATTGATTTTCGAAAGTCAATTGGTCACCCGGCACATTGCCTATATGAAGACTTCTTGTACAGTCAAGCAGTGACGATACAGACATGGAAGTGTTGAACTGCCAGGGAACTGATTGTTGGCACATCACATAAAGTACAGATAGGAGAAGAGAAGGGAAAAAAAGAGAAGACTGTTGGGCGAGTACATGTGCTAAGTATAATCTGCCACACCTTAGTTCAGCGACGTATACAATAAATTGCGGGTAGCAAGTTAAAAGCAACTAATCTTGAAATCTTTCAGTCGATGTGATGTAACTGTGAACATATCGAAAAATTTCATAAATGACACTCTTTTTTTTTTTGCCACTTGTGCCAAATAGTAGGGGTTTTAGGTTGAATGTTGCGAGGGGAGTAATTTCAGTTTGGAGTTTGTCCCTTTTTGGAGCATATTTGCTACATTCGAAAAAGTAGTGGAAATAATTTTCAGCACATTATCTGCAGGAACATAGTGGTGAGGCCGACAAACCCATCTAGTAAAAGTCTGAAGTCAACTGGCTGAAACTCTTATTCTCATTCTGGCATGGATTATGCCAATCTTCTTTTCCCCAAAGTGAAATAACTCCTTTTAGGCTTGTTTTTATTGAATTTAATTTTAAATTTATCAATATTTTCAGAGTGTTTTAGTTACTTTGGGAAGAAGATACTATTGATACTATTCTCTAATTGTAGACGGAAGGAAAGAGTTATAGTGCACGTTTTTCTCAGCAGGAAGAGAAGTAATAGTCTATATTGATCTGTTCCTGAAACTTGTTGGCTTGGGGACAAATTTACAAAGATATTCGGGTGCAAGTCCGTTCACAATTTTATACATGAAAACTAATATTTTGTTTGCGCTGCCTCTCGGAAATGATTTCCCAGCCTGTTTCTTCATATATTTTACTATGGCTTGTACGACTCATTGCTCCTGTTACCACCGTGGCTGCTTCCAGTCGAACACTTTCAAGTACAACGTTGTCCGCCTGTGTGCATTTTACCATTTTCATACATAGTAAACTTAGCATTGCACATCTGTACACACCTGCTGCGTTGTGGGTCGTTCCAAAAGGACCAGAGTAAACTCGCACATACAACTTAGCATGCTGCGCTTTCTCGCTTTGAGCTAACGTGACTGTAAAACGTATTGTATCGTCTCGCATATTACGGCCCCCAGAACAGCGGAAACTTAGAAAACGCGTTTTATTTTTCATTTTGTTAGACTACCTGTAAGCGTTTTATTGTTCATTTTGTAAGACTATCGGTACAAAATAATTGAGTGCGCGTACATCTAGTGACTCTTAGTTATTAGCGTCGAAAAAATATTGGTTAAATTTTGGCACGTGACTGTGGCATTTGGAATGTGTAGGTACAAATGCGGTATGTGATTCGTCAGTCAGGCACTACTTTCAGGTCTCTTTACCAGAGACTTGACCTACCTTCAGATTCATGCCAACTCAGAGTGAATAAGCCCTAGGTTAGATGAGCAATGGGCTCATTCCAATTAGATCAACAATGCTGAGTTATTGCGACAAACTTTAAAAAAAAAATATAGAAGCAGGTAATGCCTTGGAAACCTAAGTCAAACTTGCAAGTAGATTAGTAAATATTACATGAAGTCAGCAGTCGACTGCAAAGACAAAATTTTGAAGCGCCGGCAAAGCCCATATCTGAGATAAGACTCAAAGCACGATTTATGCACATAAAGTAGCATGATGTTATTGGAGGAGCGACTGACCTTGAACTTCAGAGAGTACACTTCATATGTAATCTAGACAAATATATCTTCCAACCTAATCTTCTATTGAAGACATTCTGAGTTGGATGAACAGTCTTTTGGTCATCTACAGATTAAACCTTTGTAGACATAGGTCAACACTTAGAAGAGCATGTCAAAGTTGCAAGTAGAGGAGCAAATTTCAATCAAGTTCCAAGTGTATTGCGATGATATCATTTGCAAAATACAGGCTATGATACAGTTAGGAGAACTGTATTAGATGCGTAGAAAACTGGGTGCATTGTTGTCCAAGGCTTCCATCAGGTTTGAAAGCAGGTACTGTATTAAAAGCGACTTCAACCAACTGAATAACGAAACCTTGCAGGTCTAATACGCTTCCTTATCATTATGGGCGAGCTTAAAATAGCCATCAGATGTGAACTTTGTTCGAAAGTTAGCCGTCAGTTTCCTCTAAAACATATTGCTATTGAAATATGGAAAGAACTAAACGTGTTCAGGGTATCGCCTCTTGCTTGAAACAACATTTCATACCTATATTGCAGGTGAGATTATAAATGTAGCGCCGTAACATCTGTGATACAGTGTGGGCTGGGGTATAGTGAAAGGATAAAGGGGGGATACAGATAGATACAAATGGACCAGCAACAAACCGTCTTTGTAACAGGGAGTATTCTGCAGAACACACTAATTCCTCTTGATGAAAACAAAGCCAAACTCGTAACGCCAGAGGGTCGTCAATGTCTGTGTTGATGCATTTCTGAACTTGCAATTTTCACTCTTTCCAGCCGCTGTACTGACGAATCAAGACGATCCAACATGCAAACTATGTGAAGATCGCGGTGGCGCATGCTATGACGTAAATAATGACAAGAGGAAGGATGGGTGCCTGTGCCCAACTTCTCGTTCAGGGGCAGATTGTGAACAACAACACGGTAGGCATTGGTCCCATAGCGAGGCACTTCTCGAGGCTTTCAAACCAATTTATAGACCTACAAATTCTATATAGGTGCTTTATCTTAATTCATGCTTTTGCTTCCTATAAGAATAGGTCCCTGTTCTTAAATTTAAACATCCTTTCGGGACAATATGGTATTTTTGCACTGGATCGTCATTGAAAAGTCAGGGTTTCTTTTTTGCAAATATTCCGGACAAATAAAAAGCACTACATATAAGAGAATCATTTCTGTTTGTTCCCGTATATTTTATATCGATGTGTTTGTTTGAATTTTCCGCACTGTAATTTGACTTGTATTTGTATGATTTGATCAACATTCAGCAAAAATTAAAATATCTGCATCTACTTTCAGTCCGTGGCACTTCGTGACTTTGTACTGTAAATTTATTTGTTCAGTCCATAAGCACATCTAAAGCTTTTTCGTCTTCTTTACGGTTTTTGAACTATTTTTGTGGTCTTTGTAAATATTTAATGGCAATGAAGAATAAAAAGATAGTAGTAATCCACGGATGAGATGATTAAGCATTAGGATGAGGTATAAAAACTGAACAAACCAAGCATGTTAAGTTCAGAAATGCAAGTGCTAATAGGTTTCTCAAAACAACAAAAATGTTCCTGTTGTGTTTAGATATGCGTTGAAGAGCAATGCTACGTTTTGTACATTTGATATACAATGAAAAAAAATGGTTTTTGTATAATTTTAGTGCCATTTATAACTGTATCGTTATTAACACCTTTCTTATCACTGCTGTTTTTGAGTTGCCAGAACATTTGTGGACAAAAGAATGTGTTTCTGTGGAAGCCTGGATATAATTTTTTGTGTGAAATTGCAAATTAAAGTTTTATGTGCAACTTCAATACTATTGAATTATTTGCGATATAACTTAAAATGTAATGTAGAGTTTTAATAACCATGGGCCACAGCATTTATTCCAAACTGGACTTTTGGGATTAAAAATCTTCGTGAATCCAGTGGTAAATGGGTCATGATGTGAAAACACCAATGAACACGCACTGGCACTAGGGTTTACAGAATGAACCCATGTGTCCAGCGATTTATCGTAATGACTAAAAGCAGCCATATGGATATATTTAACCGACAATGCAGGCTGTTTCAAGCATAATCACTCTTGAATACATATTTTCTTAGAATACATATCTTTAAATTTCAGAGAATCAAAATCGGTTCTGAGAGTCATCTGCTGTTAATTGGTTTTTCATTATAATGTTGATCTTGTTTTGGTCATCAATGTATACTGGGATGTTGTTCTCTCATCTTTTTTCCCAACAGTTCGAGTGATATGTACAAAGGAGACCATGAGAATATGTTATATTCCACATAGCGATGTGAACATGACTACTGGAATGATAGCGGCCGATAATCACGGTAGTAATGCGGTATGTCGAGGATTACGTGATGATATCACGTGTGGCATAAACCAGTACAGACTGGATTTGTCTTTGAAACCCAGCGATATGGCAGTCTGTGGAACAATAAAAGTAGGCGATTCGGTAAGTTCAAGCAGAAGGGTAAATAGCCGACATATCTTAGGCACTTTGAGCTAGCATAATCGTGCGGCTTCAAGTATCTTCAAACCGTTTTTCCTTAATAATCATATAATTTTGAAGATACTAAGATAATGCCAGAGGTTGATCCTAAAGAATGACGTATCGTTCAATTCGGCCCAGCAAGGGGCCTTTGGCTCCGGCTTTCCATAGAATGCAGACCAAAAGAGTGGTGGCTGCGTCTTGACAGAAAACTGAATTGTTTCTGTTATCTCCGGTTTAGGCTAACGGCAATGTCTTTGAAACCTGCATTTCTTTTATGCTGGTCGTTAAAATGACGAACCTTGCAATCTATGCAGATGTCTCTCTTGTTAATTTAAGATCCGAATATGAGCAAAAACAGTATGTTCTGTATTAAATACAAAAGATTTTTCAGCATTATTCATAATCATACGATGGCGCTTTTGCTTATGACTTACGCTTAGAAAGCAGGTTATTGTCACGCAGATCACTCAATCTAGTGAAGTTTTGTTTTTATTTTGAGATAACAGGAAGTACAGGTGCCGCCTCAAATTAGCAACATGCAAACTCGAATATCAACCCAATAAAACCTGATTTTTATTGATTTTTTTTTTGCGCTAATGAATTATGTCCTGCATTTTCCATCTCCAAAAAATTTGAAAGATCAAAAGAATGTGAAAATATAAATATATACCCAAACTAAATAGTAGTTGTATTTAACGTCATATGAGAGAGTGATTAAAATATACTCAATATATAACTAAGATTCAACATAAGTAATATGACTGTGAGAGACTCTCAAGTGTGCTCCACACAAAGGCATCTCGTTCACGATGACGCGCCCAGGAAAGCTTTCAACAGCTACCGAAAACGTTAACGAGGTGCATAACATGGTGATGGCTGATTAACGATCGACCACTCGCCATATTGCCTGTGTTGTGGGCATTTTTCATGAGAGAGTTAAGCACTTCATAGCCAAGGAGTTAGGAGGGACAAAGTTTCTGCAAGATGGCTGCCAAAGCTCTTGACAGAAACGTGTCATATTCCTGGTGTCCCGTGACATTTATTATTATCATCATCATCATCATCATCATCATCATCATGATCATCATTATTATTATTATTATTATTATTATTATTATTATTATTATTATTATTATTATTATTATTTATCTTTATTCGCACTAACATGTGCAAGTACACTGTATGTATCATAGAAAAAATCACAATGTCATGTGACTGTATGAGTCATAGAGAAGGAAAAAAAGTCACAAATGTCCGTCGCTGCAAACACGGGTAGTCCATGCTGCAAAGCACAATAGCTGTGGGATATGCACACATTGCATTTGGCCCAGGAAAAGTTACCGTGCAGTTCCCCATCTCTAATTAGACATAATTCTCTCACTAGACACGCTTTTCTATTTCTCACATAATCTGGTGCACTCTTTACACTCTGTAGCAACTCACAAAAACCATAATAGTGAAAATTAGATATGAAAAGTCTATCATTTTACACGATAGAATTAAGGGAGTTACAAACTGATAAGCGGCTTCCACCTACAGTTAGCCTGGCTAAGACTTGTGACAGAGTTGTAGCTGTGATATAGTTTATAGAAAATTTAAGAGAATGTTTATGGAGTTGACATTCACTATCTAAATCCATACTTATCAAGTGCAACAGAGCAGAATGACTTGTACACGGCAAGTTCCAAATGAATCACACTGCTTCAGGCCAAGCAGTAATATTTTTTTCAACTTCACTACCAGAAAAAATCCCAAAGCTGACGTCCGTAAAGAGGCATGCAATGTGTCTGAAATAATCTGTATTTAGTGGTCGAGTACACATGTTTGAATTTTGAAATTATTTATATTAACTTCAGCATTTTCTTATCATATTATCACACATGTTTAGTTGATTAACATGCACACCAATGTTTGTACCTAAATGTTGTGGAACAAAGGAGATTATAATTTACCTCCAAAGTAGATTGAGGTTCGTCCACGTAATCACTTTGCCTGAAATTTATGAGCACCGATTTACTAGGGTTGAACAATACATTATACTCATTAGAAAATAATGAACAGCCATTTACCAACTTAGACATTGATGCCGCTGTGGGAACAAAAGCAAGAAGAGCAATGTCATCTGCATATGTGGCAGCACCAATGAAGTTCATTCCAATACAACGTTCGAAGCCAGATACTTCGAGCTTCGTTATGAGCTCGTCAATATACACACCAAGGAGAATGGGTGACAATACCAGTACTTGTTTCACTACGTTTGTGCAACAAAGAATTCATGCCGTTTTGAAGCAGATCCCGCTGATTTTAAGGCCCGACTTGTAACGCTGGATGAGACCTGTATTCACCACTTTGAATCAGAATCCAAAATTCAGTCTAAACAATGGAAGTATCCGGGATCACCCCCCCCCCCCAAAAGTCAAGTTGGTTCCTTCTTCTGGAAAGGTGCTGGCTTGGTCTTTTTGGATTCCAATGGTATTCTGCTGATTGACTATCTTACGAAAGGCCAGTCTATCAATGGAAGATATGCTGCTGACTTACCGAGACAGTTACGTGAAGCTATCAAAGCTAAGTGACGGGGAATGCTGACTAAAGGAGTCCCATTCCACCAAGACAATGCTCCTGCTCACAAATTGATGGTTGCCATGTCAGCGATCCATGATTGTGGCTTCGAAATCATTGGCCATTCCTCTTTCTTCACCCAATTTAGCCCCGTCAGACTTCCCTGTTTCCCAAAATGAAAAAGGATTTAGCCTGTCGCCATTTTGGTAGTATTAATGACGTCGTTTCCGCTGCGAATGACTTTTTAGGATGGCTGAAGAAAATTTTTTCCTGATCTGCATCCAGGCCGTGCAGCATCGCTGGCAAAAGTGTGTAAACCTGGAAGGGGACTATACAGCGAAATAAAGGAAAACCATTGGTTTTGTACGGGTCTTTCACAGCTAGGCTTAGAACTTTTCAGCCATCCCTTGTATAACACAAGGTGTGCATGCCATGTTATATATTATTATCAACTTTGTCCATAAGACTCAAGACGAAGTTCAAAGTGTAACCAAAAGTTATTATATTTCGTTAACAAGGATCTGAAAAACAGACAAATGATTATCCTAATCAAATAACCAAATGCTGGTCTCCTACGATCATATTCAGACAGCATGTTTTAAAAAGGAGACCCCTTTCAAAAGCAGAATTCTTTCCATGCATCTAAAACTGGACAGCGAGGATCATGTTTCAAAAAGGACACCGAACTCATAGTCAGGGGTCCATATGTCCTTGCCACTACAGGTAGACAATGAGGAAAATGCATGTTTTTTTTATATGAAGAACATAGATTACCGTCAATCTACCTTTATAAGAACTAGAGTTTGCATGAACACTTCAAACTTCTATGATCTTATAACTAATAGGTAAAATAGAGGACGTAATTTGGGATGGAATGTAGGTTTCAACACGATGGGAAAATAAATGCAAGGGATATGCTTTTCTCGTACATTTCACGAAGCAAACTAAAAAAGAAAACAAAAACCAAAAAACTCAATTTCTTTGCCACAGTTTCCCCGTCATATTTACAGAGGTAAATCAAACATACTGTTCCAATGACACATTTATTTTTTATTTCTAAAAAAAAAACTCGTGTTGGGAGAGGCAATTACTAACTTAAATATCTGTTGATCATTTGTGTTTCAAGTTATATTAATCCCTTAATCAGGATGTTTTACGAATTGGTCATTTATTTTCATAGCAGAGTGAGAGTTGCATTGATGACAAATTTAACAAATAAAATCCATACTGCTTTCCTAATATAATCAAATGTAAAATGAATTATGTTTTATATCCCTAGCGCAAGACTTCTCCATAAAAAAAGCGAAATATTAAGAGCCTTGTAAGTCGTACAGTTGGTCTTCATAAAGATTCAATCGTATTCTCAAATGTGATTTGGGCTCAATTATATGCATTAAAGGTCAAAACAATATAACTCTGTGAAACTGAAGTTAAGAAATTATTAAAAACATCCCATTTAAAAGAACATGAAACAGAGTTTTTACATGACTGTCACAGATATGTCCATTGTTACTGTTTGCCATATATACCTAGATGTGTCCATTGTTACTGTGTGCCATATATACCTAGATGTGTCCATTGTTACTGTTTGCCATATATACCTAGATGTGTCCATTGTTACTGTTTGCCATCTATACCTACATGTTGCCATTGTTACTATATCCATATACCTAAATGCGTCCGTTGTTATTGTTTGAGACATGTGCCAAAATGTGTCCATTGTTACTGTTTGCCACATATACCTATTAAATGTTTCCCTTGTTCCTGTTTGCCATATACACCTAAACGTGAATGCGCATAGAATCATATATATGAATGAATATTCATGTTCCCAGGCAAACTCAATTAGATACCAGAACCGCATTCGAGCACAAAGTTCTATGAAAAGTTCCGGATCCTCTGGCGCCAGGGTGTTTGACACTTACTGCAGTTTCCAGACTTTCGTACAGCAGTCATTTTCCGGCGTGGCCATTGGAGGGTAAGAGTGTCCGTAACAGAGTTCCATCCCCGCACTTGCGCAGACGGATAAATTGATACATGATAATCAAATCAATGTTTTTAATATCCTTAACTGCTCTGCCCGGAAAGGTCAGTGTTCTGTTGATGCCACATTTTTACCAACTTCTTTTTCAATTTATATTTATGAAAATAAGAAAATGCCCTTACAAACGATGGTCGACATATCACTGTAATTTAATTTTACTATGCATCGTAGTCCGTGATATGATTCTGTTTGTTGCTCAAATTTCACTCGTTTTAATAGGGAGTGTGTATTTATAATGTTGTGTGGTGGGGAGGGTATGGATTACCTTGATAGACAAGCATTGTTAGCTATTCTTCGGTTTCAAGACTTATTTGTCTCTTTTTTTTTTTCTTCTTTTTTTTCTTTTTTTTTTTTTTTTTTTTTTTTTTTTTTTTGCTTTTTTTTGTTTTTTTTTTTTGCTTTTTTTTTTTTTTGTTTTTGTTTGTTTTTGTTTTTTTTGTTACATTCATTTACTTTGAAGTTCTGATAACAAATGTCATTGCCTTTAAGATTCAAGTACATGAACTAGTATCTCCCGAGAAATTGAAAAAATGAAATGTGGAGGATGTGAGGAGCTAAAATTAGAAACTCATAGCCGGACTTGAAAAGATCTTGAATTGAACTTACCGACCGATGGATATTCCACGATACATAATTTCAAGTTAGGTACGGCTCAACCAAACTAGCGAAGCTAACTGAATCTGTCAGATTCCGCTACCTACATAGATTTTTCGAGCTAGATGAGCCAACAACCAGGTCGACCATTGAAAAGTGTGTTTTCGTACGCGGTTAACCGTTTGGGCTTAAACTAGATGGCTTCATTGTCGCATCAGTGTCAATACTAAGATCTGTACGTGCAAATGTGAGACTACTTTACAGTGACTTTACATTTAGGCATTTCTGTAAAATTTCTACTAAAGCTTTACGCATGCAGGAGCCGGCTAGCTCTTTGACCTGAATTCTGAGTGTAGTGTTCAATACACATGATACATGGGCGAACATGCCAGATAACGCATGCAAGACATATTATTGAAGAGTCACACCGGCTCGTCAGCTCAAATGTCGGCTGTAACTGAGTGTAGCTGACTGAAGTCTGTAAGCCTGCCTACTAAGAGTTAGTTACCACGTTCCATCTCAATACATATGTACAAAAATATATACTTCTTATACTTTTCAATTTATTCTATGAGCATCGTTCATATAAAAGACAGTAAGGACACCTGCCGGACATTTTTTTAGATATCAACTTACTGTACGGGTATGTTCAACAATAATGCAGACATTATATATATATATATATATATACATATATATATATATATATATATATATATATATATATATATATATATATATATATATATATATCTGTATTATGTTGCCATGTATTATAGTTTCACCTGTTCTGTAGTTACCCTGGAAATAATGAGGGAGAGCACAAAACGCCGGTCTTATTCTTAAATATGCGCAATCAGCTGGGAGAAGTGATTCCTCGTGGTGTTTATCTGCGGGTGGGCGATAAAATCAAGATGGAAATGATGCTGAACAACGACGGTACGCTATTCCATTAGAAGAACACCTAAAAAAATACGTAAACATCTTTGGTCGTTGTGAGATTATTATTTGAAAATTATCCACCAGAGTACAGCAACAGCAGTGTGAAGAATTGAGCTTCACGACAAAAATGTCTGCCAACAATTGGAAGTAAAAACGATGAGTAACATCCAAAGGAAGTTCAAATAGTATAATCATATTTATTCAAAATTGTTTCTGTTTTTAAAAGACATATACCTGTAATATTTGGTTAGCGAAAGCTTTTGCTCCACTGTTTACCGATCGAATGTTTCGTTGTCAGTGGGAGTATGAATAATATGCATGACAGCCCTTTGGCTTTCGCATACCAACTAAGAGTCAGAGAGATAGTGATGTAATGCGTTTACTTAATGATCTTATTTCAAACACAAACACAGGTCCTTAGAAAAGCTGGACAATACAGTTATATAAAAAAAGGGAAAAACAAGTGAACATCACCTTCATTTTTCATATTTAGGAAAGGCCACATTTACTTTTACTGCACTGAAGTGAACAAAATGACTGTACCAAAAGTAAGTTAAACATAAGAACAAGACCAAAATGTAGTAGTTCAGCAGTTCAATAGGCTCAGAGAGGAGGAATAGTCTGCTTAAAACCTTCAATCTAGGAGCTACCCCGAGGAAAAGACTGCAAGGCAAAAACTGATTAATGCTGTATCCCTTCAAAGTTGAGTGTACGTGCGCAAACAAAATCATTGGACCCTCGAATGCCATTTTTGTTACCCTTTCCGGTGACGCAGAAGACCGGAGCAAGTGTAAATATGTTTGATTGAGTGATATATATACATATACATATATATATATATATATATATATATATATATATATATATATATATATATATACATATATATATGTATATATGTATATATATATGTATATATATGTGTGTGTATATATATATATATATATATATATATATATATATATATATATATATATATATATATATATATATATATATATATATAAGGGATACACCCGAATTACCTGAGAGCAACACAAGTCAAGATGGACCATTTGGTATCTCCTTTCGTACCTGATTGGCCAGGAGAGGTTAGATAATTCCTCTTGATCCGTGAGAACCCCTTGTGATTCAAAACTGCTGCGGTCATCGTATTTGATTAATAATGTACATATAGCTGCGGTTTTGTTTCAAAAAGCATTTGATCTAACGTTTGGAGATTTATTGGTTCCACAACACATGTGCATGACGTGTTTGGTTGTCAAGTCTCGTCCTTAGATCATACTCTGCCTTTACCCTTTCAGCACTTGGTTCTTTGACCGCACCAGCTATTGGTTAAGACTGCTCAACTTCATATTTGAATAAACTTTATTCTTGACAATTTCAATCTTCAATCATTCTAACATTTCAATTCGTGTCATTTTGTTTTGTCGTCAGCGGGCAAAGGGTTAACTGTCAGTTTGAACGTGATACACAAGTAAACGGCAATCACATTCGCGTAATCAAGTATGACGTCATTAAGTTCACATTTACTTCACGAGCAACATTTTGTATCAATAGAAACGACCTGTTGAAACAGTATCATTTCAACATATGCAAACTATTTACGAGTAAACTGTAGTAGCACGATAGGCTTGTTTTCTGCAGGGATATATTCTGGCATCCGAGTGGAACAATGCACAGCATCTAGCGCCCCCGTCATGCCCAGCCCACGGGCCGTCACTTTACCGCTTCTGAATAAAGGGTAAGATATTCTCATGGTGTCAATTCAAATCCTAATTCATAGAAGCACGTAATTCGAGGGTCTATGGAATTCAATTCCCTGGTTTTATGTATCGCAACGAAGTTTTTATAGATTCTTCTAGTAAAGAATGGTGGATCAGCGCTCCGTTGAACGGCCTGTAAACAGAGTAATAGTGGTCACCCGATACAATTTAATGATACGCAATTACTTCATAATGCTTATAACACCAGAAAGCAAAAAGACAATTTGGCAACAGGCTAGAAGGTTTGTCTTTAAAACCAGAGACATGGATGCAAAACCAGTAAGGTGTTCTTAGAGTGAAAAATATCACACTTTGTGTTTGATGAGATATATATACTTGCTTACAATGTTCGTCTTTTTAAACAAATAAATTTTTGTCGGGTAATTCTTTGCAGAAGGAATCCAATTATTTGCATCTTTCAGCATTTTTTATTTCATTTTTCCGTCATGAGGACACTTACCATTTAAGCTTTTACATAAATCATCCATTACCGCTACTTCCAACGGTGAGCACCACTAATTTTTCTCGACTGTGCAGTTCTTCAGTACAGTGGAATCTCCAATTAAGACCACCTCCATAAAGAGACCATCTCTATATTAAGACCACCAATTTACGGACCTTTTTTGTTTATCCTTAATCAAATTATATCCTCTATTAACACCATTTCCAATTACAGTTGCCCAGCCGTTAAGCAACAGTACATCACATCCAGCAACCTGTTCCAGCGAGTCAGTGGTCAAGCTCACCACCTGACTAGCGGCCTTATCGACGTCTTTAAACTGTCTGACGGCAATTCCGTTTTCTTGCACTGCAGTATCGAAGTCTGTTTAGAAGCCACAGACTGCAGTGCGGTAAGTTGTACAGCTATATAAATATAAAGTGACAAGAAAAAGGCCACCAAATTATATATATCTGTTTGCATGGGATTTGGCGTATGCAATCGGTAATGGATAGGGGTCCACTGAATGAGACTCCGACCAGGTTTAGATTACAGATGCATTTCCACTCCAGAGTTTTGAGTTGAAATGCATCCATAAGAGTCCAGACAAGACAGATTGCAAGACTAAATTATGGCAAACAAATGAAAATATATGATACACAAGACTTTTGAGATATTCGACTTTTTCTCGAAACCCATACATAGTTGTTGAATATATACACCAGTCGGGAGAACATAGGATCATCGTGATGCTCTAATTTGAACATATTTCTTACGAATCATTTTCTGTCAGTTTGTATGGAATTATGTCATGTCATGCTGCCATGTCACACTTTATCATTATATCATACTATGCTACTATGTAGTATTTTATGATCATGTCATACCATGCTACTATGTCATAGTAAGGACAATAGTGTCAGCAATCATTTGACTTTACATTGTCTGGCTGCAGTGTCTTGTAAAGCCTGCAATTCGATCGCCGAGATGTCACATTTTGCATTTTGTGGAAAAATAAACCCATAGAGCATTGCAGGGTATTATACATTTTGGTTTACAATTAAAATTTTGAATAATCAAGTCGGTCCGAAGTGCGTCTTTATGTAGACAAATATTTGTGATGAATTTCCGACCAAATACAGGTATCAAGAACCATATTTCTGATGAATATTCTTGATATTCATTCTTGTCTGTCGACGAACAGAGCACACTATTAACGAAGATTAGGATTGTCCATTTTGTTGATATATAATTTTGCGAATCTGTCGCCTGATGCTTTTCATTTGAAATTATTTTGATGTATTGCTCAACAATATATGCAAAATACCCGATAATTCATTCCGCGTGGTATTTAATTTCTAAAGGTAAAAAGTATATGCTACCGTGCATTTGTGCACTGGAAATGATTTATGTAGGCTTGGACTGTTTTCCAATCTATGTATAACAAGCAGACCTGTACCTTCCACATATTTCGGAATGATTTGGCCTTTGTAACACGAGGACCACGAACGCGAATATAAGTAGCCGTACGGCACTTTTAAAAATAGTCAGAGTTGTTTTTCAAATGTTGTTAACATTCAATGATTTTAAAGACATAGAATGCCAAATTCAAGTATGAACATGGCCACCCCTCAAATCCACTATGTGTGGATCCTTCATTTTGAGGAACTGTCATCCCTTTATTTTTCAAGGTTTTGTCACGGTATTTCGCCTGACACTTAGAGTTTCAATGACAAAGAAAGAAACGCAATGCCGCAGCGCCCCTCCCCCCCCCCCCCCGCAAAAAAAGAAAGAAAAAAGAAAAACCATAACAAAAATGGTTTCTACAAATTCAACTTGATCTTTCCAAAATTTGAGTGTGATGACATGATTTTTTTTTTTTTTTTTTTTTTTTTTTTTACATTTTTACCCGCCAATCAAAAACTTCTTCATATCTGATAAAAGCATCACGCTCTGCCTTCAAAGCAGATCAAAGCTCCGTCTTATGTTTACACCGCTCACGGGACTGTCTGCTTTGGAGGCAGTATCACGCTGGGAACTCTTCAAATGAGGCCAAAGGGGCGTCTGTATCCAGATCTGCAGTCGCAATGTACTTTTTCTTTGCAGTACACATGTTCCGGTGGTCAAAGTGGATTTGGTCGCAGAAGACGCACAACTGTTCCCTCCACGAGCAGGCTCGATATAGTGCAGGAAATAAAAGTCCATGACCCAAATGGCGACTATGAACTGGGTGGGTGTGGTGCATTGTTAAGCCATCTAATCGTATAGTCCAAGATATATTTTGGCGGAAGGTTTAAGTTTGTTGGTACTCCCATATTGACAACGTGTATTATGTAACTAATTGCCGCCCTTGATTCAGGGATGACAACGCATAAATTCCAGTGACTATAATTCCCTTAACATAAACAGACAGTGTGTTTAAAAACACAGAAGAGACGATTGAACAGACTTTCATTTCTGTATATTGACCCCGTGACAGTTTGTTTTTGTTTTTGTTTTTTTTTTTTTTTTTTGTGGGGGATAATAAAAATTAAAAGAATTCTTAAGTATTTCACGAAGTTCAGTACAAAATGGAAGGGTTACACAAAGTAAGGACACCATAAGGAAGAAAGTTCCACACATATCCGATACGTAGCTTTGTGATAGTAGCTTACAAAAAGTGTACTTAGTCATATACTGCGATAAAATATGGTAAACCCTAACATGAAGTCCGACCAAAGCGGGGCGCGCTGTGGCGCTGAACAACTTAAAAAAAAACTCTAAAAGACAGTGGAGGCAAGATACATCACAAAAAGACAGTTGTTGCGCACTGCAAAAAATTCTGATATAAAATCAACTTGGTCCTACCTTGGAGGAATAATTTCTCCAAGGTCCTAAAACAATTGGGGATTTTTGTCGTACAAGCAGCATTGCTGTAGAGCCAAACTTCAGGCCAAAGTTTAGTTGTTCAGTTTGTAAGGGTGTGGGGTGCCTGAGGTTCATCAAGATGACCAAATCGGCTTACAAGGCCCACGTCACAGACGTAACTATCAGCAACACTGTTATAAACCAGCATTTTTGATGTTCCCTATTTAAAGTGTTACTCTAAATATATTGATATTTCTTTGTAGGTCAAAACAACAATGGATTCTTGACAAAGCAAGATTTTGGAATAATGTTTGGCGTTGTGGGAGCTGTCTTCGTTATAGCACTGCTGATTTTGGCTGTGGTGATAATCCAGAGACGTAAACAACAAAAGCGTTCATACACAGAACAACCAGAGACCGGTTTTGAGAATTTTACCCTCCCTCGTGTGAACCTTGATAACAGGAGAGATTAAACGCCCACTAAATGAACAATCATTGCAATCACCATTGACAGGAATGGTGCCAGCCCAGTTTAAGCGTCAGATAAAAAAGCGAGGGGTGGGACGAATATCATAACCATATCGGGGATTTGTTGGGTAATTCGCAATTCTCCCAAAGCTTCTATGCAAACATCGTTTGAAATATCATAGATAACGTTGCAATTGAATTGACAGAGGATGCTTGAACGCTTGACAAAGTCACTGTAACAGGCAACATCCGTTGACAATTTCTTACGAAGGGACATTGACAACGGCTGTTAATTTTAAATATCATACTCTATTCTTTTTTTGTATTTTGTTTTTTTTTTCACAAAACACACTGAAAAGAACGTTACTAAAAGAACTTACCGCGGCACGCTAACGGCGCTTAGCGTCGACAAAGTTGTTGATTCAGTCTTACAACATGAGTATTGCATTATTTACTTGTAAACAATATATATATATATATATATATATATATACGAAACACGATTGGATCAATTAAAATATAGAACAATGGCATTACTGAACTCTGGAGTTAATCTGTTATAATAGTAATGCATCGTACGTGCACTTGCCTGTGTGAGCACTCTGTAAGAGCTGAGTGTGCGGTATAGGTGTGAAGAGCCAGCTCATACTGCCGCTGCCGCTCACAGCCACGTCCAGTGATCGCGTTGAATGCTCTCACAGGCAAGCACGTACACTTGGGCCTACTGTGAGTTGTTGTCTTACTTTAACTGAATTTGAACTTTATTTTTTCGCATCTACAACGCTCATTATGCCTTATTTTAACCAAAATATTTCCTTCGACTGGAGTGAAGTACCTCTAACTCTGCTGTTTCAGAGTTCCTTTGCAGTCCCAAACTTGCGACGAATATCACTACTTTGCAATGCAGTGGCGTTTCCAATACTCAAACAATAAGACTTTTTCTGCATTTACCCAGGGCAAGAGCGGCTGGGCATATTTGCATTGATGTGGTACGAGAAGATTACATGCGCTGGGATGTATGTCACTGAATAGGCATACAATAAGTGTTGCGTCTATTCACATATTTCAGGTGCAACACTTGGCACTATCCCTGCATATTCTTAATCAGTGATGAATTTAGCATACAGGCTGCACGGTGTGCCTGCCCCACCCATCCTCCATGATAAGACAAACATTTCTCTTAAAGTTTCTAATAGTCCAGCAGTAAATTCACCCACAATTAAAATCGTTCAACTAAAAAAAAAAAACTGCCTGGATTTGGTATCAATGGAAAGCTGAATACCGGTACCTGAAGTTTAAGGTTACGTCGCGTGTGCTATAAAATTCATCGTCAATACCTATTTTTATTGACTACTATGGCAACGAAATTATTTTTATTTATTTATTTATTTTTTCGTAATGAAGGGAAAATCATATTTTTACCATGGCCTTGTACGTATACACGTTAGCGATTCACAACTTTACATCTACATACCTATTATAGAGGCACTTCACAACAAAGAAGCAATTTGAACAAGTAAATTTCAACTATCGGTTGCCACAGCAACATAATGTTTATCATAGTAATGTGAACTGACTATAATACATTCGAAACTTGTACCTTTCTCTAAATATAACAAACAAAAATCCCTAAGTAGTTCGGCTCAAATATCTCTGAAAACATTGAACATCAGATACACAATGGTCAAATATTCCGTGGTGATTAAAATATTCTGTAATGTACAATATCCAGTATGTAAATATATTTTCCATAGCAAATTACCAGACATCATATTTACAAAGAATTTTAATCTCACGAGAAACTTAGTATCAAATTAAAATCAAATTATTTTGATCCTTAAACCTGAGTCGTATGAACAATTTTAGTGCGAACCAATCTCTTTTATGGCTTTTGTTCCAAGCATATGATTAACATTCCAGGATTATGGCTGAATCTTAATTTGATCCAGCGTAAAAGATAAAATACTGGATTAAACTAAGATTAACCTAATAAAATGAAAATAATGAAAATAGAGTTTGTTTTATTGTAGCCCAGAACACAGATTGTTTATTCCTGGAAATTTGTATCCATATATTAGGCCAAGGATCAAGTTGTTCAGGGTCAAAAGTGCACCAATTTAATTTTAAGATCAAAGTCAGGACCAGATGTAATTCCTTGTGAATACGGCCACAGATGATGACAGACATGCATCTTGAAAAGACCTGCATGTTAAGATATACAGTGTTGGTATAAATTTCACCACACTGTGAACATCTATCTATCTATCTATCTATCTATCTATCTATCTATCTATCTATCTATCTATCTATCTATCTATCTATCTATCTATCTATCTATCTATCTATCTATCTATCTATCTATCTATCTATCTATCTATCTATCTATCTATCTATCTATCTATCTATCTATCTATCTATCTATCTATCTATCTATCTATCTATCTATCTATCTATCTATCTGTCTATCTATCTATCTGTCTATCTGTCTGTCTGTCTGTCTGTCTGTCTGTCTGTCTGTCTGTCTGTCTGTCTGTCTGTCTATCTATCTATCTATCTATATATATTAATACATATATATATACATATATATATATATATATATATATATATATATATATATATATATGTACATTGCTGGCCTGTTCTCCTATCACATTCTTTTTTAATGAAATATGTTTAAATCAAACACGTCCCCAACTTTTCATTTTGTGGACTCCACATACAAACTTCTTATAAATCCATTTTTTAAAACAGTATTGACCTCTGTTGAAAAACTAGGTACCACTGATTGCACTTTTAGCTTCTCAGGCTTCATTGGTATATTATATTTAGGCGAGTGGTGCCAAAAATCGCAGGTTCGAGTCCCGCTCGTTCCGAACATTATATATATATATATATATATATATATATATATATATATATATATATATATATATATATATATATATATATATATATATAAAGAGAGAGAGAGGGAGCAAGGGAGCCACAGAGAGAGAGAGGCAGGGAAGGTCCTTAAACTGCCATTTTTCCTCCGTAAGTACTTGGTCGTAATGATGCATTGTTAACAATTCACGAATAATCTTATAAGACGAAATACCCAAAGGACTTATTAATTTTTATTATCACTTAATTTAGAATAATCCCAACATTGTCTTCTTACAATGAAATTCCCACATCGATACTCTACAGGCGATATTTTTCTCCGTTTACACAGCAAAAAAAAATACTTTAAACACGTTGTGATGCTCTACACATTAGAATGTATGATAGGTTTGCAATTTTGTACTTGTGTACATTAATACCTTTTATGCAACAACTGCCATGAAGGTAACCAGCTCTATGTGGCAATATATTTTCAGGCCACAAGAGTCTCAGCTTTTTTTTTTTTTACCGTCAATGACAAGTTACCTGCTGAATGGGGCTACTTTTTGTGCGAGATAGAGTTGCCACAAGTACTACTGTACATATGGATTAAACTACTTGATGAATCAACATTGGGAGTAAAATATCTTATCGTGTGACGGTGACTTAGGCTTATCTTAATATCTTGAGTATGCTGTTTGTATTCAAATGATATAACAGTCTCGTTCGTACATTATTCTTTGC
Organism: Hermodice carunculata; assembly: GCA_964020975.1. Lineage (NCBI taxonomy): Eukaryota > Metazoa > Annelida > Polychaeta > Eunicida > Amphinomidae > Hermodice > Hermodice carunculata. The sequence goes on from OZ026619.1 coordinate 74,673,996, forward strand.
ATGTTTGTTCTTGATCTGGACCCTTTCGATTTTGTAAGCAACTTGTATCTTGATTAAACAGATGATAGGTTTGGTTGTTGTAGAGGTAATGTCACTTGTTATGATTGGTCTAATCCGTTTGCTTGAATTTTCAGCACAGTACGATAAGCTAATGGCGTTGAAATGAGTTAATGACAACCAGTAAAGATAAGAAACATCGATCAAGCTTGGTTACTTGTACATGCAAGAGGGTTATAACGTAGGTTGTGCTGGGGTCATGCGGATATGCATGGTATTCTGAATAGGGACGAGTCGAACGATATTATAAACGGAATGGTGGGTGTATCACACATGTATGCGGGAAATGTATTTTTTGTAGCTGTGTCCGTTGTTTGACAATGTTTTGATACCAATAACTGAGTACTGTGACAAATACATCCAGGTAATTGGTCTTCAATTTCGTAATCATGCTTCTGTTATTGACGTCCATAGTTTAGATAAGATATTGTTGACTCCGCATAGTACACACACACACACACACACACACACACACATATATATATATATATATATATATATATATATATATATATATATATATATATATATATATATATATATATATATATATATATATGTTTGCAATTCAGTTTCTAAAACCTATGTCGAAAATCGGACGATATCTTTTAACATGGGTAGTACTGGTATTCAGAATCATTTATTTAATCAGGTCCATTGTTTTCAATACATGTAAAATCAAGACAAAACAATTATTTTTCCACTGGATCTTGGGATATGCAATTTTGGTCTCTTTCACTCCGGCAGATAAATGCAAGATTTGGGCTGAACCTGCATTTGTTGTCCATAGTTTTTAATACTGATTTTGACAGACCTCGGTATATACTTCCGAAAAATGCCGGGTGACATCTTGTCACCCTTCATCATTTTAATATTTTGCCTTGTTTACCCCCCTCCCCCCCACCCACACACATTAAAAAACAACAATAGAAAATATGTAAGCTTACGATAGATGACCATGTACCACAAACCACAGTACTACAGCATAGGGTATGTCGAATCTATTAAACCATTTGCCAGAAGTAACCTTGACCATCACATGACCCCAAGGTCAAGGAATACATGTTCCGACACTGGGCAAACTGATTGTCAACCCAAATAAACTATACATGTGCCAACACTGCACAAGCTGATTGATCTCAAATTGCCAAAAAAAATCTTTAAACGTGCTGCAAAATTAGAGTCTATACAGTCATTTACAACTTCAAAACTGCATATTGGAGTTAAAACATAAAACAGGAAGATCATGATGATTCTGTGCTCTGCTGACTAGAATCTGCTTCCGCAAGTGCAGACTTAACTAATCTATACATGAACTGTACTAGTACTTATTAATAGTTGACTGAAAGTTTAATTATTACCAAGATATAGGCCAACATGTCAGTGTGAGCTTTGATGGTCATTCAAAATCAAAATAAATAACACCAAAAGAAAACCCATAGGAACATTCATGTAATGTTCAAGAATAACCGTGGGCCGAGGATCCACCATTACAAAGATATAAACAACTGTGTCCGTTTGGCCTTTCAAGGTCACTAAAGATCAAAATCAACAACATTATATGTACATTTCTAGTAGTGGTTAGTGGTAGTCATGAGTCTAAGATCCACACTTACCAAGATATAAGCCAATATATAATACCCGTGGAGTCAGGAAGAGAAAAGGATTGAACTCTACTAAACATTCACTGTCAAAAGATACACAGTTTTGCTTGACCGTCCCTTCACACAACTGATGAATGTTAGCCCGAGCAACTTCTATGTGCCTCACAACAAAGCTTTCCATACACCAATTTTTACAACAGCGCTTTTGATGATGACCCCTGGTGACCTGAATAATCAGTCAATATCACTGAATGTCGAACTCTATCAAGATTCTCATGAGATGCTCCAACAGTAAACGTTTCCTGTTGGTGGCTCTATTTCTTATAAGTTATTTCGTCCACAAGTGAACAAATCCCATGATCCCTAGTGACCTTGGTCAAGGTCGCTGAATGTCAAACTGACTCCATTTTACTAATAATATGCTTCTACAGTACAGTTTTTAATGACAGCAGCTCAATATCTACTGTAAAAGTTATTGTGTCCGCAAGAATAACGGGGGGGGGGGGGCGTAATCCCGCATGCACAAACATGACAACAATAAAAATTCCCGTCGGCCCATAAAGCCAAGGGAGTAAAAATATCAGGGCCTTTTTTTTTTGCAAAAACGCTTAAAAATTATTAAATATAAATGGGTATTTGCATTATTATCTTTCGCAAACTTGGTACAGAACAAACTGGGGGAACATTCATGTCCAAACTCAAATAGAAACAAATATTGCATTGTCATCATTTTCACATAGATGGTACAGGCCCGGCTAGGTAACAATTGTCTCAAAATCAAAGCATTCCACAATACCATTTTGATAGTATCACGACTCATGCACTGTATTGCTACATGCCTGCACAATTGTAGTGCTACCGACACTTTGTCACAAAATCTGATGTCCCACAGCTTCATCAAAAATTAACATATCCTCATTATTTTCGCCAACTTGCGTCACCTTTAGTCAGATTATATCATGATACAGTTCGAAAAATTCTATATAGCCGTTCTGGAGATAAAAACATAAAAATAGTCTTAGTATACAAAATTCATACAAAAAAGGAAAACACGCAGCACCACATAATGTTTAAACTGTGAACTGCATAACCTTTTGTGATTCTGTTGGCAATATCAAAGCAATTAGCATAGCAGTTTTTGAGCAGAAATTTATTTTTTCTTAAATTAAATAAAATAAACATATTCATAAAAAAATAAGAAAATATTGCATCATCATATCTTTCTCAAACTTGGTAGAGAACCACCTATGAAGCGTCCATTTTCAAAATCAAAAATTCCCTGCAGCGATTTTTTTGAGGTGGAAAATGCAGGAAGTCTAACGGACGGACGCAAACAGTTTTCATCAAAACTTACACTGAAAGGTTATCTTTTCTACCTTTAAGTAAAATGGAAAATACAATATAGACTGCAAAACTAAGGGTGTCATTTAAGATCAGCTTTAGATATTTAACAGTGCCCCCTTAGAATTGTCACAGAATATTTTTGTAAAGACTAAGATGTGCTCACAAAAAATTCCAAAATCCGAAATATATATCTTTATTTCAAAATACTATTTTTCTTTTGTGTAAAATTCCTAAAAAATATAAAAAGTTAAATTGCAAAAAAAAAAAATCAGATTAAGCATCAGTCTTTCTCAATTCTACAGTTGCTATGCTACATGCCTACCTGCAAGCAAAAATTCAAGCCATAATTAGCTCACAAAAAATACCGTGGAGAGAACGGATTACACTCCGCGCCCCCAATCTTTTTTCCCTCAATTCTGCAT